>JALMQS010000058.1:3474535-3495951 GCA_024734495.1 Forficula auricularia
GGGTCAAAATTTGTGTACAGATAGGCCCTTTTTGCATCCTCAACCAAATTTTGAATACATAATCAGGCTCTCCATAAGTCTAAAAATGCAAAATTCCACTTTACATGAATATAAATAACGGCTAAATATTAAATATAAGTGAGGGGCCAGGTTGTATGGTAAAGTCAAGTGATGGCCACATCAGAACTTGGCAGCTTATCAATTTAATTATTATACTTTTTAAAATCAGTATTATTCAAGATGGTCTAAGAGGCGCACGAGATTGACTGATGCGGCTCGCGAGCCACGTTGTGGCCTCACTCGATCTATAGTTTTCGAAGGTTTGGCCTTCATCATGGATCTTTTTAATTATAAATATTTTATCTGTTATTTCTCATGAGTTCAAATACCAGATCGGATGTAGCTAAATTCGTTTTGTTGTGAAATCTTTTCCAAATTTCATTTTCTATGTCCAGTGGTTTTGCTCTATTACGATGATGGGGGAGTGATTGTGTATATCTGCTATCAGGTTTTTCACTTTAAATTGAACATTTTATTATTATTATTTTATTTGTAAATGTTCAATTTGATTTGTAAAATGTTCAATCTGGCGCGAAAACCCCTAGGTTAGTCACCCGAAATATATATATCGAGATTAAAGATTCTCCAAAAATAAATTCGTTTTATTTTTACATATCTTAATGTGAAACCTACCAAGTATTTTTTATCCAATAAAATGATATATACCTATACATAAAATTAACTTATAAAGAGGAGAATATATTTTTAGGCAAAAAATTGGGAGGTGGGGGGGGGGGCAAAACGAAAATCTAATTCTTGGACCAAACTCAACCAAAATTTTGTATACATAATCAGTGGGCTCCCAGAAGATTAAAAATGCAAAAACAAACTCCCCAAAATTGGGGGAGACGTCAAAAATGAAAATCTAGGCCTTTGGAACAAACTCATCAAATTTTGTATACATAATATAGGAGGTTAGTTTTTGCACTTATAGACCTACGGGGGAGCCCACTGATTATGTATAAAAAATTTGGTTGAGCTTGGTCCAAGGGCCTAGATTTTCATTTTTTGAAACATCCTGAATTTGATATGGAAAAGTCCTAATTTGAAGTTAAAAACCTATATGTAACAAAATGAAGCGCTGATTAGCTTTTGGTATAATATCGGCCAACAAACATTAGTACCTTATTCTAGTAGTTTTTATTTTTTTCAAAATATCTTGAACCAACTTTGACCAAATTGATTATTGTATTTAAATATAATCTAGAGGACAAGGCGTTGCGTTGTGTCAAATGATTATACATGATTTTATTAAATATTCAATATAAGAGAGGGCCCAGGCGTATGGTATTGGGTGGATGGATTAAGAAGAGGTATTGTATTTGGAAAAAGTATAGGTTGGAGGCTGGCTCGCCGTTCCAATTGTTCCCTTGCAAAAAATGCACTGATTGTGCTTGTGTTAAGCGTCTATGCTCGACGCATCAATTCCGGGGCCATTTGCCCGAAAAAGTTAGTGTTTCTTGCCGCCTGAGTGGGCAAAGGAGCATATAATTTTTGTTGGCTACCAAGCGAGCGGGTACCAAAAAACATATTTTGCTAAGCGCGGAGCAAGCATTAAAGAAAACCTTGAGTGGTTTCTGGGCATGGGTTTGTATAGGTTTTGTGATTCGTCAATCGAGTGGACGGAAAACCTATACATTGAGGTAAATTCCTTCAAGATAAAAGAGAGAAAACAATTAAAGATATAAACACGTATAGGATATGAATTTTAGCAAATGAAAAAAACATTTCTACTTCAGACTCGTACAAGCCTAGCGAATAGCACACAGAGTACTTTTAATATAAGAGAAGTTTACCCTTTTGGTGTGGCTGATAGTATAAGAATGGTTTATGCGATCGCCGGGGTCTCGAGAGAAAAAATGTTGGTGGGGAGGGTAGTTGCAGATGCCGACAATAGGGGTCTGAGTCCTTTAATAAAATGACTGATTTGACCATTGTGAAAAATTGTGGCAATTTTGAACACCGACTTCAAAAAAATTAAATGCAACAAATCAAATAATAAGAACTCAAAAATCAAATAAAATACACTAAAAGGTATAAATTAATTATCTTATTTAGTTACAACTAAACGACGAAATATTTACACGAAATCACTTTTTGAAGTCGGTGCCAAACATATACCTGGGGAAGAGGAAACGGGTTACTGTGGGGAAGGGGAGTCCCCCTCTGATTCAGGAAGGGTCTCTCTTCTTGGGAATTTTACCCCAATGGAAGCAGATTCCGGGTCAGAATCACTTGGTTGCTTTACCAAAAATTTATCTAATAACACTTGCTTCTTTCTCCTTTCTATGATGCCTCTAAATTGCGACAGTGCACTGTCATAACACAAGTCCATGGTGCGCTCACACTCTGCTTTATTAGGGTGATTTTCTTTAAAGAAAGTTTTCACTTCTTACAACGTTGTTCGTCACTCGAGTCAATGCTCGTATTTAGAGACGAATTTTTCGATTTTTATTTACGGCTAAAAGTAAAATAAAATTTAATTTTGCCAGCGTTTTAACCCACTCCGGCTATCACTAAGACATCGCTATAATAATATTTGGAATGTACTATTAGTGGGTTTTAAAATTAAAAAAAAACAATTAATTATTAAAAATAAATTGAAATAAAATTAATTTATTAATTTTTATTGATACACCTACTTGGGAAAACCTAAGAAAAACCTATCAATTTAATAAAACTTAGGGACTGCGGTGTTAATTTATACAGGGTGGGGGATAAAACATCTGCCACATTTTGAAGAGGTATAAAAAAGAAAAATTAACTAGAAACTGAATATATTTTTGAAAAGAAACATAAAATAATTTTTTTTTTTAACATGTTTTAAACATTATATCAGAGGAAAAGAAGGGGGGGGGGGGGGCAATGAAAATTCTACCCTTCGACCAAACTCAACCAAATTTTGTATAAATATTCGGTGGGCCCCAAAATGCAAAAACTAACCACCCAAAATGGGGAGGGTTTGAAATTAAAAATTCTAGCCCTTTCGACCAAACTCAACCAAATTTTGTATACATATTCTGTGTTCCAAAAAAGCTATAGAAATGCAAAAACTAACCAAATTTTTGTATACATAGTTTGGTCGAAAGGGCTAGAATTTTCATTTTTTGACCCTCCCCCCATTTTGGGTGGTTAGTTTTTTCATTTATAGCCTTTTTGGGGTTCACAGCATATATACAAAATTTGGTTGAATTTGGTCGAAAGGATAGAATTTTCATTTTTAACCCCCCCCCCCCCCCCCCCTTCTTTTCGTCTGATATAATGTTTAAAAACATATTTTATGTTCTTTTCAAAATATATTCAGTTTTTTCTAGTTAATTTTTTTCTTTATACCTCTTCAAAATGTGGTAGAACTTTATGACCCACCCTGTATAATTTCTATAAAATTAAAGTTACTTCAAGAAACTTTGACAGATCGATTTCTCGGTTCAAAAAGCTCCTAATCCAGGGGTCACGGCGCCTTTTTACAATTCAAATTTTCCATGGCGCCCTACGCTAATTAAAAGTATGTCTAATCGTAATTAAGAGATAAAAATAAATAATAAATAAATTTTTTAGCTTCTCACTTTTGTTTTTTGTGTTAGGCCAAATGTCTTCAATTAATAATGAAGCTTTACGGTGCACGTGTGAAGAGGCGCCGCAGCGCACAGTTTGTGAACATCTGCCCTATCCATGATTTTTATCGAAATCGTTAAAGCCGTTTTCGAGAAACCCATTCAATATAAATAAATTGCTCATTCAATATAATAAGATTTGTAAAGCGTTAGCCAAGACCTATTAGATTATATATTAAGATTCAAATAAAATAAACATCAGCAATGAATAAACTAATTAACCGGCTCATTTCCAGTTGTGACACGAATAGGTTAACATTCTAGCATGGGAATCGAAAAAGAGCGTTTGTTCTTTTTGTTTTTGTACAAAAGGCACAGACATAAATAAAAAGCAGTAGAAAACAAAAACAAACAGAAACTAGAAGTAGAGAATCAAGACAGACAAATAGTTCCTCTCTCAGGCCAGCCAGATGGTCGGCAAATGTCATCCAGATAATAGGACTAAATTAAAATGTTCAAATCAATGCCCGCTTTGTCTTCATTAAGGGTGTAAGAAATGTATAGTCAAAATCAAAAGTGATCTATTTATAGATTCTGATCATTAATTTCTTTTAAATATATATATATATATATATATTTCTAGTAAGAAAAAGTATGTTTTCCACAGTGGGAAAAAAATAAAAACTTTTTAAAGACCCGCTACGTTTTCCGCAAATGAGTGTAGGGCAGGCAGCTAAGGTTAAAGTCGCCCAAGTAATAAATCGAATCCGTTAGAGCCGTTTTCGAGAAACCGATTCTATAGTAAAAAATAATAGACAAATCAAAAAAGGGTTTTAAATTATACCATTTAATAAATCAATTATTTTTTTTAATTAAAACCCACAAATAGTTGACTTATAAATCTTATTATATTAAATCAGCAAATTTTTGTATAAGCACGGGAAAACGAGATATTTACACTCAATAATCATGACTTGATTGGGGAATAATGGAATTGAAATAATTATCGGAAAAGAGGTTTTTTATCTAATTAGATTTTTCCTCTTATTAAAAACAAGGACTAATGATGAATAAGGACACTCGATGGTGGAGAAGTGATCTCCGGAATCGAAGCAAAAAATACAATGTATACATTAATTAATGTAAAATAATTGGTTTAATAATAAATTTGTATATAAGCACGAGAGATGAATATGGAATTTGAATAATTATCGGAAAAGAGGTTTTTTTATTTCATTAGTTTTTTCCTCTTATTAAAAACAAGAACTACAAAGATGACCAAGGACAGTCGATGGTGGAGAAGTAATCTCCGGAGTCGAAGCTAAAATACAATGTATACATTAATTAATGTAAAATTGGTTTAATAAATTTGTATATAAGTATAAATATAGAATCGGTTTCATTGAAAACGGCTCTAACGATTTGGATGAAATTCACGGGTTAGGGGGTTTTTGGGTTGACAATTTGATCTATCACGGTCTCATCTTCGGCTAAGTTGTTTTTGATGTTTTTTTTTGTTAATTTAAACAATTATTCACAGATGGTTGTTTGAATAAAAATTTATAATTACATTTTTTTCAATTTTCTTTTAATAAAATTCATTGGTTTTTTTTATTTTAAATTCCACTAATAGAACATTACAAATATTAGATGTGACAAATCAGAGGAAAAAGGAACAATTAAACACCGTGTTAAAACATGCGACCAATTGCAACGTTTCGCCAATTTATTGTGAATGATTCTTGTATTTATTTTTTGTATAGACCCTGATGAAGCCAATAAATTGGCGAAACATTCCGATTGGTCTCATGTTTAACACGGAGTTCTTCAATTGTTCCTTTTTTTCTCTTGTCACATCTAGTCTAATACTAATAATGGAACTGAATAATAATAATGATTACAAATATTATTATATATTACAATTTAATTAATAAAGGTATTTTTCTATAAAATAATTTATTAGAATATCAATTTCATTCTCTTAAAAATTGACAATTCGAAGGATCGTCCTCCTTCTTCAGGATTTACAAGGGTCAACAAAAGAACCTCGGTTTATAATTAATATTATTTTTAATTGAAATTACATTTAAAACATTGTGGCCAGTGATACGTCTTGATGATGACCATAGCGGTGTAAAAATATAAATTACGTTTTGTTTCAATTTTATTTTATTTTGACTTCGATAAAAATCGACCCTTTTACCTGAATTTAAAATTAAAATAATATTAATATATTGCTTTTAGCAGAATCGAAAATATTACCGAGCATCGCCGGTGTTCCAGGTACTGTAATCTAAAATTAACTAAGAAGATTTTAAAAAACAAGGGTTCTGCCAGAAAATCCTTTACATACTTTTGAAAATACTTTTTAAGAAATTTGGTGTTGGTACTTGGTGAAACATTTTTAAAATTATTGATAAAAATACTTGGTAGGTTTTAATGTGAAACCTACCAAGTATTTATCCAATAATTTTACTTTTGAAAAAGTTAAAACACTATCTAATACAATTAAACCCTTTGAAATATAATACTTATATTTGATTTTTATTAATTTATATTAATTATTTATTTATTAATACAATAAAACACTCAATATTAATATATATATATAGGTTTCTGCGGATGGGTTCTATTTCATTAGAGATTTTTCGGGTTTCTCCGCGTGGATTTGAGAGTTTTTCTTGACGTTTCGGCTCTCGTTTTGGAGCCATTTTCAAGAGGAGTGGGTGGTCTATGTGTTCTTTGGCTCGTTGTCCAGGGTTCGTTTTGGGTGGTCTCTTCAGAGTGAATTTCTTCATTCGGAAGACTGGGTGGATTGGGAGGTGGTACCACCAACACCAAAAGGTATCTATATTTTTTCCGTAAACCTCACCATTTGAAAGATATTGAAGATTTAAGTTTGATTATTTTAAGACAAATTTCATTTTTTGTTTATGAATTTTATAACTCGACAATAAATGGATATTATAAAATTCGCAATACAAATTTTTATAGGAAATTAACTGCTCTATAAAAAGGTGCCTTATGTTTTTATGATTAAATTAAGCGTTCAAAAGATATTCATCACTATGAAAAGTTTTTGATTAGATATTCGAAAAATTTCAATTTGATTTATGAATTTCATACAAATTTCATTTTTTTGTCATTAATATAAGTATTGTTTAAGTTTTATTTTAATAATTTTTTTAATTTTTTCGAATATCTAATCAAAAAACTCTTAAAATCTTTACACATGAAAGTTTGATGATGAATATCTTTTGAAGGCTTAATTTACTCGCCAAAACATAAGACACCTTTATAGAGCGTTATTCTCTCACAAAAATTTGTATTGCAAATTTTATAATAGCCATTTATTGTTGAGTTATAAAATTCATAAACAAAAATGAAATTTTGTCTTAAAATAATCAAAACTTAAATCTTCAATATCTTTCAAATGGTGAGGTTTACGGAAAAATATAAGATACCTTTTTTTGTAGAGCATTAAATTCTACGAAATTCTTCTAAGAACATTTTTCTGTACAATCAATTAATGATGGAGTATGAATTTTTTTTCTATTGGACTGAGAAAAAAATAAAAAAAACTGCGATGCGGAGGATCTTCTTATTAAAATGAAGAGCTCATATTTAGAAAGAATTTTTTTTGGCGTGTCTAGCAACCCATTTTTTCGTGTCACTTGTAAAAAAATAATGGATTTTTTTGACCTACCCTAATACACAAGTATTGATAATTACTGGTACCTGCTATAAGATATACAAGTAACTTAAGAATTTAACAAGTTAAAAGCGCAATTTAAATAATAAATAAATTACTGATTTAATTATAATTATTTATCAATTTAAATAGTTAAAAAAAAAGCTTATTTTTAACTAGTATTTGGCCTGAAAAAGGTTGTTAAACGTTTATTTCGATATTAATAGGATCAATTCTAGCAGAGTTGCCGAATTTAGTGTCTCGTGCTAACTGGTTGCCGATCAACAGGCGTTTGAAGAAAATGAATTTATACCATCTATATAAATAATAGAGCTTTTATAATTTCTTCAGTCTATAGAGTGGAAAGAAAATAACAATTTTAATCATTTAAATAAACATTTAAATTTTGAATTTCTTCTCTTAATTTACTTCCGGGCACACACACATACACAATCACACACTATTTAATTATTTTATAAAAGTTTTATTATACTCATTAAATAAAATTAAAAATTGGCTTTGCTAGGCATTTAAGCAAGTTTATGAGTATAATAAATTAGTGTATTTAATTTTAAATGAACCGAAACTTATTAATTAATTATACATGTTTTTACTTTATCCAATGCAAAGCATGGGCAAAGTTTTGTAATCGGTCTCGCGCGCGACTTCAAAGGGTCCTCAGGTAAAGACTACGGAACCCAAGGTCTCAATTAAAGTTACAAATTGTAGTATTCAATTAGGCTGAATTGAAGCACGTAACGGTTTTGCCAAAAATTACATGGGGTCTCGTCCAGAGCCCAAAAAGTGTGATTTTTTCATTTAGGCTATGCGGATGGATGTACTTACGTTATCGTTTTTGACCACGATTTTTTCCACACCTTTGAACCGATTAAAATGAAATTGAAAACCTACCATTATTTTAACAAAATGAAGCGCTGATTAGCTTTTGGTACATATCGGCCAACAAACATTAGTACTTTATTTCAGTACTTTTTTTAGTTTTTTCTAAATATCTTGAAAATGACTTAACCAAATTTTATGAAATTTAATATTCTAATTAAGTACCTTGGGGACCAAACAAAAGGTCATATAAAGTTTTTTGTAAAATTATATTTTAAAATACTTTGCCCTAGAATAAGATAGTACATTGGATAAAGTTTAGCAACAATTCGTTGCATATTATTTATTTATTTATTTTAATTTCCATTGTTTATTTTGATTTATTTTGAGGTTATGTTTGCAATACACAAACAAATCGATTATTATATGAATCGATTTAATTAAAAGTTTAATAATTTACGATACCTATACACAAATCGGAATAGATTCGATTAAAATGGCATTTCGATTCCGTTCCATGAGAATGCACATGATATTATATTATTACTTTTCCGATGTAGCCAGGCATTTGAACGAGATTTTATAATTGCAGAATTTTGTTTTGTTGGAAATATTTCATGGAAAATGACGGAAGTAATTTAATTCTTTTCTAAATCATATAGAAATATATTTATGCGTTTTCTCTACCGTAGCGCGTTAAGTTTGATGTTTTCTTCTTGATAATCTACTCCTAGATATAATTAAATTGAAAGTTTCTTTGTGCGGAGCGTAGCAGAATTTTTATAAATTGAAGGAGAAAATAAAAGAGTGTGTCTTCTGCTGGAATTATAAATTTTGAATTTATTTATAAGGAGACTATAGTTTCGAGACCTTTGCCATCTTCATCAGTCTATTACAATTGATTCACAGGGTAATAATATTTAATTATTCGGACGCCAGGGAATGAAATATATCACTATAATCGGCGTTTTAACTAGTCATATTACTAAATAACATAAGTTCGGAATATTAGTAATTTTAGCATTTTAAAATAACTATGAGATTGCTGATTTGATGCTAATCAAAAGAGAAGATTCGGTTGAAATCAATTACACTTTCTAATGAGAAAAACTCATTAAAATGCACGACGTTTCGACATGTATTTCGACTTAGGTGCAAAGTCATACCATCAGAACTTGTTGAAAACAACGTAAGAGCTATTTATCGATATGTCAGGAATCTTCTTATTAAGGTGGTTTCAAATATTATAGAGATATATAGGTTTCAAGATTCTCTGAGTCAAATAAGGCTGATTTTAGAAAATGCAACCAAATGCCTGTATGTTTATATGTTACCATTTTTTCGGGTTTACCATTAATAATTAATAAATGAGGAATTTAGAAGTTTTGAATAACCAAAGGTTCTTTACATAATATTTGACAAAATACTTGAGATATTTTATTCTTTGTCTAATTTTAAAAATTAAGCTAGGTAGTAGCCGAGTTCAGTTTTCAAAAAGATTAGAAATGAAAAATAGGCTCCCGAAAAATCTTGTAGATTAATTTTTGTCTAATTTCAAAGCGATCTTGAAAAAAGAACTTAGTCAAGAAACCTCGCGAATATTTAAGTAAGTAGTTTTAAAATAAGTGTTGTTTAGTTCGATTTTAGTAGATCGAGTTCGGTTTGGTTCTTTGGTTATTATATGTCCAGTTATAGAGCTAATTTTCGGACGATTAGGTTTACATAACGTTTTTTCGACTATAGGTACTACTACTTAATTTCAATATTGTTTTTTTTTCAAAATTAAAAAAAAAAGTAATATTTTCATAAAAGTCACCACAAGAGGTTAAATCCCAGCCAGCACAAAAATATATTTTCGGGGTATTTGTAATGAATATTCTTTGGATGACCTCAAAATTTTCGTAAATATTCCGGACATTTTCTTACAATATAATATAGTACAAAGTCCTCCTAAACAATCCTCTAAAGCAGTGGTGCTCAACTTCTGTTCCGCGGAATACTAGTGTTCAATCAAACCTTAAGTACCTAATGTGCTGTTAAAAATTAAGAATGCATTGTTTTTATGATGGTACTTATAATTTATTTATAAATAAATATTTGTGTACCTTTTTCCCTGTTTATGAGTTGTTTATTTCTTCTGCAATAAATTGGCAACATCCTCTTTATAAAACCACATTCATTATGTCAGTTTTCATTCTAAGTCACAGTGTACTTTTCGTTTTTAATAATTTAATTCACTATTTTTCCTTATTGCAATAGAAGGTATGTAGATAGGTACATATTCGTGGGATTATAATATATCTATCTTTAGTACTAAGCTTATGTAAACTACAATTTTATTAGATTCTGGGTGTGCCTCCAAATTTTTATATCATTAAAAGTGTTCCCAGATATGGCTGCCAAAACGAATAGAAACCTGGAACAACAAAAAACAAATTCCAATGAGCAAAAAGCGAACACAGCATCGAATGAACTAATCTCGCAACAGCAAACGAGCTATGCAAAGATAACTCAAAAAGAAATCACTACCACTGCAATAAATCCAGTGGAAAAAATGATACAAGATATTATAATCAAGCTAAATCAGCTAGAAAACCAATACAGCAACATAAACCAAAGGTTAGAAAAATTAGAACAAATACAAAACTCACAAGTTCAACTTTAAAACATGAAAAATTTAACAATTATGGCCTGGAATGCCAACGGACTCCTGCACAAACGTAATGAACTCCAAACAGTACTGGAAATAAACAATATAGATATATGTCTTATATCCGAAACGCATGCCACTCGAGAGACAATATGTAAAATAAAAGGATATAATTTTTATCACTCCTATCACCCCAGCAATTGCGCAAGGGGCGGAAGCGGTATCCTAATAAAACAAAGCATTCAACACTATGAAGATACTATACTACAAACAGAGAAAGCTCAAATCACATCAACAACAATTAAAACAAAAAAATATCCCATCACAATTGCTAGTATATACTGTCCACCCCGACATAAATTAGAAGAACATGAATTTACAGAAATAATACAACAGCTTGGAAATCGTTTCATTCTTGGTGGTGACTTTAACTCAAAGCACACACACTGGGGATCTAGATTGATCACCACTAAAGGTCAAGCACTCATGAGAGCTATTCGTTCAAATAAATGTGAAGTCCTATCAACAGGAAAGCCAACGTACTGGCCCGCGGATCAAAACAAACAACCAGATCTAATAGACTTTTTCATTACCAAGAATATACATTCTAACTACATTATGATAGAGGAAAATAATGAATTGAGCTCTGATCATACACCAATTATACTCACACTAAGTGAAAACCCAATCCAGAAACCCCACAACCCAGTATTGGTCAACAAAGGTACAGACTGGATAAGTTTCAGGATAGAACTGGCTCGAAATATTGACCTAAAGACCTCAATCGAAACCCAAGAAGACCTCGAGACAGAACTAAGCAAACTGGTTAACAGCATACAAAGTGCAGCTTGGAACAACACCCCAGAAATAAAAATAAAATTGCATGGAATAAATTATCCACGCGAAGTCATCCACCTCATTCGGGAGAAACGAAAAGCGAGGAAAAAATGGCTACAAACTCGCGCGCCAGCACACAAAACAACCTGGAACCAACTCACTCGTCGCTTAAATACAGAAATACGGAATATTAAATCAACATCAGTCCAAGCCTACCTCAGCGAACTGTCGGCCGAACGGTGTACAGAATACTCCCTATGGAAAGCCACGAAATGGAACAAACGCCCCATTTTACAAGCACCTCCACTCAAGGATGCTCAAAGAAATTGGATAAAGGATAACCAGAGCAAAGCTGATTTGTTTGCGGATTACTTGGCCAATACTTTCAAGCCAAACCCAGAAAGTACGAATCAACAACCACTTGATTATGCTGCGCTAAAAGATCATGAAACTAAAATCCAACCCACCACAATTAAAGAAATTCAAGAAATGATCAAGTCAGAAATTAAAACAAAGAAAGCCCCAGGATATGACCTAATAACAGGGCAAATCCTAAAAAACCTACCTAGAAAGGCTATTGTTCAAATTACCAAAATCACTAACGCAGTCTTTCGGCTAGAATATGTGCCACAACTCTGGAAGTTCGCAGAAGTTATTATGATACCCAAATCCGGCAAACCCCTAAATGAAATCACATCCTACAGACCAATCTCACTCCTACCAGTCCTCTCCAAATTGTTTGAAAAGCTAATACTTAGAAGAATAACACCCATCATCGAAGAAAGAAAGTTAATTCCAAACCACCAGTTTGGCTTTCGAAAAAAGCACTCGACAATCGATCAAGTGCATCGAATTATCACTAATATAGAACAAGCACTTGAAGAAAAGAAAGTAACCTCGGCAGTGTTTCTTGACGTCTCTCAAGCTTTCGACAAGGTCTGGCATGAAGGACTAAACCACAAAATAAGAAAAAGCTCTTCCAGCATGCTACGCAAAAGTTTTTGAATCGTACCTTGCAGATCGATACTTCCGCATAAAACAAGAAGAAGCTTATTCTGAACTTAAAAAAATCAACGCTGGAGTACCACAAGGAAGTGTCTTGGGACCACTCCTTTATCTTCTCTATACCAGTGACCTCCCAGAAATTTGCTCTAATATAACAGCTACATTTGCAGATGATACCGCAATTCTAGCAACCGGACACAACAACTACGAATCTACACAAAAATTGAACACCTCACTTTCCAAAATCCAAGAATGGACTGCCAAATGGAGAATAAAACTCAACGAAACAAAATCGGTTCATGTTGACTTTACAAATAAAAAAGTCACGCACATACCTGTGTATATCAACAACAACATCATCCCATACTCCAATCAGGCCAAATATCTCGGAATGACGCTAGACACGCGTCTCCGATGGAAGGTGCATGTCAAGAAAAAAGGGAGGAGCTTAATATCAACTTTAAAAAGATCTACTGGATAATTGGAAGAAATTCTTCAATGTCAATTGAAAATAAGCTCCTTTTATATAAGCAAGTACTCAAACCAGTGTGGACATACGGCATCCAGCTGTGGGGATGTACAGCACAGTCAAATAGAAACATTATACAAAGATTTCAAAATAATGTACTAAGGTGCATTGTAAATGCTCCTTGGTACATTCGAAACGCGGACCTCCATCGTGATCTTGGCGTGGAAACCGTCAGTGAAACCATTAAGAAGCTATCAGCAGCCCACCAGACGAGGCTGCAAGGGCATGTGAACGAGGAAGCCTTGCAACTACTCAACGTTGACACACAGACTCGCCGGCTGAAGCGTATCAAGCCTCATGAACTTTGTTAAAAACATTTTAATAAAAAATAGAGATAAAGACAATTATATATAAGAAATATATGATTGCTTGTTGTTTTGTGTTTTGTAATAAGTTAAATCTATAGCAAAATTACTTATTAGCTGCGGCTAGCAGCTAGATTGTAATATTACTATTAATAAAAAAAAAAAAAAAAAAAAAAAAAATTAAAAGTGTTCCGCGAAGAAAAAAAGGTTGAGAATTACTAAAGCAAGGATATTGCAGAAATATGATTTGAAATTGATCCAAAATAATTATTCTAAAATTCTCCTAGTAATATTATATTTATAAAACATTTAGTGAATATTCCAAGATTCTCTTATGCTAGCTAGTGGGATGGCTCTCAAAAAAGTGTCAGTACCTATAGTATGATAAATGACTTAAAAATAATATTTTCAGAAATAATAATCATAATAGTATGACATGTTATTTTCTAACGGGAGCTGTGTAAAATTTGGTCCAGAATTGAGAAAGATGTTACAATTTTTAACCGACTTCAAAAAAGGAGGAGGTTTATTCGACTGAATTTTTTTTTTTTTTTTTTGAGCCTATGTTACCTCATATCTCCGCCAATTGTGAACCGATTTTGAAAATTTTTTTTGTATTGGGTCCAGTCTACCTTCCGATTGGTCCCATTTTTTTCTATAGGTATTAGACCTTTTTTGTTAGGTTTGTTCAGGCCTAACTTCTTTGTTTATGAACCGATTTCGATGATTCTTTTTGTATTGGAAAGAGGGTATCTTAGGGATGATGCAATATTAATTTGGTCAAGTTCTGATGATAGGATCACTATTAATAACATCACTAAAAAGAGAAAAATAAAAATAATTAAAAAAAAATATAAAACCGACTTCAAAAAATTAAATGCAACAAATAAAATACACTAAAAGGTATAAAATAATTATTATCTTATTTAGTTACAACTAAACTACGAAACATTAACATGAAATTACTTTTTGAAGTCGGTGCCAAACATATTCGTTTTATGAATCGCACTCGACGGATTTTACTTAGTACGTTTGGTGGGTACGCTCGCTTATAGGTATAGTTTGTTTGGCACCGACTTCAAAAAGTATTTCATGTTAATATTTCGTAGTTTAGTTGTAACTAAATAAGATAATAATTATTTTATACCTTTTAGTGTATTTTATTTGTTGCATTTAATTTTTTGAAGTCGGTTTTATTTTTTTTTTAATTATTTTTATAGCTCTCTCCATCTCCTCCCCCAAACACCCATTATTAGTACCAATAGTTTCACAGGGTTCTAAAGAGTATCTGTCCAAATTGGATAGAGGCTATAATCTTCAATTTTGAACTGATTCCTTCTGAGTCAACAACACTGCAATCTATGGTAATATAAATCTTTTCCATTAAAAGATGGTGATTGAAACGAATCAGCTGTTATCTTGTGAGGATGCTGACGTAATAGGAGGCCGTATGCATCTAGCTGGAAGCCGCCGGTGTGTGTGGTGGGTATGGAGCTGGCCAGGAGAGGGTATGGAGTCTGAGCTGCTGGCCTTGGGGAACCGAAAGTGCGTTCACCCGCGTTCAAGTCTCCTGCCTGGGTCAGACACACCGACCGACACACGGACAATGCCTTCTTCCTTCCCGGACCCCGTTTTTGTCACTCCAAAGAGAGAGGGAACGGAAAAAAGAAAACATATTCTGATATGCTTAATGCACAAATCATATTACTTTCACTTACTTCATATTATTTATAACTAGAGACCGGATTTTTATGCAGCAAAAGCTGCCAGAATATAAAAAGGCTGAAATATGCAAGTAATATGTAGAATACGTTGAAATTTGCTAATATATAAGTAAAAATTGGCAAAATAAATTTTTTTATAAACTAAAAAATGAAAATTGAAGACAAAAAGACTATATATTTAAAGAAGTAATATGAAAAAAAAAATGATTAAGAAAACCAAGTGTAAATAATGTACTTTTATTGAATAAAAAATTTCACAAAATTCTCATTATATTTAATTAAAAAATCTTTAAACTCAAAGAAATAATAGGTGCTCTTAAATAAAAATTAATAAACTAATAAAATAATGCAAATATTTGTCCTGCTATACACTAATTTACACACACTTTCACACATACACACACACACGAACACTCAATGGCCAAAATGAGCTATAGTTACCGAAGACCATTAAAAAAATAAACTGCAACGGATCGTTGCTAAACTTTATCCAAATTCATTTGAAATATTAATATGTGTATTCCTTTATTATTAATCAGATATCAATTGCAATTTGCAATTCATGTTGACTTTAATTAAAAAAAATGATTGATTCTCATTTAATACTTGAGGAATAACCATTCTACATTTGATTTTTGACGTTTCGGTTATTAATGGTAACAAAAATCAAAAATATCGATCAATTCTCATTTAATACTTGAGGAATAACAATTCTAAATTGGATTTTTGACGTTTCGGTTATTATTGGTAACCATTGCTAAGGACATAGAGGAATCGAGTTAAAATCAAAAATATCGATCGATTCTCATCTAATATTTGAGGAATAACAATTTTACATTAGGTTTTTGACGTTTCGATTATTATTGGTAACCATTGCTGAAGACATGGAGGAATCGCCTTAATATCAAAAATAACGATCGATTCTTATCTACAGAAATAACCTTATTGCATTCCATTTTTGATGTTTTGACTATTAATGGCAACCTCTACTGAAAACGTGGAAGAATCGACTTAAAATCAAAAAAGACCTAATTAGGATATTAAATTTCATCAAAATTGGTTAAGTCATTTTCAAGATATTTAGAAAAAACTAAAAAAGTACTGAAATAAAGTACTAATGTTTCAAAAAAATTTCAAAAATTTTCAATATCCACGCGATATTGATCCAATGAAAAATAATATTTATAATTAAAAAGACTGAATATGAGGGCCAAGCCATCGAAACTATAGTCTCAAACAATTAAATAATATATATACAGATATATAATTTCGATATATGTGTGTGTATGTTTATTTGCATCAGGCAGAGGACGACCTTTTTGTTTCTCTTTCTGAATCAACAACTCTGCTACTCTTCGCAAAACAAAAACGTTTCAATAAATTCGAAACTTTTTGTCAAACAAATATATACATATAAACATTAAACATACCTATATATATTTTTGGTATATAAATGTATATGTGTATGTGCATCAAGCAGAGGAAAAACTCATTAATTTCTTTTTACTAATCAACAACTCTACTACTCTCGGCAAAACAAAATCACACACAGCACCTCTGCGCCACGTAATCCAGAGCCCATTAGCACTTAGAGTATAATCTTTTATCACTTTCGCTTTCGAATCTTATCTAAAATACACGATCTTTGAATTTAACAACAACAACAACAGACAACACTACTATACTTGTCTGCCTACCCAAGTACTAAAAACTTTCCCAGAATTCATGATTTATGCAATATGCATATTAAATAATAATAATTAATACTTATTATTAGATAATATTACTAAGGATTAAATATTTTTCAATAAAAATTCTCATACTCATTAGACTGAAATTTTAATTAATGGTTTAATTAAGTTGTGTCCTAAATTTTATTCTAAACTATATGTCTTGTTCTACATCGTCTTTAATTTAGTAATATAAGTCTTAAGTAAGAAATATTATTATTATGCGAATTAATCCATCTAATTTTAAAAATTATATATTGAAAAAAGATAAAATAATTTATTAAAATGAGAAATCAATGAGGTTGTCATCTGATTGATGGAAATAAATATATACATCTGCAAACTTAAGAACATACAAAAAACGTCTGGAGAAGATGGTATCATTGCTGAGTTAAGGAAGAATCTTGGTCCAAAATTCCCTTGAGGAGGCTTTGCTTGATCCTAAAGGTCCATACACAACTAATAATAATATATAATAATAATCGGTTTACGACGGCGGTGTAATATCTCTGATTAGCTAAAGGGATCGAATAGAGGTCAGTGATTGGCCGTGTTAAGCAATGCGTTAAATAAATTCATGAGAGTTTAAAAATAATTTAAGATCTAAAATTTTCAAACACGTCTCCCAGCCAGCAAGATGCCCGCAGCAAGCGGGCTTCACAGATGGTAATAATAATATAATTTATAATATGTTAGAGACTATAGTTTCGAAGGCTTGACCTACATCATCAGTCTTTTTAATATAAATTTGTTATCTTTTATTTCTCTTGCGTACAAATACTCGTTTGGATGAAGGTAGATTTACTTTGTCGTAATAGGTCACTTAACAAATGAGAAATTCACTGTGAAGCTGAAGTCAAGCGCCTTATCCGCTCTTCTACTGGAACCTCTTCCCTTATACATATATATTTTTCCTATGATTAAATCCTCATGGAGCCAATTTCATTTACCTTCAAAAGTTTTATTTATCATGAATAATTATGAAAAAGTACCATTTACAAATTAAAATTATAAACAAAAACTAAATAAATATGTATCACTATTATTTTATTTTATTTGCTTTAAAAATTAGATATTATAATATTAAACTATATTCAAACGCTTCTCAATCGAAGCTAAAACGGGTATAGGACCTAAGGCTCTTATGAAATCATCGCACCGGACATGCAAAGATCCCGGGTTCGAACCCCGGCTCTTTTGTCTATAATAAAAAATATTTTCTTTATTCTGCTAATTTAATTGAATTATTTTTATTATTATTTATTATTATTTTTAAATTAAAAAAATTAATATTTCAAAATTATATAGGTATACCAGAGGGGTGAAACGCGACCTAAAATCGTGTACACCTACTTCCAATTCCACTTTCATTTCCAAGTAGAAGACAATAGATTATCTAATGAATTCCAAATAATTCCAAAGACGGTGTACACCTAATTCCAATCGCGGTTCACCCCTCGGGTATACATATATAAAAGAAAAAATTATTTATTGATTGTATCAAATATTAGGAAATACAAATCTTTAAAAAAACCATCAAGAACACGATTATTTGAAACCAAACGTTTCGGGAGAATTTCTCCCTTTTTCAATGGTAGGTAAATTTGTAAGAAGAAAAAAGTTCCTTCCTCTAAAATTTAGAAAGCAACCCTTCTTTTTTCTTCTTTTTTACAGGTAGGTAAATTTGTAAAAAAGAAAGAAAAGTGTCCTTCTCTAAAATTTAAGGAAGCAACACTTTTTCTTTTTCTTTTTACAAATTTACCTACCTGTAAAAAAGAAAAGTGTTGCTTTCTAAATTTTAAAGGAAGGAACTTTTTTCTTTTTTACAAATTTACCTACCATTGAAAAAGGGAGAAATTCTTCCGAAACGTTTGGATTTTTAATATACGTTTCTAGATTGTTATTTATAAAATAATTGTATTTATTTACATCTCTGTATATTAATGAGTTTTCAGCTAGGTTTAGCAAACTTTTTTTAAAGCTTTTATAGTTTTTTATTAAAATAAATTTTCAATTAATTTATAATTTCATTTTATTGTCCAAAACTTTTTTAAAAAGTATTTCTTTTTTGGTCACGAAACTTGGCTATGGCAATTCATCAAAAAAAAGTTTTGAATATACAATTAAAGAAAGATGTAGTAGATTTGATTCAAATCTTAAAAATGAATATTTTTACATTCCCTGCATGTTAAATTGCAATAAATGAAAGAAAAAAAGAAATTAATTAAATTATATAATACATAATTTTCTGTTGCTAAAACAAAAACATTTTACTACTACTACTAATAATAAAAAAACAAGGAAATGTTGTTTTAATTCATCACATAACATTGAATGGCACTTAGAACGGGCCGTAGTTAGTGACTATAAAGTAATATTCAGGAAGCGGTGAATCGAATTTGTCATCACTGACATTGAAATTATAAGACACTTGAGCAGGTTGATGTTCTGCATTAGCGACATAATTAAAAATATATAATACCCATATAATTTGAACCATAAGACATGAAAAATTGGTTTCTAATGAAATCATCACAAGAGATTGTCATCTAATAGATCCGAGATAAAATGGATTATTTTTAATTATGTTAGAAAGGATACGTTGACCTTCTCTAGAATCAAACCCAAGTGCTAAAATTAGCAATCAGGGCCAATTGGTTACCCTGTGAAGTGAGGTATGTATCGCGCTAAATATTTCATTCAAGAATTTAATTTTCATTCCTAACATCAATATATTTTGATTAAAAAGTTTGATGTATTTTATTATTAATAACTAATAATTATATCAAATTATGTAAATTTAATTTTTTTCTACTTACTGCTTGATGTTCCAAAAAATAATTTTGAACTTCGCAGAAGAGATCAGACATCAGAGACCTGAAAAAAAAGAATTGAAAATATTAATAGATTATCATTATATAATAGGACTGTAGAGGTCTATAATATTAAATATATTTAATAATATTCAAAATCCAGTAAAAGTAGAAATTTTTTTTCTTTACTCGAAAAAATTCCATACTCACATGACTAAAAAAAAATGTGTGAGCCTCCATCATAAGCTCACGTGGGAAGTTGAAACTTCTATAGCCGTAGATGTTATTGAAACTTATTGAAACAATTTAAACTTCCTAATTTTATTTGTCTTTCAATTTTAGTGCATTTTAAAATAATAATTTAAATTTCCTAATTTTAATAAATTTTATTTGTCATGAATTATTAGCTGGTTTAAAAAAATTATTTCCCCTCTAATGAGTCATTTCCCCTTTATTGTAACAAAAAAAAACAGATACGTCGCTAAAGAAGTTTCATTTCAATAAAAGAGTGGGCGCTTATTTGAATTATATTTCAAGATAAAAAATCTCGCCTTAATCAAGCAGAGATACTTATTAACCACCCTTAAGCCAATGGACCCACCCGCTTTGATGCAAGGTTGAATCTGTTAGGAATTAGATTGGTATGGCTAAGCGTATGGGGAACAGCCATGTTTTTCATGACAAGCAGGGGCGGACCGTGAATTTTTGGGGGTCTGCTCTTAGATATTAATCAAACTAATTGGCATTTTGTCAAAAAACAGTTTTATATAATGATGTATACGGTATAGGAAAAAAATTAGTACAATAAAATATTTTATTTATTTAGATACACAAACAGCAATTGTTATTGCAAAATAAATTAACAGATTATGTGTAGTTATGTTATATACATTATAAAGCAACCTTTCTGCATTTCTGAGCTGCAAATTCCTTTATTTGCTCATCACATTGTAATTCCTTTATTAAATCACAATTTATGGAAAGAACTGATAAATAATTTAGTCGATTCTGGGCGTGGGGGTCCTTTATATCCACGGGGCACTGGGCTGCAGCCCGAAAATCCCATTTATAGATCCGTCCCTAAGAGCGGGTGTGGTGCATGATAATGTTCACCTATTTAATTGAAAAAATTTTAATTTGCCCAGAGTAGCATTTTTGATATAAATGTATATGTGTGTATGTTTATTTAAATCAAGCAGAGAAAAACCTATTTGTTTCTCTTTATATATAACGTTTACCCCCAAGTTTTTGTGGCTAGCTTGCTATAACAACAAAACTAACTCATCTATATCCAATCTGATAATTGAACCCATGACAAATAACAGATAAAATATTTATAATTAAAGACTGATGATTAAGATGGTTTCAAACCTATAGTCTCAAACAAATAAATTTTATATAAATCTATATCAGTGGTATCCGATCCGTGCATGCGGGACATCCCTAAAATTTAAACTAGTAAATTTAACGAATATGAAATTACTATTTCAAATTTTCTATTTGTATTTCTTCAGTTATCTTATGCAAAATACTTTGATTTTATGAGGTTGAAAAGTGAAGTAGTTTACACCTACATGAATTAAATGATATTTTGCCAGAAGTATTTGATTTTGTTAAGGGAGAATGGTGTAGGTGTAGGTTCTTGATGAAACCTTTTAAATAAAGTAAAAGAAAATTT
>JALMQS010000058.1:3496051-3814617 GCA_024734495.1 Forficula auricularia
GTTCATTTTACAAATTTTAATTTTTGCCTCTTTTCAGGTTAATACTTTATGATGTCGTTAAGCGATTTCCGCCAATTTTTCTCCACGAATTCAAATTGAACCAAAGCGCTGCCGAAACAGCCCGAAAAATTAACCAACAGAAATATTCCTAAATATAATTTTCCAAAAATTCTTTATCTGTTAGTGCTCATTTTAGGAAAAATATTTTGTGAAGTTTGAAGTAATTTTTGGAGACGTACTGATAAGTGAATTGAGTGGATATTGATGAGGCTGTCCAAAAAAAGAATATAATTTATACCTACCTACTATCTTTTTATTCATAAACCGAATTTTCTGAGCCTTATTCCCTCTACTAGGTTTTGGAAAGTTAGTGGAATTAGTGGTATTGTGAATTAAATGTTAAAAAATGTAATTAGGAATAGGTAAACTCAAACGAAACCAATGAGTAATTTGGTATAATTTTATACTAGGTTAATTTTCAAAAATAAATTAAGTTTTTAATGAATTCCCTATATTTCCGACTAGTTTAACATCTTCAGAACTTTCCGAACAAATGTACTTATCCCAATTTTTAAGGCTGGTGCACACGAGGCTTTTTCTGCATCTTGCTCCTAACTTGTTCGCCCTACTTGCAATTTGGAGCTAGTTTAGTCAGGCTGATTTTTCGCCTGTTGAGTTCACACTGAGCTTTTTCAGAAATTAATTCAAGTTGGCCGGCTAGGTTGCGCACGCAAGTGTCAGTCCAGACAATGAATGCATATAACACTGCTCATCTCTTAAAGGCATCAATTAATATTTCAATTTGTTCTTGATTCCACTTTTGGAATTTGGAAGGCATATTCTCTTTATTCGTTGCAGTAAAGAGTTGAACATTGAGAAACAAAATATCAGCTGTTCTGTGATATCAGCTTATATATATATATATTATGCCAATGCTCATGCCACCCACGTGATAAAATAATGCTTTCCGATTAGCTTCTACTACAAGCAAGTAGCTTAACTTTTTTTTAGAACATGGTCTATCTTTTTGAATCAAGCAAGCATGCTAGTAAGACAGTCCGGAGTGACGTTATTTTGACCCCCTCTATGACTCCAAATTTACAGTTAGTCGAACTAGTAAGCAACAAGTAAGAGAAAATGCTCCGTCTGAACCGGCCTTATACAATGGGACCTCTGACTCTTATCATGTTTTATTTAATTAAAGAAATATTTAAATCTCATTCAATAGTTTCCATAAAAATTGAATTTCTATTTTTTCTATAATAAGTTGTTGTAATTGTAAAACTGGATTGACTGCTTATTGCTGAAAAATCTCAGAATAAGCCAAATGAAACGTCATAGTTATATTGTTTTTTAATTCGGCGTTGTGTTCAATAGTTATAATTTATAATTAATTATGTGTGATATAAATAACTATTTATCCTTCAAAAATTCGAAAAAAGTATAAATTTTAATAGCTGCATGTTTAATGTATCTATATAAATAAATAAAATATCTAAGTATGTCCATAAAGAGAAATCATTTGAGGTATGGCACTTTAAGAAATTTAGATATTTTTATTTATTTTAATTAATGTTTGATACAAATAATGATATTCTATCTCTTATTTTCATGGGTTCAAATACCTGATTGGATGTAGGTAAATTCGTTTTGTTATAATAGCAAGCTGGTCACAAAACTAACAAATTTACATCCATTCAATCATTATTTGAATCAATGAGAAATAATAAATAAAATATTTATAAAATGAATTTAACTTTAAAGGACATCATAGATATTAGTTGAAATATTTTTACATTGCATATCAGAGAGGTTCGTCCCCTTAGGAATCGAACCCAAGCGCTAACTAAGCTTGCCGGGCCAGTAGCCAAACCCTTAAGCCCTGGGTTTGGCTACTGGCCCGGCAAGCTTAGTTAGCGCTTGGGTTCGATTCCTAAGGGGACGAACCTCTCTGATATGCAATGTAAAAATATTTCAGCTAATATCTATGATGTCCTTTAAAGTTAAATTCATTTAATAATATTATATACTGGGTTGATTTTTGAAATAATTTCCATCTTTTTTCAAAAAAAGACACCCAAAAAGATACTTAAATCTTTGTTTTCACTGTAAAATATTTATAATTAGAAGAGTGATGATGAAGATCAAACTTTCGAAAATATAGTCTCTAAAAATGAATTATGTATATATCCAGGTCAATGTGCAAAATCATCCCACTACTTTTTAATGTTCAATCTGATTAACAATTGCAATTAAAAAGTTAAGCGATTTTTCTAAACATTTTTTGGGTCGCAAAACCTAATAGTCTATATCTGTTTGGGTCGTGGGCAGAAAATATTAACAGCCATTGCTATACATAAAAATTTGTAATCTATGTTTCAAAGTTTTCATTAAATAAAAATGCATGATTAAATGAATAAAAATGTAGTGAGAATTTAATTTCAATATGTTTTATGGATAATAATTTCATAACGTCTCTAAAAATAAATCCCGTGGACCGAATCGTTTCCTCAGAGACAGATTTCGAGGTGATTCCATTTCTGTGAATACAATTGAATCTGCGAGTAGAATTTTAAATATTCAAGTTGATTTTCATTTCGTTTTTTTATTTAGATAGGCGAGTGTGGGTCAGTGGGTAGAGTGTCGGGTCGCTGACTCGAAGTACGCTGGTTCGAGACCGAGTCTCGGCAGATATTTGCAGTCGCCTTCCTCTTGGAAAGCAATGGCAACCTACCAAGAGTATAATTGCCTAGTAAACCTTCTCCAAACTAGCCGTTCGGAACCGGCGTTAAAAAGTAGGTCCCGTACATCTGTGTAAAACAACTAAACACACTCAGCACAGGTATATGTGGAGAGGCGCCGACGCCCGTTTCGGGTATGGCACTTCAAGAAATTTAGATATTTTTAGTTTATTTTAATTAATTTTTTTAAAGAAAGTAAATAATGATTATTCACTAAACACGCTATTTTAATAACTTTTTAATTCGATAGAAGTAAGTTAGATAAAACATATAATTCTTGAAAATATCAAAATAATGAAAAAAAAGACAAAAGAAAATAAGAAAAAAATGAATGCTAAAAAATGGATGTAAATAGGGTGTCTTAGTGGGTGGGTCGAGAGACAATGGGACAGGAGTGTGGTGGGTGGAGGTTAAGGGGTGTCTGTGTGTGTGTGTGGGGGGGGGGGGCGGGGGTGTTTTTGTGTTTTCCTCGAGAGGAAATAATTTCGCGCCCGACATCTTGGTTCCAAGGTGACAGAAGAGACTCATGGCCAATATCACCGGCGCACTGGATTACCAACTTTATTAAAATCTTAAAAGTTGCCAGATCTCTTTTAAACTCAATTGCAGCTATGAAAAGTTTCAGAAACCCAGAGAAAGGGCGATATGAGAGTGTGATGAAGAGGAAGAACAAGAAGAAGAAAGAAATTCGGATTTAATATTATATTTCTCATGTAGCTGTGTAGACAGTGCCAATCAGCATATTTTAAACATTATTCAGATTGCTTTATTAAATAGAAGTTTTATTAATATTTTAACGCCCGTAGAAAGAAAGAAATAAGAAAATTATGTTCGACTGAGAGGAATCTGTATATCAAATCAAAAACGAAAAAACAACAAACTCAGTGTAATTTTAATATAAAATCAATTAAAACAATATCTAATTACAGTCATTGTTTGCTTTTTTTTATTGCAATCGAATACTAGAAGGGGCGCACTAGTAAAGACGCAGCCCCTATGGATCTCGAAAGACCCTTGCATTACCGAAGAGAAGGGAAACATGATTAAGGGCTCTTTTTAACCGTTGTCAAAGGGTTAAAAAGAGTTTACCAACCGACATACAACTGGCCCTTAGTGAGAGGGTGGAGACGTAAGTGTTTATGCACTCGGGTTTGGAAGGTTTGAAGATTATAAGTGCTGCGGAAGATGAGGCTGGGAGAGGTTCCAGTTCCTTGAAGTCATGGGGATATATTGATAAGTCGCAAGCATTAAATTAATTAGAAATTTTATTTTCCTTATTTGCTTAGACAAACATTTAACATCATCGTTGCTCTGATGACGGTGTTGGACCAGGGGTCCTAAGCGCGGGCCTCGCGCCACAGAATAACAATAACAATTTGACGACTCCTCAATTAACACTACTAAGAAATGATAAATATAACATCATACTGTAAACCACTTGCTATATGGACTATAGTATCCATACATTTTTTTTTTAAATCTGGAGAAGAATGATTTTTAATGATCTTTCTGACTGTCGGATAGAATTGATTTTCATTAAAATTATTTTTTCGTATTTATTAAGATTTTGTTGACCTCTTATACCTACCTATATGTAAGAACATTTAGCTAGATCCTAGTAGTATGCTACTTTGATTGAGTATATGGTAAGTAGCGTTAGTAGAGAAGCCAGGTTATGGCCGACCAAATTTTTGCCGCACGCTTGGACATCTTTCGTCATCACGATGATGAAGCAGGCACGCTAGACGATCGAACTATGCGGCCCCATTAATGATCATCAACGAGCTCTTTGCTTCTTTTCGATAGAGCTTATTGATATTTATATAGCGATATTTCTTAAGATCAACAGATTCTACATTATCCACAGAAGTTAAAAAGGCTAAGCTGAGAGAAGCGAGATTGCTAACGCTAAACTCATATAATGTTCGCTGAATATTTTGATTCGTGTATATTACTTCTATATACAGCTTACAATGACTCTGTATAAACGCCATGCGATAAATAATAATAATAATTATTGGATAAAAAATACTTGGTAGTTTTCGCGTTAAGATATAAAAATAAAACGAATTTATTTTTGGAGAGACTTTAATCTCGATATACTAGTATATATTTCGGGTGGCTAACCCATCTTCAGGAGAAACAGAAAGTTGTATTTATATCTTAATGTGAAACCTACCAAGTATTTTTTATCCAATAATTTTAAAAAATGTTTCACCAAGTACCAACAACAAATTCCTTAAAAACTAATAATAATAATGATAGAGCTTTTTTTAGAAATTTTTAGCATTCATTGAGTATTTCGTCTCTAGTACAGAAAGAAATAGTTTGTTGGAAACTTTTACTTATAATAGAAGATCCAGCATTAACTGACACTTTCGACTCCCTGCCCCATCGTAGACTGTCTCCGCCCTTTCCCTTTTTTATAGATGGCGTTTGTTCTGAAGAAATAAAATCAATAATCCCCCCAAAAGCTTCATTTGCGCGAAATACATGATTTCCTAAGATTAAATACCTCTACGCGCTTAAAATACTAACCGATCGCCATTTCTTTTATCTCTATGACTTCTAGAGACTAGAACTCGCTTCCTCCATCCAACTTCAAGGCTACGTATAAACTTCAGTCTTTCAAGACCCACATTCACAGATACCTTCAACTATGACCCAATTCCTGAATTTTTTTCCATTTCACTATATAAGGGTCCACCGCGGCCTACAGAGGTTGTCCCTTTTTGGTGCAACATTTATATATTAAAAAAAGGACACACTTTTAATGCAAGTCCCACTCATCCGATTTTTTTTTAGTTAATTATTTAATTATGAGACAATTATAAAACTAGCTGCGACGCCTTCCTTCGGCGGGCCTCTTACTAGCCAAGGGGCTTCGTCCTTTGAAAACGTCCCCGTCCCCTGCACCCATTCCCCTCATCCATTTTCAACTATTCGCCACCCCCCAAATTGCTTAACAACTTTACATATTAGTATAGATAAATTATAGATATATTTTTATGTTTTCAAGCAGTAATTTAATATTTTTAGTTAGGGATTTCTCCTACTTCACTACCTTTTGTCTCTTCTACAGGCGATACTTTGTATTTTTCCAAATGATAGATAATGGTGCAAGAATGTGAAATTCTTATTAACCCCTATTAGACTGCGGGGTAACTTGTATCTACCCCAACGGCACTTTGACTTATAATATTTCAGGATCTAGGTCTCTTAGGAAACTGAAATTCCGTGACATCTCTAAAATTTTAAAAACAATTTCAGTGCTAAAAATTTGGCGAAAAAAAATTGTTTTTTCAATGTAAAAAAAGGCCTCTGAAAAAAACTACGTTGTAGACGGATGGGGTAGAAAACTAGTCCAACGGTTTTTTGGTGTAAAAATTTATTTTTTAATAATTAATTGCAAACAAATGTGATTTTTTATATTTTATTGTATTATATAAAAAATTACTTTAATATAAAATTTGTTTTCTGAATTTTAATTTGCCTTTTCAATACAATCATCACAAATTCGCTGATTGACAGAATGTTCATCAGAAGAAGACTTTTTACACTTTTTACCCTTTTTTGCAGCTTTTGAGAGTTTTCTGGTCCTGGCACAAATATTACAATGTCCAATAACTTTTGTATTTTTTGTCTCAGCTCGAGAAACATTGTCCTCACTAGGTGTTAGTGATTAGTGATTGACTTCTCGTCCAAGTACCAACTCTATTACATTTCGTGTAAAACGCTTGCAGATTATACTTGTTTGGGTGAGTCATGCTTCTATTGATGGCATACAGAGCTGTTTACAAAGAACTTTCAGGAACTTTCTAAGAAGATCTGCACATTTTAAGTGTTGATTGTGCTCCATATAGGTGATGTATGAAGCTAATGGAGCTATATCAACAATATTGAAAAAAAATGCTAGTGGCCACCTATTAGTTCTTCGTTTTACTGTATATTCAGCTAACATTTTAACCATTGTGTCCACTCCACTTTTTGTTTTATTGTAACTGTTGGTAGCCTCAGGTTTTTTAGTTAGTGAATCAGACACATCAGGAGTCATGTACA
Source organism: Forficula auricularia (assembly GCA_024734495.1). Taxonomy (NCBI): domain Eukaryota; kingdom Metazoa; phylum Arthropoda; class Insecta; order Dermaptera; family Forficulidae; genus Forficula; species Forficula auricularia. Next base: position 3,502,852 of record JALMQS010000058.1, read on the forward strand.
ATGAAGATAATAGTATAACACAATTGTATTTCTTCAGTACATAATATGAACGTACAGTATAAAACTATTATTATTTTTTTCTATTACATGATATATAATTAATACAAAAAATCTTTGAGGTCTCGAAGTTGAAACATGTGTGCTGACTGCGGAATCACTCATTATAAAAATAATAATAAAAACAAAAACTACTTATTCATACAAAATAAACTAAACTCAATTATAGTAACAAAAAAACTTTATTATTTTACTCCAAAAAATACATACAGGCCCGTGTAATTTTTTTTTACACAAGGGTTCTTTTAATAGATAAATAATTATTTTCAAACCAGGTGTGTATTCATAGAACTTAAGTAATTAGTGAATAACTTAAGAGGTTAAATCAAATTTGCTAAATCAGTGAATTATATTTAAATATATACATTCAAAATGCTGGGGCGGATTTGTACCCCGTCAGTCTAAATAAGGTGTTTTTGTCAGTCTAAGAAGGGTTAAGCGATATTGCCTTTTCCATCTTAAAAATGAAAATAGTTTGAATAGCTACTAGGAATATGATACGTCGTAGTGAAGTCGAAGGTATTTGTAGAGTCGAATGGTATTTGAAAGATGTCAGAATCGGTAATTACTTTCATTTTTTAATGATCGATGATAGAAGTTCCAAATCCTAAAAGTAAGAATTTTTTTAGTTTAGGACGCTTTCGCCTAATATAGATAGAATCTCTTTAAATCATTAAAGTTGTAAAAAAATTGAAGCACCTCCTCGAACATAAAATCGCTGTATAAAAAAAATTACACACTCTAATCTTAGTAGATCGTAGTTTAAAAGATCTTTTGAAATCTTATTATAGAATGCCATTCGGTAAATTCTATTTTGACTTCCCAATCATGGGTAGTGAAATTACAATTTTTCTAGTAATTGGTTTCTTCTCTAATTTTCTGCAAGTTCTGAAATTGTCTATTTGTGTCCAAGAATACTTGCATGAAGACGCAAGTCAAAACTTGTATGAAATTTACATAGTTTAATTTAGGCGTAACTTCTGTTCATTATTCTATTTTCATCTCCTTTAATTTAAATGTTGCAAGTCAAAGAAAAAGTGAAAACTTTTATGTACTTAGTTCTGTTTCCAAGAATTTTAGTCGATTAATCAAAGATTCTCAAAGATCTTTCGTTTTCAAATTATCTTTGGTTTCAGAATCTAAACAAACACGCAACAGAGTAATTTTTTTCATGTTTTATACATTTTAAAGCAAGAACAAACAAAAATAATATCAAAAGAATTTCACTACTCCGGTCATGAGTAATATCGCCAAATGATGAATCTGAAGTCACGGCGCATCACTTTGAGAAGCTTTGCTTTGCTTTGATTAGTTCATTTAAGATAGAGCCTCATGAAAATACATTTTGAACAGTAAAGATAAACACCATAAACATTCTACTCATATATTTTAACAAATATTTCAACAGTGTTTTAATTTGTACCTGACAATATCATTTAGCTTTATCCTTTAAATATTGCATCCAAGAGACCTCTACTGTTACTTGGCATTACTGCTCTGACTGACTGACATCCAAAGAGGGATGGGAACAACCCCAACAGATTTATTGTCCAAAGGTCCACTGTATTTCATTTATTTATTGAGTATTTGCCAGTAAAACATTACGAAACAATCGCTTTCAAGTTTGTAATTCTCACAGAATGATTTATTCAGGATTTCGGTCAAAGTGGAAAAAGCTAATCTTCACCTATTAGTAATAAAGAAATGATTTAGAATTTCCTTCGAGGACAATTTGCTTCTGTTAAAAGTGTCAAAAATAATTAAGGGTCAGGAATGAAATATTTATTTACCATTGGGGGAATCTGCTGTGCTTATCTACAGGTATTCTTTTACTCTGTAAACTCACTAGTCATCAGGAGGATTGAATAAATAAAAAAATTATCAACTTGAAAGATAATGTAGCGACACTAATAAGTTAAGTTTGTACCAAAACATATATGTATTTATCAGAATTGTCCTAATTGTGAATGTTGGCAGTTTCCCTTCGAAATGATTATATAAGTATCAGTTCTACTTGAATCCGCCCGTAAATGCTAAAATCCAATGTTTCTACAAGATCTCACTTCTCCAGGTCTCGTTTGATTGACAACCATTTAAGCGTAAGAAATACCTCTGAGACTGACAGAAGGATCTTTGTGCCTTCAAAGAAGGATTATACATTTCAAATAGCGATAGAGTGAATCAAATTAAGGGGAATAGAATTTTTGAAATTTTTTAAAATTTTCAATTTTTTTTTCCTTTGTTTAATGTTAAAATTTGTATGATCTGGAATATTTTAAATTTTATTCGTAGATTAACTGAAATATCGAATGGAAATCTTTGGAAATAAACGTTTTTGAATATTCTTTATTTTATTTTATTTTTAATGCAATCGGATGCAAGAGGTTACCATTAATGGGCAAAATATCGAAAATGAAATGTAATAAGGTTATTTCTCTAGTATTACCATAGATAGTATCGCGGTCGTTATTTTTGATTTTAAGTCGATTTCTCAAATGTCTTCATCAATGGTTATCAATAATAAGCGAAACATCAAAAATGCAATGTAGAATGGCTATTCCTCAAGTATTAGATGAGAATCGATGATTATTTTTGAATTTGAGTCAGCTTGGACTTCAAATAACCAGTGATACCTGATTAATAATAAAGGAATAAACATATTAATATTTTAAATGACTTTTGATATAGTTTAGCAACGCTCCTTTATAATTTATTTTATATAAGCTTTCGCAGTTCTTTTACACTCATTTTTACAGGCGAATTAATAGAGTAATAAAGTGTGTATGAAAAATCATAATTATTACTTTTCTTTGAATTCTCTCACCTTTTTATTTAAATAAATCTTTCCAATGTGAGCCTGATTTGAGCGCTTAGACACCTTAGTAGGCTTCTACTAATCAAGTATTTAAATTTATTATTATTTTTAAAAATGCAACTTTAAATATGTATTTTTAATTTACTATAGGTATGAATCACAAGTCACGTGTCATCTATAAATTTGATAAAAATCATATTTATGTTAATCAACTTATTTCAAAATTGTTTCAAAATACCTAAGAAACCTAGATAAATAATAATAATTTTTATAAAAAATTAAAACCGACTTCAAAAAAACTAAATGCAACAAATAAAATAATAAGAACTCAAAAATCAAATAAAATGCACTAAAAGGTATAAAATAATTATCTAATTTAGTTACAACAAAACGACGAAATATTTACATGAAATCACTTTTTGAAGTCGGTGCCAAACATATACATTTTATGAATCGAACTCGACGGATCTTACTTAGTACGTTTGGCGGGTAAGCTCGCTTATATAGTTTGTTTAGCACCGACTTCAAAAAGTGATTTCATGTAAATATTTCGTCGTTTAGTTGTAACTAAATAAGATAATTATTTTATACCTTTTAGTGCATTTTATTTTATTTTTGAGTTCTTATTATTTTATTTGTTGCATTTAGTTTTTTTGAAGTCGGTTTTATTTTTTTTATAAAAATTATTATTATTTTTCTATTTTTAGTGATGTTATTAATAGTGACTTAATATAAAACCTTGCATGCATCCCGTAAGAGAAAGCGTCGGGCGAATGAATCAGAAAATGATAATAAAATGCAATTCATAAATAGAGAAATTATCTCGAAACGTTAGCGGGTTTTAAATGAATGTTTTAAGATTTTTTTATAAAAGATTTTATTTATTATAATTTCGATTATTTGCTCATAAGAATTGGAGATTTACGTTATTTCATCATTGATCATATCATCAGAACTTGACCAAATTGATATGGGACCACCTCTAAGGTATCCCTTTCCAATAAAAAAAGAATCATCGAAATCAGTCCACGTGGCAAAAAGTTCTCACTGAACATACATAAAAAAATTAATAAATAAATAGTTAGGTATCTTGACTATCTTGGAGCTCGTATACGGATCCAAACGCAGAAAGAATCATTAAAATTGGTTCATAAACAAAGAAGTTATGCCTGAACAAACATAACAAAAAAGGTCCAATACCAAAAGAAATTTATATTTTTACCAATCAGAAACTAGACTGAACCCAATGCAAAAAAATCATCAAAATCGGTTCACAATTGGCGAAGATATCAGGTAACATAGACACAAAAAAAAAAATTCAGTCGAATTGAGAACCACCTCCTTTTTTGAAGTCGGTTAATAAATAGTAAATAGTAAATAAATAGTATTAAAGATTTATTTATTTATAAAATTTTAAATGAAGGAGGAGGTATCAGCCAAAGATGGAATCACTGGGTTCAATAAAACACCTTTAATAAGACGTTTCGGCCTGAATTTTATTTGGCCATCTTCAGTCAATTAGTAGTTATACACAAAATGCGGTACACATATGAGATCGAACCAAGCCTTGTCAAAAATAAAAAAATTTTTAGCTTCATGTGAATTTATAACGTGCCTTGACCCAAAAATTTCAGAATGAAAGTCCCTGATACCTCCTCCTTTATCTAGTACAGTTTCATCACAGCCACGAACTTTAACAATAAAATTTTAAATATCAATGGAATACATTTTCCAAATTAAATTGTAATATTATTTTTAAATATTTAATTTAAACACTGTTCTCCTGTTATTAAAGCTTGATAAATGAAAGTAATTTGCGTGCACAAGCAATGAGAGGGTGATTTTTTGTAGAGCTCAACCGTCGCATAAATTATTGAGCGTTCATAAACCAACCATTGCAGATTAAACCTGCTAGAAAGAAAATTTTACATGAATAAATAGTGAATAGGCTATTTGTTTGTGTTTGATATTTGTTGCAAATTGTATTAAAATAATAATTTACTATATCTAATATTAAAACATATCGTTGAAAGCGTTGTCATATGTTGTTGTTTGAAACATAGTAACAAATATGTAATGTTTTGCAGAGGTAATATAATTAACCTTTTAATAATATAATAGGTAGAGCCTTTTGAAGCCCAGAGCTCCTAGCTAATTATCTATCTATACAATAAAGGTAATAGGATGTTATAATTTTTGTTCAAATAGAAAAATTTGTCGTGTTTAATTGTATAATGTCACATTTAACTTAAAAACACACCAAATCTGAATAACAAAAGTTATGTTAAGGGAGAACGGTGTGGGTTCTTTTTTCATCTAGACACCAATGTATTAACGTATTAATGAGAAAACTACAAATTGTTCTATTATCAAATGCAAACTATGTTTGGTGTAGGTTCTTAGTGAAACATATTTAAATAAAGTAAAGGAAATTTAAGTACCTAATAATTAGAGTCCGGATTTTTATGCAGTAAAAACTGCCAAAATATGCAGTTAAAAATGCTGGAATATGCAAATAATATGCAGAATACGGTGAAATATGCAAATAAATGCTGTAAAAATGGCAAAAAAAAATTTATATGCACTAAAAAATTAAAATTGAAGACAAAAAGAGTATATATTTGAAGGAGTGCTATGAAAGAAAAAAATAATAAAGCAAGCTATAGACACCAAGTGTCAAATATGTACTTTTTATTAGGTAAGAAACCGCACAAAATTCTGATAAGATATATAAATATATATATATCGACGGTTGAGCTCTACAAAAAATCACCCTCTCATTGCTTGTGCACGCAAATTACTTTCATTTATCAAGCTTTAATAACAGGAGAACAGTGTTTAAATTAAATATTTAAAAATAATATTACAATTTAATTTGGAAAATGTATTCCATTGATATATATATATATTTATATTTATTTATTTGTCACCGGGAACACAGGCCATTTAGTCAGCACATCAGTCAAATGTTAGCAATGTTAATATGATAGCAAGGCTCGAACCCGGGCCTCCCGCTTGAGCATAGTCATCAACGATGCTTTCAAAAATGTGAACGAAAAAATACGGGGGGGGGGGGTAGTTTTATATAACAGACACGATTGTTTTGATTTTATATTTATATATTAACAAGCTTTTCTTATTGACATACAATTAATAAACTAATAAAATAATGCAAATATTTGACCGGCTATAATCTGATCTCTACACTAATTTACACACACTTCCAAATACACACACGAACACTCCATGACCAAAATCGGCTATAGTTATCAAAGGTCGTTAAAAAAATATAAAAATAAAGAATAATTAAAATTTGATTGTAATTGTGACAAATTTATGTTTACAAATATTTTTCTAAATTATATTTATGTCTACGGTCACCTAAAATCGATTTATAGAAGGAAACTCCACATCCACAGACATAATGGGTGCAAATTTAAAGGAACTTAAAACCCCCCTTTTACTTGGGAAGAAAATATTGTTGTTTTGTAGCTACGTTTACATCCTTTGTAATCTAACCTCCTACTTCGTAGTCCAACACTACTACTCTTGTCGTTGAGGCCTATTTCAGTTTTCTTCGAATTTAAATTGGTGTCCCCCTCTTTTATTTCTTCATTTTTTTCATTCTTTCTCCGAAAATTTACTTTTAAAAAATCTGTATTTTGCGCGAAATATGGAATATTTGACAAAAAACTAAAACAATTTACAAACTTCAAATATGCAATTTTATGCAATATTACTCAAATATGCAAAAATATGCAGTATAAAATTTAACCCACAGTATCCTAGATGCATGATTCGAATAGATAATTGATCCCCTGGGTCGTATGTGGCGGCAAACAAAATATGCAATTGCATAGGAATCCGGCCTCTACTAATAATATATTGGAAGAATATGTGAATAATTTTTTAAGCCTCGATACATTATGTCAAAGTTTTTGATAATTTTAGGTCTGAGTAAACTTTATCTGACCAAAAACATAAATGTGAAAAAAGGGGCCAAGTTCGGTACAAACGGCTTCGCCGACAGGTGAGTTGAGATCTGAACAGGTACCCAAGTTCTATAGCAGTTGCTTAAATCATAACTATAGGGATGTACAATGTTCTTCAATCGATTTAAAAGCAAATTTATTACGTTCTTTGATTTTGAATTTATAACTCTGCAAGTTATAATAGTCAATAAATTACTTTTAACGCGATGATATTTAAAACAAGCTTAAAATTTAGCTTTGCTAGTTGTTCTAATTTATACTATCGGGTGTTTTTTTTAGAGGTATAGAACTTCGAATTGAAATAAAACACAAGAAAATCGTTTTAATGTCCATCAATTTGGCTTTATTGGAAGGATAATTTTATGCCATTAATGTTTAAATATGATTTTGGGCATGTGGCCGCCGCGGCTGAGCTCGAATAAATCCAATTCTACAGGTCCAATTTTCAACCACTTTTTCGAGCATATGAGGCCGTATGTTGGCAATAACGCCACGAATGTTGGCTACGTCAACAAGCAAAATTGCCGCATTTGGAGTGAAGAGAATCCACATGAGACCCTTGAGACGCCATTACATCCACAAAAACTGACTGTTTGGTGTGCTCTATGGGCTGGTGGAGTCATTGGGCCATACTTCTTCCGAAATAATGCTGGAGAGTCAGTTACCGTTAATGGAGACCGGTATAGAGCCATGATAACCGACTATTTTGTTCCCGAATTGGATGGCATGAATGTGGATGAGTTGTGGTTCCAACAAGACGGCGCTACATGCCACACAGCGCACGTCACATTCGATGAGCGCATAATTTCGCGGAATGGACCCGTCAATTGGCCACCAAGATCGTGTGATTTGACACCATTGGATTATTTTCTTTGGGGATATGTGAAGTCGCTCGTCTACGCCAACAAACCAGAAACGTTAGGGGACTTGGAAGCCAACATTCGTGGCGTTATTGCCAACATACGGCCCCATATGCTCGAAAAAGTGGTTGAAAATTGGACCTGTAGAATTGGATTTATTCGAGCCAGCCGCGGCGACCACATGCCCGAAATCATATTTAAACATTAATGGCATAAAATTATCCTTCCAATAAAGCCAAATTGATGGACATTAAAACGATTTTCTTGTGTTTTTATTTCAATTCGAAGTTCTATACCTCTAAAAAAAACACCCTATACAAACAATTTAGATGGATATAAAACTTGCCAAGTTATAAATTGCAACTGCTATGGACTTGGTACCCATTTAGATCTCAACTCTTTTGTCGGCGAAGCCGTTTGTACCGAACTTGGCCTCTTTTTCATATTTATGTTTTTGGACAGATATCATTAATTTTTGAAAAATTTTATCCTTTAATTTATCTAAATAATTACATTTAAACATATATAATTATTGATAATTATGAAATATTTCTCATAAAATATCTGTTAAAACCTGGTCGGTTTTTCATAAATTTCACCCTTTCATTTCGGGCCCCGAAGAAAGAAAGTTTCGGTTTTTCAATTTCCTCCTTTATTAATGTGCCAAGCTTTGCCAGTATTCCAAATTTCAGCATTCTAAGCTTGATTGGATTAATTTTACTCTGCTTACTACTATGTTGATTGAAGATTCATTTATAAATGTGGTCAGGCTTTCTTATCTTCGGGTTAGTTAAATAGGATTAATTTTTCTTAATTAAAATAATTATTCACAGAAGAATCCTAAGTTTGTGGTTTTGAAAATGGTTTCGTTTTTCTTTTGTATCCACACAATGGGCTTGACAAGTCATTTTTCTAAAAGACCTTTTTTAACCGACTAATTAATCATTTCGATAAATACTATAATATATATTTTTCTTCCGAAACGTTTGAATTATTACTAAACGTTTTATGAAGGTTTTTCTAAAGAATTGTATTTAAATAAAAAAATATTAAGAATTAATTTCAAAAATTCATATTATATAGCCAGGTCTCAAATTTGGTAGAAAATATTTTGATATTTTTAAATTAAACTAATCATTAAAAGGCGGTTGAAAAAATGAATAATGTGGTTGAATCAAAACAAAACATATGGTTGATTAAATAAATCACCATTAAAATAAACAGATTATCGAGTGAAGCTCGGTCTGCCAGGTACTTACTTATATTACGTCAGAAGGATTGTATTCACACTCTCGGGAATCGAACCCGAGTGCTAAAACTATCTATCCGAGCCATTTAGCTAATTGGTGAACCCCTCTGATATACGAGCTTCCGTTTTCATAGAAACAATTCAGATGTGTATAGAACAGTGTTTTTTAATTTAAATGGGAAAAATTATTTAAGCCCCTAGTTTAACAAACGATGTCGCGAAGCCGTCCGGGAAAAACATAAAGCATTCAACGAATTACTTTTTCGGACAGTAAACGCGTCGCTTTTTCAAAATCATTGGAACAAAATTATTAATGAAACGAAGAAGTCTTTGGATGAGAAAAAGGGCTTGACCTGCTACCCTGCTAGTAAAAAACGATTTTGGTATATCGTGAATAGGGTAATTACCAACTCCTCGAAATGGTCGTTTCTCCCCTTAATCGTTCTGACGATTCAATAGCTATAAATAGATCCCCTCGACAAAGCAGAAGCATTCGCTTCATTCTTCGCGACCAATCCCTGAAATGACTTCTTTTTTCACGATACAAGGGGGATATATATATATATATATATATATATATACCTATATATTGTTTGAAGAAAGATGGTTACAGCTCTCATGAGTGTTTTGAATTCGAAGGTCAATGAAATGACTTTTTCCAAATTCAATATAAGTTCAAATTGTCGATAGTTGTGGAAATCAAATTACGAGTGGTCGTCTTATACTAGATCTGAGAATATGAGAAGCAACAAAAAGAATTAGAAGGACGGTCTGAATGGAATTAACCAAATCCTAATAGAAGAAATCAAAATGAAAATAAACAAGAATAAAGCCAAGGTCCTAGTTTGTACAAAAAAAAACAAACGATACAGGAATGCATCAAAATTAACCAAGAAAAGCTAGAAGGAGTTGAGGAATTCCGCTACCTAGGAAGTATAATGGAATGGAATAACATGGGATGGGAGGAGTGAAAACGAAATTAAATCAAGAATTGCCCAAGGTCCTAGTATGTACAAAAAAAGAACAAACGAGACAGGAATGCATCAAAATTAACCAAGAAAACCTAGAAGGAGTTAAGGAATTCCGCTACCTAGGAAGTAAAATAACATGGGATGGGAGGAGCGAAAACAGAAATTAATCAAGAATTGCCCAAGCTTTTGGGGTTTAATTCAAAACAAAAACTACTATGCTCCTCCTCAATCAGCTTAGAAAACAGGAAGATGCTATTGAAGACATATGTATGGAGCATAGCCATGTACGGGTGTGAAACCTGGACAATTAGAGAAGAGGAGAGAAAGAGATTAGAGGCTTTCGAAATGTGGTGCTACAAAAGAATGATGAATATCAAATGGATGGATAAAATTACAAATGAATAAGTTCTTGGAAGAATCGGAGAAAGAAGAACCTTGTGAAAGAGTCTGAAGAAGAGAAGAGGTCATATGATGGGGCACACACTGAGACACGGGGGACTCATCATCATTGAATATACAGTCCTAAGACTGGTTTGATGCAACAATCCGTCCCCACTCGACTCTGTCCCCCGCCAGCTGTTTGACCTCTCTAAATGTCTGGCAGCCCAGATCCCCAATTATTTGGTTGAAATATTCTAATCTGGGTCTTCCCCTCCCCTTTTCTTTCCCACCTCCCTCTCCAAGATATCCCTAAGCAGTCTCCCATGTCTCAGTGTGTGCCCCATCATCTGACCTCTTCTCTTCTTCAGACTCTTCCACAAAGGTTCTTCTTTCTCCGATTCTTCCAAGAACTTCTTCATTTGTAATTTTATCCATCCATTTGATATTCATCATTCTTCTGTAGCACTACATTTCGAAAGCCTCTAATCTCTTTCTCTCCTCTTCTCTAATTGTCCAGGTTTCACACCCGTACATGGCTATGCTCCATACATATGTCTTCAATAGCATCTTCCTGTTTTCTAAGCTGATTGAGGAGGAGCATAGTAGTTTTTGTTTTGAATTAAACCCCATTTTAGCTTGGGCAATTCTTGATTAATTTCGTTTTCGCTCCTCCCATCCCACGTTATTTTACTTCCTAGGTAGCGGAATTCCTTAACTCCTTCTAGGTTTTCTTGGTTAATTTTGATGCATTCCTGTCTCGTTTGTTCTTTTTTTGTACATACTAGGACCTTGGTTTTATTCTTGTTTATTTTGATTTTGATTTCTTCTATTAGGATTTGGTTAATTCCATTCAGGGCGTCCTCTAATTCTTTATTGTTGCTTTCTAGAAGGGCAATGTCATCGGCAAATCTTAACATAGCGAACTTTTGACCTTGGATTTCGATACCTCTATCAATTTTGTCTTTGGATTATTTTATCGCTTCATCTATGTATAACTTGAAAATCATGGGTGACAGCACACATCCTTGTCTTACACCTTTTTACTTTATCCAATGCGAAGCATGGGAGAAAGTATTGTAATGGGTCTCCCGGCAAGCGCGACTTCAAAGGGTCCTCAGGTAAAGACTACGGAACCCATGGACTCAATTAAGGTCACAAATTGAAGTATTCAATGAGATTGAATTTTAGCACTGACGTTTTGCCAAAAATGTCCTGGAATCTCGTCGAGAGGCCAAAAAGAGCCATTTTTTTGGGAAGTGCGTGATGTTATCGTTTTTTTCGTCCACAATTTTTTCCACACCGTTGCACTGATTGAATTGAAATTGAAAACCTACCATTAGTTTAACAAAATGAAGCGCTGATTAGTTTTTGGTACATATCGGTCCACAAACATTAGTACTTTATTTCAGTACTTTTTAGTTTTTCTAAATATCTTGAAAATGACTTAACCAATTTTGATGAAATTTAATATCCTAATTAAGTACCTTGGGGACCACAAAAAAGGTTAAATAAAGTTTTTAGTAAAATCATATTTTAAAGTACTTTACTCTAGAGTAAAATAGTACTTTTTTTAATTTTATATTTTAAATTCTTTAAAATTTATTCATTTGATCGTTTTAAGATAGCTCATTTAACCTAACTTAAGTAAGAATGGTTAGGCTTCTCGCTGTGAAATGGTAAAAATTTGGGAGGAAATTTTATAAGTAACCATAGCAACTGCGTTGTTTTCTTATCCGTTACCTTTGCTTAAGACATAGAGAAATCGACTTTAAACCAAAAATAGCGATTGATTCTCATCTAATACTTGAGGAATAACAATTCTAATTTAGGTTTTTGACGTTTCAATTATTATTGGTACCATTGCTGAAGACATGGAGGAATCGACTTAAAATCAAAAATAACGATCGATTCTTATCTAATACTAGAGGAATAACCTTATTGCATTCCAAGCTTGAGTTGTTTACCAAACAAGAATTTAGTCTTTTTGATTTTAAGTCGATTCTTCCACGTTTTCAGTAGAGGTTGCCATTAATAGTCAAAACATCAAAAATGGAATGCAATAAGGTTATTCCTCTAGTATTAGATAAGAATCGATCGTTATTTTTGATTTTAAGTCGATTCCTCCATGTCCTCAGCAATGGTACCAATAATAATCGAAACGTCAAAAACCTAATTTAGAATGGTTATTCCTCGGCTATTAAATGAGAATTATTTTTAATTAATGTCAACATGAACTACAAATTACAAGTGATATCTGATTAATAATAAATGAACAAACATATTAATATTTCAAATGAATTTGGATAAAGTTTAGCAACGATCCGTACAGTTTTTTATTTTGGCGTCTCTTTGCTCATCTTCAATATTTATTATTGCCGTCTGGTTTTGGTATAGATTGTAGATTAGTCTTCTCTCCCTTAATTTTATTCCAGCCTGTTTTAAGTTTTTAAACATAATTTCCCAATTGACGTTATCGACTGCTTTTTCTATGTTTATGAATCCCATATAGACAGATTCTTCCCTGATAAAAGCCCTTGGGGGACTGCTTAGGGATATCTTGGAGGGGATGTGGGAAAGAAAAGGGGAAGGCCCAGATTAGAATATTTCAACCAAATAATTGGGAATATGGGATGCGAGACATTTAGAGAGGTCAAACAGCTGGCTGGGACAGAGCCGAATGGAGACGGGTGGTTGCGTCAAACCAGTCTTAGGACTGTATACTCAATGATGATGATGATGATGATGAGATGGAATACATATATTATATATATATATATATAATTGGAATGGATATGTATAATTTTACAAATAAAGATTAAATCCTTGACTGGTATAATTAGTGATTCATAAGCAAAGTGGTTTAACCTCACAGGGTAGCCAATTAGCCCGAATTGATCATTTTGGTACTCGAGTTCGATTCCCGAGAGGGAGTACACAACCATGCTGACATATAACTACAAATTATCCATTTCATCTGGAATCTATTAGATGACGATCGCTCATGATGTTTTTAGAAATTTAGTCTATTATATCGGTTGATTGAACTCTTATAAACTTGTTTACTAAATTTGAGATTAAAGATTTAAGGGTCTAAATAAAACAATTTCTATCTGGAATTTGAAAAATCAAAAACAAAATGTTTGCTCTTTTAAAAATGAAAAAATTATTATTAATTAACAATTATTGTTTAATATTGAATAAATGATCTTTTAAATATTTAGAATTTCATTGGTCATTAAACTCTCCTTTGATTTTTTTTATATGAATCTCATCAAATTTACTCTCCCCAAGCATGCAAATCATTTAAACATTAAATCAAATTCCTAAGTAGAATCAGAAATGTTACCCGGAATTAAAATAAAATGAAGAAAAAAAAAACTGAAAAGTAAATCAGAATAGAAAATGGATAGAATTATTTTGCTAGAAATTCATTTGTTTTTTCAATTTTCTATTTTATTTTATTTATTTTTCATTCATTTATTTATTTTATTATTTTTTGAAATTGGCTCTTTTTTTTTTTTTTTTGATGACAACTTTGCATTTTTCATTCGGCATTAATCTTGTATACTTTAGGCATTCTCTGCCAGTTTTATTTATTTATTTTTTCTCGGCAAGAGAAAAGGGTTGAATATTTTTACGGGAATATTTCACAATTCGTTTTTCCACCCTTTTTGCTCAGATATTTTGGTCTGTTTGCCGAAATAACAGCTAATCAGCTTTTTTGCCCCTCTTCACCTCTGGGTACTTCTTAAAAAAGGTAAAATGATGGAGAGGAGTTGATTAATTAATGTAAATGAGTTTTTGGCTAAAATTGAGTGGATCTTGATGAGGCAGTCCAAAAAAAGAAGATAATTTATACTATCTTTTTATTCATAAAACCGACGTTTCGGAGGCTATTCCCTCCTTCTTCAGGGTTTTGAAAAGTCAGTGAAGAAAATCCAATGCGACATTCCCCTCTGTCTCCTCTTTCAGTGACAGTAACAATAATATTTTGTATTTCATTCTCAGCAGAATTATATTGTAGTAATGCGGAGAATGAAATAAAATATATTATTGTTACTGCCACTGAAAGAGGAGACAGAGAGATGTCACGTTGGATTTCCTTCACTGACTTTCAAAACCCTGAAGAAGGAGGGAATAGCCTCCGAAACGTCGGTTTTTGAATAAAAAGATAGTGTAAATTATCTTCTTTTTTTGGACTGCCTCATCAATATCCACTCAATTTCACTTATCAGTTCGTCTCCAAAAATTACTCCAATCTTATTAGGTCAAATTTTTTTCAATTTAATTCATTTTATAATTATGATTCAAAAGAGCGTCTAAGTAGGCATTTTTAGATGATTATTTTACATGCTGGCGTTCATTATTAAAAAATCCCATAAATTCACTAATTCCTTTTGTAAAAAGAAAAAGAAATCTTCAATCTCAACTATTTTGCAAAATATAAGAAAAGAAACCCTATGTATGCGAGTCTGACTTTCGCTTGGTCTCTTTATTTTTTCTTACCGAATCTTATGTAATTCTGATTGACTATTTTTTGTGATGTAATTGGTATTTTCTATCTCTTATTTACTCAAAACATGTACCATCCCTTCCTATTCCGTTTCTTTCTTTCTCTTCTTATTCATATTTTCTAAAGGGCTTTAACGGTCGTAGCGAGTGAAATTCTTTTCGACAGAGTGACACTGGCGAATTCTCACTAAATCGAGATTAATTGACATCGGAAAGAATGAATGAAAGATTTTTCCGACAGTTTGAAATTTCCACTGGCCAAAAGAAGAAGGCTGATGACAATCTGAGAGAGCTACAGTTGACAGGATAGAGACCCTCGCCTTCGCCTAATTATTAGAGGATAGACTGTCTGTCTCAGCGTCATATTCAAATACGTGTTGCTTCATTAAGTAGTAAGTAATTGAGAGAAAAAGGAAATTGCTACTTGATTTAGATTTCAAGAATAGCTCCGAATATAAAACCGATTCGAATTTAATACTCAAGTATTTAATATACTTTCTGGAACTTTGGTAGTCAAGTTGATGATTTCGAAGTATTTCTTCGTTGGACCACATACGGCGAAATCACGAAATTGTTTATCGAAAGAAAATTTGCAGCTTAAGAAAACTAATATTGCACATTTTTAATATTATACCTTGTTAAAATCTAAGTGGTTTAAGACGAAAACATTTTTTGATAATCAACTCAACCACTAAAGCATTAAATCTGCATTAGAAAATAATTTTTATAAAAAAAAATAAAACCGACTTCAAAAAAACTAAATGATACAAATAAAATAATAATAAACTCAAAAATAAAATACACTAAAAGGTATAAAATAATTATCTTATTTAGTTACAACTAAACGACGAAATATTAACATGAAATTACTTTTTGAAGTCGGTGCCAAATAAGCGAGCGTACCCACCAAACGTACTAAGTAAGATCCGTCGAGTGCGATTCATAAAAAGTATATGTTTGGCACCGACTTCAAAAAGTAATTTCATGTTAATATTTCGTCGTATAGTTATAACTAAATAAGATAATTATTTTATACCGTTTAGTGTATTTTATATGATTTTTGAGTTTATTATTATTTTATTTGATGCATTTAATTTTTTTGAAGTCGGTTTTATTTTTTTATAAAAATTATTTTTATTTTCTCTTTTTAATGATGTTATTAATAGTGACTTAAAATAATACCTTGCATGCATCTCGTAAGAGAAAGCGCCGGGCGAATGAATCAGAAAATGATAATAAAATTCAATTTATAAATATAGAAATTTTCTCGAAACGTTTGAGGATTTTAAATGAATGTTTTAAGATTTTTTTATAAAATATTTTATTTATTATAATTTCGATTATTTGGTCATAAGAATTGGAGATTTACGTTATTTCGTCATTGATCATATCTTCAAGAACTTGACCAAATTAATATGGTACACCCCTAAGGCACCCTCTTTCAAATAAAAAAATAATCTTTAAAATCGGTTCACAATTGGCGGAGATATGAGGTAACATAGACAAAAAAAAATAAAAAATCAGTCTAATCGAGAACCTCCTCCTTTTTTGAAGTCGGTTAAAAATTGTTAACATTTTAACTACATCTATCAGCACTCGAATTAACCGAATTGTTATGAAATTAGGAAAGTTTGTGAAATTTTAGAAATAATGCATTTATACAAAATTCACTCATCATTTTAGAGCAGGACTGCTGTCCAACCTGTGGCCCTCGGGCCGCAAGCGGCCCAGCACTGCAATGATCAACAAATCATAAACTTCCTTAGATTAGAGATTTATGCATATAGATATATATATATTCTTTTTTTCGAAATATGAATGTGCATTTGTACAATACGTGAAACTTATTTAAAGAATAAAATTCACTAAAAGCAAAATTATAATCTCAACTCTCAACTCTCAACTTTTGTTTTAATGTATATCCAAAATGAAATGTTGTAATAATAATTGTATCTTGAAGGTGGTCGTTGATGGCCATAGAAGCATAAAAAACGACCTTAAATAAAGGAAAAAAAAATAATGAAGTTTTGAATATTTAAAAATTCTTCTTCTTCTCATATTTTCATTTTCTAAAATATTTATTATTTCAGTAATTTATATGCTACGCCACTAACCAAGTCTATAGTTATCATTCTAGTACAAGGAGACAAGGAATTAGGGTTTTCTAGAACAATCACAATTAATTGATAATTTCTCTCCTGGACTAAAACTTGTCAGGACTTGACTTTTAGATCTTTACACGTTCTTTTATGTCAATAGATAATGGATAATCAAGGATTATTATATCCGTTACTCTTTTAAAAAATAAATTATCATTCCTCATATCACTCTTTAATGCCATTCGATTTAAACCAGGGCTGTCCAACCCGTGTCCCAACATAAAGTCATGAAATTCTTTAAAAAAATTGAGATTTATATGAAGTAACCTACTGGAAACACAAAAAATTGGTCTGATAATTTTGTTACTCTAAAATAAGAAATCTGAAAATCTACTGTGAAGTTTTCGAATAGGAAACCGGTTTTCCTTGCTCCAGATTTTGCCACGTATGAAATGTACTCATTCCAGAGAGGCCAGAAGCCAATGATAGGCACAATATGCACAGCTTTTCACCCAAATGTGTTCAGTTGTGATTAAGAAGGGCTGCTCGCCCATATATACGAGAATCTTTCGTGCGAAAAGCGTTAAATCTCGAAACGTTATAAATTTATATGTGGTTTCACAGACACATGTTTTGGGTTTAGCGTTAAAATTAAATTTTAGGTTACGTGGCTTACCGAGTCTCCAGGTTATATTACCATAAAATTTTGAAAAAAAAGTATTTTTCAAGATTTGAAACACTCGCTTGTATCTATATGGATCTTTATCAGGTCTCAAGGAATCATGAGTTTTCTGTATTTGATTCGATGGCGAATCGAATGCAGATGATTTTTGTCAAATACTAAGTGAAAATAATATCCGAATTTATATATTTCTAACTTGAAATAGTGAAGTTAATTTTCTCATTAATTTATCAAAGAATAATTAACACATTAACGAAAATTGTTTTTGATCGCGCTTTTTAAACAAGATATATATCGCGAGACTACTGCTGATTGAAGCTATTGGAGTCTGCTGAGTCTTAAGTCTGGACCAAGAGAGAATTAAAAAGATGTGATCCATTAGGCTATAATCCAGCATCATTTCGCGATTGGCCCGCATGACACTTTTTATATCAAACACTGATATGGATCACCATGGTGCCAATCGCGAAATGATGCTGGATTATAGTAAATGAATCACATCTTTTTCATTCTCTCTTGTTCCAGACTTAAGATCAGCAGACCATACTTCAACCAGCAGTAGTCTCGCGATATATCTTGTTTAAAAAGCGCGATCAAAACAATTCTCGTTAATGTGTTAATTATTCTTTGAAATATTAATTAGAAAATTAACTTCAAGTCTCAAGGAGTACTTCGGGATAAAGAAATGTGTCTGTAACGAAAATTCTCCTACTTTCCTACTTTCTTGTGCAAAAGATCTATATAAAACAAAATCCATACAGACTTACCCTTTGATTATTTCTCAGTAGATATTTCTTTTGAACAAATTAGATAATTACATAATAAATAAATCATAATATAATATCACGAGCTGTTAAGGACGAGTTTTCCACATGCCCTCTCAGCTCGGCCCTCCAGGAAGGTTAGTGGGCGTTGTCTCCTGATGGGATTATTAGGTGTCCAAAACTGATTACCTCCCCAAAATACTCCCGGTTCAAATTTTATAGAAAATGTTTTTTGAATTATCAAAATTGATAATGGAAAAACAAACAAACATCAACAAATATTCGTAATTAATTTGGGATATAGAATTTTAATTTTTCGCCCACTCAATCATTTTGTGTAGTTAGGGGGGAATTTCAAAAAATCCTAAAATACCTTTTAAGAGATATGAATTTAGAATTGTATTAAGCACAAAAAGAAGTAAATATCTTACCTTTATTAATAAATATTGCTTCATCATATTTATAGATTTTGCATATTTTTACCGTCCTTTGAGGTTTAGTGGTCGTATTTTTAACAATCCTTAGATGAATTTTTTGATATTTATTTGTAGAATTTTTTTAAACAAAATACAAGTAGAAATTTTATTTCATTTTTTACCTCATTTTTTAGCACACGTACCTACTCAATGTGTGTATTAGCTGATTTTTGAGCCAATATTTTTATAGTATCCTAAATATAGAAAGTCACTAAATTTGACTCAAATGGAACAAATCGTTTAGAATTTGAATATTTTGACCCCTCTCTTTTTCGCCTCTGCATATTCATTTTAGGAAGATGATTTTCGAAGAAATAATTTTTCATGGACTTAAAAAAGTGACTATGCAAAATTTGATCCAGATTGCACAGAATTTTAATTTTTTACCCATATTCATATTTTGGGTTTTTGAGGGTAGGAATTTCAAAAAATACTTAAATATATTTTTAGGCATTTGAATGTATTATAGAATTTTCTTAAGCCTAATCAAGTAGATATTTTACTTTTCTCATTAGATATTGCATAATAAATGTAAAACAGTGCAAACATATTTTCTCTGGGATTTGAAAAAATAATATTAATATTATCAGAGGTTTAAAAACAAATTCCATGTTTATTTCTTTATTTCGAACAGTTAAGATCTTACTTTTACGGAGTTTCACTCAATAACCGGCCCTTATTGAATTTCTTACTCTGTAATTGGATGTTGGTGAATATTCAAGGCTTGAAAATAAAATGGAATATCGCAGAAAGTCAGAGGCCAACTAAGGGGTGGGCCGGCAAGGGTGGCCTGCCCTGGGCTATTCCAAAGCCACGTCAAGGAGGGAGTTTATTTTTGTTGAAGATTGGTCAAAGTATATGGATAATTATTTTAAAGAGACAATATAGCAAATTTTTCAGTTTCAATTTTTGCCCTTATCATGTTAATATACGAGACGTTCAGAGCCAAATTGTGTTAAAAAATATCTTTGTGTGATAAATGAACACTAAAATAATTTCACTTATCTCACAATAATAACAAACCAGCATTAAAATAAATGGATATTTAGTTGCTTTAGTGATCATGTTCTAATAGCATTGACTCGGGATCGTATCCCGTTTTATTCAAAACAGTTTACCTGTAAGGTAAATTCTAAATAGATCGCTTAGACAATGTTTTTGAAGGCTTGGACACCCGAAAAACTCAATATATAGATATTAAAAATGAAAATTTATATATTTATATATATTATATACAAATTAGGATTGAAGGCCCTTTAGGCGCTTGAGGGTCAAAGTTGCGGCAGCTTCTGTATTCTGGCTGACTCCAGACGTGTTGTTCTCCTTCCTTCTGGGCCCCACCGGCTCGAACGAGAGGGGGTGTCGAAACTGGTTAGCATTTTCTTCCATAGATGGAGCCAAGGCAGAGTTGTTTGGGAGTTCACTCTTAAACCCTCGAAATTGCCCGCCAGGGCAAAAATGTCCATTATTATTATTATATAATTGGATGAAAAAGTGGTACATTACCTGGTATAAAATTTTTAATGTTTATTTAATAGTTATAAATATAACTTGTAATAAATCATTTGCGGATTTTAAAATGAAAATTAATTAAAATTAAATGTATTAAATTAATTATTAATTTCTGGTATGGGAGGAGATATATGGTACATTTTTGCAAAAAAAAATATAAATATAATAAACAATTTATTTTTACCCATAGAGAAGATTCTAAATATGAAAAAATTCATTCGAAAAATATGTTTTACATTTTTGAACCAGAAAGCAAGAATTCAGTTTTTTGTATTTTATGATTTAGAATTTTTTTTTAACCATTTTCCTATAATTGTAAAATTTGACTAGCCGACTCGCGGACCCCCTAGAACAAGCCCGCAGACCCCTGGCCAGGGAACATTGGTCTAATCAATGTATTTTCGTCACTTAATAAAAATTTTGATTTTGGTTCAGAAACATTAATAATCAATCATGAAAGAAAAAAATCCTTTTCTTTGCAGATAATTATAATTCTACCAAATACAGAATAAGTTTTACGAAACTTTTATTATTTGTGTCCAAAAAAAGAAAATACATTTTCCATAAAAACCTTTGACTTTTGCCGTCTGTTTAACAGTCTTCTCTCACACAGAGTCGTCTACCACCTACATTTAAATTTCACCCAAAGGATCTTTTTTGGATTCAAGTTAAAATATATTTTTATACTCTAACGAATCTCTGCATGATTCATGTTACTTACTCTAGGTACCTAGTTTTGGAAAATAACAACCAACTTCTTCCCATTTCAAGCTAATTCACTGGCGTTCGAGAATTAAACAATCAATAACTTTATTGATATCCAAAAGTATATATAGTTCAGTAAATTGAATGTTATGACTAAGACTATTTTAATTGTTCCAGATCGCCCTCTGGTCTTCTAGGGGTCGGTTTGGCTTTTTTTGTTAAACGCCACAAGAAGGAAATTTTATTGTAAAGTTGATTTTACCTTGATAAAATAAAATGGAAAGACTATATTAGTTTTAGAAAAATCGACCCCCTCCCCCCTATCCCTAGAAAAGAGATACCTCGAGGAGTTTGTTTAGAAAAACTTTCAAATTAAAATAGGTATTTACCTAAAAGAATATTAAAATCCAATTTTAGGAAGACCCCAAAAAAAAAAGATTGAACATTGACGAAGCAAATGAAAAATTATAAAAAATATGAATCGTAAATGGAAAATTGAAAAATTAAAAAATAAATAAATAAATTCTTCTGAGAAGAGGGAATTAATTAATACATAACTTATTTTCTGCTAGTGATACAACAACTAATATAGTTCCTACCGAATATAAAAAACGACCAAGTCCGAGCAGAAATCACATAACTAGCTAGCTTGGTGATTTGTGCCTAATGCGAGTATATTTAACATGATTTTTCACGTATTTTTATCTTTTCAGCGAAACAATTATAATTCTAGTAATCTAATTTATATGTAACCGAGCTTCTTTTTACTTTCAGTTAGGTAGCGAACCATAAAGTTGAAATATTCAATTAATCATTTTTGAAGTTTTCTATCTCCAAAACCATATAAGTTAATTTTCCTGACAACTGCAGTTAATATAATCGATTCCATTTATTTATTTATTCATCATTAGACGGACTAATGTCCTTTAACAATATAACTATACTATACAAATCTAATATCTTCTTTGTCTTTTATATTTAGTGAGTAATGACCAGCTCCAAATAAAAACCGATGTTTTCACTTAATCTATAGTTTTTGCCTGTAGGTTAGGCAACCGGAAGCGAAGGAAGGAAGGAATGAGACTACGCTGAGTGAAAGCCATAAGATGGAAATTAATTCAATCTTATAATTTCTATCAGAAATTTTTCCTAATATACATTCTCATGTTTTTCTTTATCTGATAAAATACAGAGACATACCTATTCAGTTTTAATAATTTCTAGTATAGATTTACATTTTTTTATTTGATTTCAATTAAACTAAAGGTTGAAGAAAAATTTTTGCTACCAACACGAATGACAATTCTTCTCCATTATACAAATGTTAAATCGGACATTACCAAAATAATAATAGGGCGTATTTTGTCTATTGGATGGTTTTGGAATAACACTTGACATACTACTCCATATCTCATTTAATCATTACTTATTATGAATCCCTTAAAGCCATTTCATAACTTATTCATAGTCTTCGACAATGATCTTCTGAGACCTTTTACATCTTAGGCCTCAGTTTTTATACTAAGGATCAAGGCAGGAACTTTTTGTGGCCCGGGCGGCGTGTGCCGCGGGTACTCCTATTGCTGTGCTGTGGGGGGCGTCGCTCTGGTGTCATATTGGTCCTTGTTAAGGGGTAAAAATAAATTTTTTAATACTATAAAGTTGGCCAAATGCTTTGTGATGAGCAAGGCCAGGGAGGGAAAAAAAAAAAAAAAACTAAAGGTTGTACAAAGCCAAAATCGAATTTCATTCTATAAAATATATTTTATTGCATTTTTTTTAATTAAAATATACATTTTTACTTTCACATTTATATTCAATAGAATATAATGGGAGAGTATTGCGATGGCCAGTCTGGGTCCTGACTCTTTGAGAGCTTGTATCTCAGAGATGAAAAAAGTTAATTTCATTTTGTAACTTCTAGGTGGAAGGAATCGTTGCCCTTAATAGTTGGAAACCGGATTTAGGACATAAAACCGGAAATTGTGGTCCCCAGAGGCCAACAAGAGGTCCAAAATCCATTGGTCAGTGCGTATGTATGGACTCACCACTGCGTTTCGCAACCATAAGTATCATCATCATCATAATCATCAGCCTGTCGATAGCGACAATCCACTGCTGTGGATTATATATAATAAATAATATAATATTAAAAGTAAATAAAAATAGATGTAGCAAAATTGAAGAGTCATGTAGCCCGTCTTTGATTGCCTTTTACCTTCTATGGTATGTCACTTGCGCAAGACATTGACATCCGGATGTCATTTTGTTTTTAAAAACATCTCCAACTAAATATCCTACTTCATTTTTTTTTTTTTTTTTTTAATAGATTTTCAATTTTGTATTGTTTTACATTAAAACCTACATTTTTTGGGTGTATTTTTTCTCTAAAATGTTATTTAAATCCTTTTGAAATATGTACACTAAGAAAAATCATTTTCTTCTAGAAAAGGGATGCTTTAATGAAACGGTACTTTGTTTAATATGAAGAAAAAAGTGGGGTGCAAAGCCGACGATTTGACCTTTAATATGTTTATTGACATTTTGAAGTAGACAGGCCAGTAAGGGTCGAGAGAGAAAAGAAGGGCTATATTTGGAGAATATTTTTACTTTATCCAATGCAAAGCATGGGGAAAGTATTGTAATCGGTCTCGCGGCAAGCGCGACTTCAAAGGGTCCTCAGGTAAAGACTACGGAACCCATGGACTCAATTAAAGTCACAAATTGTAGTATTCAATTAGGTTGAATTTTAGCACGTGACGGTTTTGCTAAAAATTACATGGGGTCTCGTCGAGAGGCCAAAAAGTGCAATTTTTCATTTAGTGCGTGCGGATGGATGATGGATGGATGGATGGATGGATGGATGTTATCGTTTTTGGCCCACGATTTTTTCCACACCGTTGCACCGATTGAAATGAAATTGAAAACCTACCATTAGTTTAACAAAATGAAGCGATGATTAGTTTTTGGTACATATCGGCCGACAAACATTAGTACTTTATTTCAGTACTTTTTTAGTTTTTTCTAAATATCTTGAAAATGACTTAACCAATTTTGATGAAATTTAATATC
This sequence comes from Forficula auricularia, assembly GCA_024734495.1. Taxonomy (NCBI): domain Eukaryota; kingdom Metazoa; phylum Arthropoda; class Insecta; order Dermaptera; family Forficulidae; genus Forficula; species Forficula auricularia. The sequence continues at coordinate 3,526,999 of JALMQS010000058.1, forward strand.
CTAATTAAGTACCTTGGGGACCACAAAAAAGGTTAAATAAAGTTTTTAGTAAAATTATACTTTAAAGTACTTTACTCTAGAGTAAGATAGTACTTTTTTAATTTTTATTTTTAATTCTTTTAAAATTTATTCATTTGATTGTTTTAATATATCTCATTTAACCTTGCTTAAGTAAGAATGGATAGGCTTCTCTCTGTGAAATGCTAAAAATTTGGGAGGAAATTTTATAAGTAGCCATAGCAACTGCGTTGTTTTCTTATCCGTTACCTTTGCTGAAGACATAGAGGAATCGAGTTAAAATCAAAAATAGCGATTGATTCTCATCTAGTACTTGAGGAATAACCATTCTATATTGGATTTTTGACGTTTCGGTTTTTATTGGTAATCATTGCTGAAGACATAGAGGAATGGAGTTAAAATAAAAAATAGCGATTGATTCTCATCTTATACTTGAGGAATACTAGTAACCATTCTATATTGGATTTTTGACGTTTCGGTTTCTATTGGTAACCATTGCTGAAGACATAGAGGAATCGAGTTAAAATCAAAATAGCCATCGGTTCTCATCTAATACTTGAGGAATAACCATTCTATATTGGATTTTTGACGTTTTTATTGGTAACCATTGCTGAAGACATAGAGGAATCGAGTTAAAATCAAAAAAATAGCGATTGATTCTCATCTAGTACTTGAGAAATAGCCATTCTAAATTGGATTTTTGACGTTTTGATTATTATTGGTAACCAGTGCTGAAGACATGGAGGAATCGGCTTAAAATCAAAATAACGATCGATTCTTATCTAATACTAGAGGAATAACCTTATTGCATTCCATTTTTGATGTTTTGACTATTAATGGCAACATCTGAAAACGTGGAAGAATCGACTTAAAATCAAAAAGAATATAGTCTTTTTGATTTTAAGTCGATTCTTCCACGTTTTCAGTAGATGTTGCCATTAATACCATTTCAGACCGATTTATTCTAGCTCACAATTTGGCGTTTTTGTTTAGGCTGAAATTTTCTCCTTTTATTGTCCATCTAAAGTGAGTGTGGGCTCGTGACTCTAAGAGAAATTAACGATGGATGACTTTTCTCAAAAATACAATGCTTAGATCGAATATTAAAAAATAAAAAAATATCATAATACTAATTTTAAAATTCAAACTTGACAAATTTATTTTTGATCTAAAAATTAAATAGAAATTTAAAAAATAAGGTAAATGATCAATTCTAAAAATACCATAAGACAAGTGTAAATTTCATATGTTCCTTTAGTTTAGTTAATATTATACTAAAAAACATTTTTATTGATATCCATACTTGTATATTCTCGGTAAGTGAAAAACAAGACTTTTGAAGTTGCGCTAAAAAAGAAGACAATAATTTATTTTTGAAGTTGAATAAATTACGTGAAATCAGAGATTTGTTTGTATTAGGTTTTACATCCTTCCCCATGACTTTCAAGAAACTGGAACTCTCTTCCAGCCTCCATCTTCGTCGGCACTTATAATCTTCAAACCTTCAAAACCCGAGTGCTTAAACACCTACGTCTCCACCCTCTCACTTAATCAACTTTCCCTTCTCTTCAGTAATGCAAGGGTCTTTCGAGATCCATAGGGTCTGCATCTTTACTGGTTTGAAGAAATGCCCATCTGAAAAAGAATGTGAAATGCTTGAGGTAATGAATAGGATTTGAAGAGCATTTTTTTTTTTTAAACAATCGAATGCAAGAAGCCCCTTCGATTGCATTAAAAAAAGAAAATTCTTCAAATCCTTCATTACCTCAAATAGTTTTACATGTTTTTCAGATAGGAATTTCTTTCAAAGTGTAAATGTATGAATGTTGGTAGTTGGCAAGTACACATAAATTTATTTAAGTGATGTGGATGGGGAGGGAAAATTATAATAATTATTTTTTTATTGCAAAGAATTATTAAAAGTTAAACCTTCAACAAAATCTCCTGTCTGTCTCGCGCGCCATCTATTGTCATACGCGGTGACTCCAACACTAAACCCCTCTTCCACTTTTTATTTTTGTGGGCGTAAATAAAAGTCGTGCCTATACCGGGTGAGTTTTTTATCTTGAGACAGTCTTATAACTCAAAAACAGTACATTATATGAAAAAGTTTCAAATAAAAGTTTATTTATGTCAAGGGGGAAATTAAACTACTCTATTGTTTTGTCGAGACGAGAACAAAAGCTTTCATGGGTATTTCGAGGTCAACTTCTGTTTTTTAAACAAACGGAAACCTATATGTTTGCATGTACATAATTCTGAATCTAAAAAAAAACTGAACAACTTTCATAAGAACTATTTTTTTATTCGACATCAAATAATAAAATATTAAATCAACTAGATCTCAAAAAATTCCTAATAATTATTTTTAACAATGATTCAACTTAATTATCAAATACTGATGATCAAATATTCAATTATTAAATAAATAATTGAATAATTAATGATTGAAAACTTTAGCACACTGATTCTGAGACTTTCAGAGTGTATCGCAAGTCTTCTGGATGAATTCCAGTTCCAATTTCGTTATTTTGCCTTTTTAAGTTTCTTCATAGACTTTACATTTCTGTTTTTTTTTTTTTTTTGTTTTTTTAACAAATTTACAACACGATGAAATGAAGCTCGTGAGGTGTCCATTTCAATGTCAGCCCCATAACACTTATTCCACATTCACCATAAATTAAGACCATTTCAATTCTGTCTTCAACAAAAAATGCTCCATTTTTATTATGGAGATAACAATATAACTATCTACTGAATTGACACGAGAAATAAACTTTTTTAAACTCAAGAATTTTAAGTAGTTCTATTAAGTAGAAAATAATCTCTTAAATCTGAGTATAACGAAGTTTTAATATCATTATAAACACTTCATTTTTATTATTGTGACTTTTTATTTAATACATATTTATTTAATAATTAATTATCTGATCATTATTAGTTTGATAATTAAGTTGAATAATTGTTAAAAATAATTATTGATTTGGATTTTTTGAGATCTAATTGATTTAATATTTTGTTTATTTGATGTCGTATGGTAACAGTTCTAATTAGAAGTTGTTCAGTTTTTTTGTAGATTCAGAATATGTACAGAAACATATAGGTTTCCATTTAAACAGAATTGACCTCAAAATACCCTTGAAAGCTTGTTCTAGGTCGACAAACAATAGCTAGTTTAGTTTCCCCCTGATATAAATAAACTTTTATTTGAAACTTTTTTCATATAATGCACAGTTTTTGAGTTATAAGACTGTCTCAAGATAAAAACTCACCCGGTATACGGAAACTGATTGCTTTCATTTCACCTACCTTTTGAGATTGACAAAATTTTTGTTCTAAATAAACTGACACGTTCTGATGTGGCCATCCATTTGTCTTTACTCATACAACCTGGCCTCACTTATATTTAATATTTAATGTAGGGGTATTAGTTTTTGCCTTTTTAGACTTCTCTTCTGGGGCACACTGATTATGTATTCAACATTTGGTTGAGTTTGCACATGGCCAAGATTTTCATTTTTTGACCCCCCCCCCCAATTTGGGCGGTTAGTTTTCGCATTTTTAGACTTCTGGGGGTCCACTAATCATGTATACAAAATTTGGTTGAGTTTGGTACAAGGGCCTATATTTTAATCTTTTGACCCCTATACCCCCCCCCCATTTTGGGCGGTTAATTTTTGCATTTTTAGACTTCTGAGGGTCCGCTGATTATGTATACAAAATTTGGTTGAGTTTCCTCAAATGGCCTAGATTTTTAATTTTTAACCTCCCCTCCAACCCCTTTTGGGTCGATATCCACCAAAATCTAATCAGCTCTTAATCTCAATGGGCCAAAACTACGTGTGAAATTTGGTTTTGATATTCACATTAGTTTTTGAACTAGCTCGTCCACAAAAATTTGGTACGTACAGACTAACATTTTGACAAAACAATTATTATCTCGAAAAATATAATTTTTTTGATGTTCACTTATTAGAGCTTTTTTGTAGACCGAATTGCCATGGTTTCAATTTTTTTAATCAAAATAGTTTCAGCTGTTTTTGAGATATTTCGAAAAAAATAACAAAAATTACTTTTTCATTTACGATTACAATACTTGACCATACCCTGTATAGTAAAGTAAAAAAGTACGATGGTGAGATAAAAACTCACGCAGAGTGTTCTCCCGGGTTAACTAAAAAAATTAACAGAAAATACTTGTAAAATTGTCAACCAATTTGTTATTTAGATTTTATATGAGAATTACCAGAAAAACAAAACAAAAAATAAACTGTAAAATGGAGGAAAAAGTAAAAAACTTTTTCAAGACTAGTACGCTAGGCAGTTCGAGCCTCAGCAAGTAATTTCTTTCTTACATTTTGTCTGAATTTTAATGAAATTCAATTTAATTGAAAGTAATTGAGACAGCCCAGGGGTAGTGAGGAAAGAAATAAGCTGACGTGTTCTGATGTGGCCATCCACTTGACTTTACCATACAACCTGGCCCCTCCTTATATTTAATATTTAATAAAATTATTTATATTCATGCAGGGGGGTTAGATTTTGCATTTTTAGACTCCTGGGGGCCCACTGATTATGTATACAAAATTTGGTTGAGTTTGGTCAAATGGCCTAGATTTTTAATTTTTAACCCCCCTCCACCCCCCTTAATTTTGGGTTGGATATGCACCAAAATCTAATCAGCTCTTAATCTCAATGGATCAAAACTACGTGTGAAATTTGGTTTCGATATTCACACTAGTTTTTGGAGCTAGCTCATCCACAAAAATTTGATAACGCACAGACTAACGGACGGACGGACAGACTAACAGACATTTTGACAAAACAATTATTATCTCGAAAAATATAATTTTTTCGATGTTCGCTATATTAGAGCTTTTTTGTAGAGCGAAATGCTGTGGTTTCTCTCAATTTTTCTAATCAAAATAGTTTCAGCCGTTTTTTAGATATTTTGAAAAAAAGAAGGAAAAACCACTTTTTCATGCACGATTACAATACTTGACCATACCCTGTAAGGTAAAGTAAAAAAAGCTACGATGGTGAGATAAAAACTCACGCAAAGTGTTCTCCAGGTTAACTAAAAAAATTAACAGAAAATACTTGTAAAATTGTCAACCAATTTGTTATTTAGATTTTATATGAGAATTACCAGAAAAACAACAAAAAATAAACTGTAAAATGGAGGAAAAAGTAAAAACTTTTTCAAGACTAGTACGCTAGGCAGTTCGAGCCTCTGCAAGTAATTTCTTTCTTACATTTTTGTCTGAACTTTAATGAAATTCAATTTAATTGAAAGGAATTAGCGAAGACATCCCAGGGATAGCGAAGAAAGAAAAAATTAACACATATCCAAATAAGGTGTAATTTATTGGAATCCTTCCTCCTTTCCTTTCAAACCGACCTTATTTGATATGTGTTAATTTTTCCTTTCCTCGATACCCCTGGGCTGTCTTCAATTACTTTCAGTGTAATAGCTTTAACTTTTAGATAACTTTTTGAAAGGAAACCAATTTAATGGTTAGAAAAGTCATTTTGAAAAGATAGCATTACCAGAGTTCTTCAGGTCCGGCTTGATTCTCCAAATAGTATGTAAAAGTGCGTATTAATATAAAAATACATATTTACTAAAAATAATCTGTAGAGATTGTGCTGTTGGTGCAAGGTGAAACATCTTTAATAAAGATAAGAGTAAATAAATATTTTATTTAATATGGATTTACTATGAGTTAAGGATACTGGGTCACTTATTTCACATTAAAATTAAAAAAATTAAAAGATATAAAAAAATTTTTCTTTTTCAATATATATATTTCGGGCTATCAATCCATCTTCAGGAAATACAGAAAGTAACTGTTACTTTCTGTATTTCCTGAGATGGGTTGATGCCTGAAATATATATATTGAAAAAGAAAAAAATTTTATATCTTTTAATTTTTTAATTTTAATGTGAATAAGTGACAGTATGCTTAATATAGTAAATCCATATTAAATAAAATATTTATTTACTCTTATCTTTATTTACTAAAACATAGTGTTGATTATTCTTGTTTATAGAGCAACTATCAATTTTGCTTGGAAATTATGCATATTGACTTTTGGGGTATATCAAATGGTATATTATTTATCCCAGCTATATTGTGTAATTTTAGTACAAATAATAGTCTCAGATAGGAGTTCGGATTGGGAACGAGAAAAGGAAAAAAAGAAATGGTTTAAGTAAATTACCAATGCAAATCACTGGAGAAAATAGGGATATTATTTTCATGGATTAAATGCATAGAATGCGGTGCAAGGGTTTCTCTCTATTGAATATCAAAAGAGGAATAGCTATTTTATTCTGCTGTAAATTATTGAAAAATTCAATACAAAATTCAACAAAGATGAAATGAAAGAGAATATAAAAAGATCATTTTTTCTTCACTATTATTTTAAAAAGAATAGTTTTTCTAAAATAAGTTAATAAAACAATGAAATAATATGTTAATAGTAAATGAGAGTTTTTGGTGAGATGTCCTTTTAAAAATCCACAATTTTTCAGCTGCTAATTTTCAAGAAGATACAAAGTGAAATCTATACTTCGAGCAACTATTCTGATGAGAATATCTACTCACTAAGCCAGGCAAGTGGGAATCAGACGGAATATCGAGGGTTCCATATCTTATAGAATTCCATACTTGAGATATCAAATTTGTTCTCATTTTCCGTTGATAAGTAGCAGCAACATTAATAATTTAAGTTACGCCATTTCTGAACACTGATACTCACAAAATTCACCTAACAAGAGCTCTCTCACACTATCATTATAAATCGAAATATATTTCAAATAAACTGATGTGGCCATCCACATGATTTTACCATACACCTTCCCCACTCTTTTAATATTTAATAAAATCACTTATAATCATGTAGGGTGTAGGGTCAAAAAATGAAAATCTTGGACCAAACTCAATCAAATTTTGTATACATAATCTGTGGGCTCCCAGAAAAATAAAAATGCAAAAACTAACTGCCCAAAATTGGAGAGGTCAAAAAGTGAAATTCTAGGCCTTTGGACCAAACTCAATCAAATATTTGTATACATTATCTGTGGGCTCCCATGAAACTAAAAATGCAAAAACTAACTGCCCAAAATTGGGGAAGAGGTCAAAAAATGAAAATCTAGGCCTTTGGACCAAACTCAACCATGGTTACTAAGAGCAAAAAAATTTAAGAACTTGGATCAAGTGATGCATGGGCTGAATTAGCAGATACAAAGTGCGTTAAATAGTCATTTGGGTACGTCAAGAGTGAATTCAAGCTATCAATATATTAAAGAAAAAAGAAAAAAAATTAAAAAAAGAACTTTTGTATTCAAATGATTTGCAAATCACATAAAAATAGAATCCGCATGAATATTGATTATTTTAAGTTAGTTTATTTTATTTTTCCTTTTCCTTTATTGGCCTCGGGAACCTAGATGCCCATTTAGCCAGCCGGTCGTATTCGTTTATTTATATCAGGGGAGAAACTAAACTACGCTATTGTTTGTCGACCTAGAACAAGTTTTCTACGGTATTTGGAGGTCAAGTTCTCTTTTAAATGGAAGCCTATATGTTTCTGAACTTTTATTAGAACTATTTTTTTATACGACATCAAATAATAATTCCAGGGAATACTGTTCAAGAACCACTCTTAAAGTCACTAAGTATATACGAGCCCCGTCCCATCTCAATTGGCCCACCAATATTTTTCTTTTTAAATAAAATATGCTAATTCAAGGTAAATTTAATTTAAATATTTATTTTTATTATCATTTGGAACTCCATTTTAAAACAATTTCAAACATTTTATTGTAACATTTAACTTAAAATTATTTTTTAATTGTTAAAAACATATTTTTATATAAAAATAGTTCTTTGCTTTTTCATGATTTTTTTTTTAAGAATCTTTGAATATGTGAAATAATCAAGTAGGCTTTGCTTTTTTCTAACAAAAGAAAGTTTGTTTTGTTTATTATTAGTAAAAATGACTCGTGGAAAGGTTGTTGATGAAAAAATTCGCTCAATTGGAAATTGGCGATCTAGTTAATTTATCAAAGTTTACTGTCAGAAATATTATTCGAGTTTATAAAACAACGGGTACAATAGCTACAAAACCTAGGTATGCGTTGAAATCCAAAATATTAGATGCTGATAGACGGGCATTGAAGAAGATTATTAGAAAAAACAGGCGTTCAAACTATGGTGAATTATCTGTTCTTTGGAGCGATGCTGTGGGGCGAAATGTTTCAAGATCCACGTGCCATAGAGAAGCCCTTAAGTTAGGTTTAAAAATTTACAAGGCAATTTTATTGCAACTTATTCCAAATTTTTTTTTGTAATTTTACCAATTTTTTTTAGGAGAAAGAAAAGCCACTCTTGACATTAAAACAAAAGAAAACCCGGCTTAAATGGGCTAAAAGTCACATTAATTGGACGAGTGATGAATGGAATAGTGTCCATTGGAGTGATGAGTCTCGTTTTGAAGTTTGTGTTGGGGACAATCGAAGCAGAGTTATTCGTTAGAAAAATGAACGTTTCAATTCAGATTGTTTAAAAAAGAAATTAAAATTTCCTGCTTCAGTTATGGTATGGGGTTCAATGTCTGCTAGAGGTGTTGGAAAACTTCACTTCATTCATGGAATTGTAAACACCAATAAACATTTAGAGATTTTAAAAAAATCGTTACTTCCAACAATGGCAGATCCATTGCAGAATAATGATAACTTTGTGTTCCAACAACACGAGCGCGGCCTGCCATACATCATGAAAATCTTTAAATTGGCTTTCTTGATCTATAATGTTCCACTTTTGAGTGGGCGGCAACAGTCCTTGACTTGTCACCACAATAGAAACTCTTTGGATACCAGAATTGAAAAAGCTATTACGAATACAACCAGCTAGAAACGTAGTCGAATTAAACACACAAACTTCAAAATATTTGGGATACTGTCACTCAGGTATTTTGAAGTGTCAAAACTTAATAAGTACGTCGCCCAAAAGAATTCATGCCGCATTTAAAAATAAAGGCGACGACGTCACACAGTGGTAAAGGCTTTGTATTTTGTATGTTTTCTCTTGTTTTAACAATTTAAAAATAATTTTAAGTTAAATGTTACAATAAAATGTTTTAAAATGTTTAAAATGTTGTTCCAAATGATAATAAAAATAAATATTTAAATTAAATTTACCGTGAATTAGCATAATTTTATTTAAAAAGAAAAAATATTGGTGGGCCAATTGAGATGGGACGGGGCTCGTAAATAGTTCAGTTATAAGGTGTAGCGAAATTTTTGTTTCCTCCACTGTATTTATGTGAACCTAAAATTGTATGGTCGGGAGTCATTGTTCTCATTTACAATTCTCCAATAAATTCCACTGTAACACAAATTTTATTATTTTGATTATTATATAATTGATTTTACAAAGACAAATCAAACAAGGCGATCGATAGCTTTTTGGATGTAAATGAATCAGTTACTTAACTGGATATAGTTTCAAGGTTGTTCTGCTAGATGCTAGATAAACTCTTCAACCTGAATCACTTGTCATTCGTTATTGGTTTTTGTTATAGAGATATATTTTTACTTTACCATACAGGGTATAGTCAAGTATTGTAATCGTGCATGAAAAAAGTGTTTTTTTCCTTCTTTTTTCCGAAATATCTCAAAAACGTCTGAAACTATTTTCATTAAAAAAAATTGATCGAAACCATGGCATTTCGCTCTGCAAAAAAGCCCTTAATAAAGCGAACATCGAAAAAATTATATTTTTCGAGATAATAATTGTTTTGTCAAAATGTTAGTCTGTGCGTTACCAAATTTTTGTGGACGAGTTAGCTCAAAAACTAGTGTGAATATCGAAACCGAATTTTACACGTAGTTGTGGTCCATTGTGATTAAGAGTTGATTAGATTTTGGTGCATATCGATCCAAAATTAAGGGGGTTGAAAATTAAAAATCTAGGCCATTTACCAAACTCAACCAAATTTTGAATACATAATCAGTGGGCCCCCAGGAGTCTAAAAATGCAAAAACTAACCCCCTCCCCTACATGATTATAAATAATTTAATTAAATAATAAATATAAGTGAGGGGCCAGGTTGTATGGTAAAGTCAAGTGGATGGCCACATCAGAACACGTCAGCTTAATTTTATTCACCCTAAACTTGTTCCGTTCAAAAGAAATTAAATAATCTCAAGTGTGAAAGAATTGTTGTTAAAAAGCAACAATAATCATAACATTACAATAATAAGAGCTGTTGGAAAAAGTAAACGAGAGGTTCTTTGAAAATTCCTAACTAGTTAGTAGAAACTTTTGCGAATTTTCCTCAGTTAAATTCCAAATATTTTCTCTTTCGCCTTTGAACTAAACATCCAAATAAATTCGGACTATACTTAAATAGTGAACTGAAAGAAAAAAAGAATCTTTGTTTTGGATGAGTTGATCCGGCCCTCTGGCCTTCCACCCCCAACAGACTATTCCTTCTTTCCTCATTCCGGGTTCCCATCTATCCAACATTAAAAGCTTTTCCCTTGCTTGTTTTAGCTCCAACTGTTCATTCAGAAACCTTATTTTCTTGTTTTGACATAACTTTTTTTCACTAGCTGTCAATAGTCGGAGCATAGATCGAGTTCATTGATTCATATTAACATAACAAAAGGTTATTTAAAAAAAGATGTCTAATCTACATTTTTATTCAAATGAGTGTATTCTTATCTTGTTTTCAGCTTTAGTTAATCTTTAATCTTTTGTTACGAGTTATCACCAAATTATATCAATAATTAACTTTTAAGGAGTTCGGTGTTAGTTCTAGGTGAAACATTTTAATATAATAATAAAACTTGAGTAAGATACGAGGTAGGTTTCACAAAAAAGAAATAAAACAAAATTGATTTTGAATCGATATATTTCGGGGGTTAGCCCATCATCAGGAAGTCTAAGAAAACTGATTATATATTGGAAAAATAGTTTTATAAGTAACAATTTTTAAAAATTTTTTTAACTGTATGTGGTGAGGGGGAAGTAGGGGAAGAGGAGAATGTTCTTCCCCTACTTTCCCCTCACCACATACAGTTAAAAATTTTTTAAAAATTGTTACTTGTAAAACTATTTTTCCAATATATAATCAGTTTTCTTAGACTCCTGATGATGGGCTAACCCCCGAAATATATCGAATTCAAAACTCAATTTTGTTTTATTTCTTTTTTTGTGAAACCTACCTCGTATCTTACTCAAGTTTTATTATTATATATCAATAATTATTTTTTAATAATTTTTTTGTTACATTTAAGTATTTTTTATTTTTTTTTACTTTCATTATTTGTGTAGTATTGGAATGCGGTTCGGCCAAATCAATTGACAGATTCGTAGCGGGCAAATTATCGTTTTTACTTTACCATACAGGGTATGGTCAAGTATTGTAATCGTGCATGAAAAAAGTGGTTTTTTTCCTTCTTTTTTTTCGAAAATCTCAAAAACGGATGAAACTATTTTGATTAAAAAAATTGAGCGAAACCATGGCATTTTGCTCTACAAAAAAGCTCTAATAAGTGAACATCGAAAAAATTATATTTTTCGAGATAATAATTGTTTTGACAAAATGTCTGTTAGTTAGTCTGTCTGGTCGTCTGGTTGTTTGTCTGTTAGTCTGTGCGTTACCAAATTGTTGTGGACGAGCTAGCTCAAAAACTAGTATGAATATCGAAACCAAATTTCACACGTAGTTTTGGTCTGAGATTAAGAGCTGATTAGATTTTGGTGGATATCGACCTAAAATTGGAGGGGGTTAAAAATTAAAAATCTAGGCTATTTGAGCAAACTCAACCAAATTTTTTATACATATTCAGTGGGACCCCAAAAGTCTAAAAATGCAAAAACTAACCTCCCAAAATGGGGGGGGGCGTGTAGGGTCAAAAAATGAAAATCATGGCCATTTACCAAACTCAACCAAATTTTGTATACATAACCAGAAGTATAAAAATGAAAAAACTAACCCCCTTAGATGATTATAAATAATTTTAGGGTCCAGGTTGTATGGTAAAGTCAAGTGGATTGCCACATCAGAACACGTCAACTTATTTTTTTTTCAAAGTAGTTTTGAAATATACTATATTTCTCAAAATGTTAATATACATTTTAGAATATATTTAAAGGATAAAAATCAATCCAAAAATGAAGGGATGCTTAATGGAAAACATATAATATGTTTTAACGAGTTTTTGTTATTATTATTATTTTTTATTTTTTTTTATTAAAAAACTAGCTTCAAGGCCCGCCTTCGGCAGGCCTTTCTGCTAGCCAGGGGCTTCGCCCCTGGACCCCCACGTGGCTGCTTTATTGATGTTTTATTAGTAACAGAGAATAAATATAATTGTTTTATTATAAAGTCTTAAATATATATAATTTGAAATTCTATTTAACTGTAATATACACTCATAACAAATAAGATGAAACAAATATTTAAAATGTATTAAAAATCTCTATTTATAAAAAATTCTCTTATTCTCAAGCTTGAGTTGTTTATCATAAAAGAATTTAGTCTTATTGATTTTAAGTCGATTCTTCCACGTTTTCAGTAGAGCTTGCCATTAATAGTCAAAACATCAAAAATGGAATGCAATAAGGTTATTCCTCAAGTATTAGATAAGAATCGATTGCTATTTTTGATTTTAAGTCGATTCTTCCATGTCTTCAGCAATGGTTACTAATAATAATCGAAGGGTCAAAAATCTAATGTAGAATTGTTATTCCTCTAGTATTAGATAAGAATCGATTGCTATTTTTGATTTTAAGTCGATTCCTCCATGTCTTCAGCAATGGTTACCAATAATAATCGAAGGGTCAAAAATCTAATGTAGAATTGTTATTCCTCAAGTATTAGATAAGAATCGATTGCTATTTTTGATTTTAAGTCGATTCCTCCATGTCTTCACCAATGGCTACCAATAAAAACCGAAACGTCAAAAATCGAATGTAGAATGGTTATTCCTCGACTGTTAAATGAGAATCGATCATTATTTTTGAAATAAAGTCAACATGAACTGCAAATTGCAAGTGATATCTGATTAATAATAAAGGAATAAACATATTAATATTTCAAATGAATTTGGATAAAGTTTAGCAACGATCCGTTGCAGTTTATTTAATTAAATAACAATTTTTGAGTTCATCAATTAAATTGTCAAATTAATATTTGTGGGATTTAAAATTCATTGTAATTAAGTACCTTGAGGACCACAAAAAAGGTCATATATAGTTTTTTGTAAAATTATATTTTAAAGTACTTTATTTTAGAATAAGATAGTACATTGGATAAAGTTTAGCAACGATCCGTTGCAGTTTATTTTTTTAATTTTTGTTTTTAAATGTACTTTAAAAAAATAGATAGTTTTTTTAAATCTTTGTTGCATTATTAAATTCTTCTTCAACGATAATGTGGTTAGAACTCTATTATCTATGCTATTAAGAATGAATGACATTCAAAAATCTGACAAACAGTGCCGCCAACAAATGTTTAGTTTGCTAGTTTAGTTCTTTTATTGTTTGGCAAGCTATGTTGGCTATACAGATTTTGTTTTAGTTTTTCGTGAATTTTCCAATTTTCCGGGCAACTTTTCCGATTTTTTTTTACGTATTAACCTGAAATGGACTATTACGAACATTTAAAAAAAAATAGCCAAATCGGTCCAGGCATTTGAGAGATCTGCGCTTACAAAGAAAAAGAAATTCATTTTTATTATATAGATTTACTATCCGAGTCAGGGAGAGGGGGCAAATAATTTAAATGTTAGTTAAAAAAATTCTACTGTTATACTTTAAGACTTGTCTATTAAATTTTCTTTAAAAATGTGGGAAAAGATTTCTGGAAATGTTTTAGAAACCTAATATTAATAAGTGTGGGATGATTGAGAATCATGTAATCTGTACTAAACACTCCAGAATATTTCTAAATGAGCTTGCCGTGTCGTTGGTTAAATTCGATACCAGGCCAGTAAACACTCCCGTTCTCCACGTTTTCATGTTTGTCATTGGCTTCAGTGCTATTATATAGAAATAAGTGAACGGATAGGTGAAATTTACATTAGATTAGATTTATTTAAATATCTAGGGGATATATAGGAGGGGAAAACCACAACAATTCAAAGAGACGAGATGCGTACCCAAGCCCGAAACCCCAAGGAGAGGTAGAATTATTCAAAGGCACCAGCTTAAGAATAGATTGGAACCTTTCGAGCTCTCGAGAAGAGGAAGTGCGGTGAACAAACAAAGGGAACATTGTAGAGGAGAAAAGGGAGAAATTCCATCTATGAATATTATCTTATAGTTAATATTTGCAATGAATACCGACCAACGGCTCCAACATTGATCTCGTGGTTTGTTAAGGCTTTGGTGGCTAAAGTTGATAAATTGGAATCTTTTTTCAAGTTAGACCACCCGTTTAGAAAATTTTTTATATTTTATTGACGATGTTCAATTTTATTACGTGGGATCGGAAGAATCAACAAAAAATTAAGTCTAGAATCGCTTAAGCGCAAATGAGACTTAATTCAAAACAAAAATTATTTAATTATTAGCTTAGAAAATAGGAAGTTGTTACTTAGAACAACATCGCGCTGATTGGATAAGAAACCGTGGATGATTGGAGAGTTAGAGAAAAGGAACCATATTATGATCTAGAAGAATGTTGAAGATAAAATGGATGGATACATACAATGACAAATCGAGAAGTTCTAGATATAATTAGAAGAAAGAGAACTTTGGGGAAGCATTTCGAAGAAAGAAGAAGACCTCAGATGGGGAGGACTAATCAGCCAGGGGCTATTCAATCCGTGGGCCGCGGGCCGCATGAGGCCCAGCACTGCAATGTGTGTGGCCCAACATAAAATCATAAACTTCCTTAAAACATTGAGATTTATATGTAGAGATATATTTATTTCATTTTTCGAAATATGAATCTACATTTGTACAATACGTGAAGCTTATTTCAAGAAAAAATTCACTTAAACCAAAATTATGAGCTCAACTATATAAGATAAAAAAAATAATGAAGTTTCGAATATTTAAAAATTCTGCTTCTTCTCATATTTTCATTTTCTAAAATATTTATTATTTCAGTAATTTATATACTACGCCACTAATCAAGTCTATAGTTATCATTCTAGTATAAGGAGACAAGGAATTGGGGTTTTTAGAACAATCACAATTAATTGATAATTTCTCTCCTGGACTCAAACTTGTCAGGACTTGTCTTTTAGATCTTTACACGTTCTTACATGTCAATAGATAATGGATAGTTAGGGATTATTATATCCGTGACCCTTTTAAAAAATAAATCATATCCTTCTTTAATCCGATTCAATTTAAACCAGGGCTGTCCAACCCGTGACCCAATATAAAGTGAAAAAATTCCTTAAAACATTGAGATTTTAGATACTGAAAAACATACAAAAATTTGGCCTGATAATTTTTTACTCTAAAATAAGAAATCTGAAAATCTACTGTGAAGTTTTCGAAAAATAAAAAGTGCTAATTTTAAATTTTGAGCTGGAACTAGATTTCAAGATTTCCGAAAAATTAATCATCATTTTAGTCTATTTTCGACTCCATTTTCATTAGAAATAAATTTTCTACTTGAAAAACCTTCTGAGTGAATGTTCTAGAACAACAATTAGATACCGATCAGATAGAAAAATCGACTCTTTATTAGAATTTTATATTAATTATCTAGACAGGAAAAAATATAAACAAATACTTATACATAATATCACTTTTTGTAAGTATGTATTTTTATATATGAAAAGCTATTTTCAAGTATAAAATTTACGAAAAGTAATATATATTAGAAGCTCACTATGAGCTAAAAACATATAAAGTTCTTATTTCTACATTATTTAATATCTTTTTTGAAAAAAACATTATTAGTTTTAATTTTGAGACTTCATAGCAATACTTAATAGTCACTACAATATTTTAGATGAGTCTTAATTAAAATTTCATTAAAATCATTACTAGTTTTTTATTTAAGCTACAATAGCTTCAAACACATTTTCTATTCTTCAAGACCTGTGGATCTTGAAAATTATTCAAATATTACAAATTTTACTTTTTTCTTTTGAATTTCAATTAAAATTTCTATGACCCTATATTGTCTATGAAAATTATTTTAAGTAGGTATACAATTTGGTTTTGAGGCCTTAATTGGTTTTTGATCTAGAGCAGTGGTTCACAACCTGGGGGAGATCGCCCCCAAGGGGCAATTTGAGTTATCAAGGGGCGATAATTGAGTAAAGGGGCGATTGGGGCGAAAGAGTACAGGATGAGTATTCAAAGGGGGAAAAATTAAAATACCCTGACGTGCAAAGAAATGGAATCACATCTCTTGAAAGTTGTTAAATTTAATTTTCATTCTCAAATATAAATAATATATTATATTAATATTTTTTAAAAAAAATATTTAAATTTCTAATAAATTACAAAGAAACATACTGTTGTGAACGCGGCATTTAGAGTATTTTTTTTCAAGATAATAATATAACTGTTTTTAATGGTAATATTTCGGTGTAGTTGGCAGCATGTCCTTTGATGCTGGAATGTGCCTTATTTGACAATAGGATGATGGGACTTTACAATTCCCACTTTTTGAACCTCAATAAATTTAATTTATGTTTGTCATATTTTGGGTTAAGAGAATAAGTCCTGTCGGAAGGCTTTCTAACTGAAGGAAACACCAGATGTCAATAATAAATTCATTGATTGGGGTTTTTCTAAATTTCGACTCTGCGTGGGAATTTCCAAGAGAGTAATTTCTAGAAAATAGGCAAGCCTTAATATTTTAAACGCCCCGTAATTAAGAATCCAACCAATAAGGAGGTTTTGGGGAATTTCCACTCAAAAAGTCCATCAATTTTCAAGACACAAGCAAGTCAGCTTTTAAGTCAGTAAAAGTTCCATGCATTATGGATTCAAAGAAGAAGTTGAAGTGAGACATTATATATATTTGTTGAGTTGTAAGAATCTTAACTGTCGGCAACGACTCGTTATAAATAAATAAAATTTATAATTATGTTGAAATATTACGTACCTTTTATTGTCTCCTTCGAATATTTTAAAAATTCTCGCTACTCTCCGGCAAAAACTTTCAAATCAAAGAAGTGTCGTCAATACTCAGCTGAATATTTAAAATTCGGTTTTATCGCGTCACCGCAAAATCTGCAGTTTCCACATTGTCTTTTGTGCGATAAAACATTTACTAGTAATGAAACCATGAAGCCTTCGCGAATGAAACATCATTTATCTAGAGTACACAGTGATAAAGAGAGTAAAGAACTTAGTTATTTTCAACACCTCAAAGCTAAAGCTGCTAAACGTCCTAATGTGAGTGAATTATTTAAAAAACGAACAATCGATCTTGACAAAGGTTTTCTTGCTTATTACGAAGTGTGTTTATTGATCGCTAAATGTGGTAAACCTCACACAATTGGCGAAACAAGAGTTTTACCGGCTATCAAAAAAATTGTTGAAATCATCGTAGGCGAGGGCCCTAGTAATAAGATAAGTCAATCGATTCCTTTGAGCACCAATACTGTTTCCAGGCGAATTGACAAAATGGCCACCGACGTTGAATCCAAACTCACGAATTTGTTGAAAAAAGTAAATGTGCATTGCAGATTGATGAATCAACTGTGATTGATAACAAAGCAATTTTATTAGCTTATGTGAGGTTAATCAATGAACAAAAGGAAATTAGCGATGAAATGTTGTTTGCTAAAACTTTGATCACTGATACGAAGGGATCGTCGATTTTTAAAGTGGTGCAAGATTATTTTGAGGAAAAAGAGATTCCCCTAACAAACGTGAGCGCTTGCGCAACAGACGGTGCTCCTGCCATGTCAGGTCGTCATGCTGGGTTTCTAGCCCACCTTAAGAAACAAGTGCCAGAAGTCATCACTATTCACTGTGTCATTCATCGTCAACACTTAGCTGCGAAAAAATTGAGTGGTGTCCTGCATGAAACCCTACAACTGGTTATTACTGGTGTCA
This sequence comes from Forficula auricularia, assembly GCA_024734495.1. Taxonomy (NCBI): domain Eukaryota; kingdom Metazoa; phylum Arthropoda; class Insecta; order Dermaptera; family Forficulidae; genus Forficula; species Forficula auricularia. The sequence continues at coordinate 3,545,076 of JALMQS010000058.1, forward strand.
ATAAGATCAAAGCTAATTCCCTCAATGACCGTCTGTTCCGAAAACTTTGCCATGAAAATGGGCTTTCCAAAGGAGACAGTTTGCGCCGTTTCTTCGAATTATTTGACACTATTACTGAGTTTCTCGACAAGTCTGATCCTCTTTTAAGTGAGAATTTGAAGCATCGCAAGTTGGAACTTGCGAATCTCACAGATATTTTTGACAAAATGATTGAAGTCAATATAAGGCTTCAAAGAAACAATATGAACCTTATCAAGGCCAAAGGAATTATTTCATCATTCATCGCCAAGTTTGATATTCACATGGTAAATATTGGCCGTAAAGAGCTGATTCAGTTTCCGACCCTTAAAAAGTGTTCAGTGTCAGATAACGAGACTCCTGAACTCCCAGAAGACAAAATCCTAATTTTTACTGATCACCTTGACCAGTTAAAAACTGACATGGAATCAAGATTTGTAGATTTGACTAAGTTACAAATTCCTGATTGGATTCTAGATCCATTCTCGTTTGAAGCTGTGGATAAGCTTGATAACTCTTTGCAGACGGAGTTTCTAGATCTGAAGTATGACTGTGAGGCGAAAATCATTTTCAAGCAGAGCGGTTACGAGTTAGCCTGGGTGAAGCTTATGGACACTTATCCACATCTATGGGGAAAAATTGAACCACTTCTCATCTCGTTCCCGTCAACATATTTAGTTGAAAAAGGATTTAGTTCTGTTGTCCAGCTCCTCACAAAACAAAGAAATAAGTTGGACATTTGCCTCAAAGGAGACTTGCGCCTGAACTTGACGAACATAAAGCCGGATATTGAAGCTTTAACTAAAATCCACCAAGCACAAGGCAGCCATTGAAAAGGTAAAATAAAACAATAACAAAGTTTTCAAACTTTCATTTATTTTTTCAAATTTTAACTGTCAACTTTCTTAATTTTTCCAGATTCCAATTTAAAAATGAAAACGATGTACTCCTGTTTTTTAAATGTACGTCAATGATCTTAGTTACAATAATTATTTCACTTCTTTGTTCTTCAAAAAAATCTGTAAAAAATGTACATTTTAATTTTTTTCTATTTTATTTAAGAGTGACCGGATAAAACTGCTTTGGTTTTTTTTATATACGGTAATAAAATTGTTTAAAATAACACAACTGCTTTATTATTTACACTTTACTTCAAATTAAAATTAGGCATACAATGAAAATGAAAAGGGGGCGATAGGTGTTAGTCAACCTCCAGAAAGGGGCGATGGGCCACAAAAGGTTGGGAACCACTGATCTAGAGCGTACACTAAATTGGGTAACACTAACCTATTAACAGAGGCATTTACACAAAATAATTAATATAGGTATACCAAAATATAAATTTTTCGATGTTAATTACACAAGGTTTTATTGTAGACGAAACGGCGTGGATTTGCTCATTTTTTATCAACATAATTTTATACTATTTAGATATTTCCGAAATATTAAGAAAAAAAAACACTTTTTATGTACGATTACATTACTTTGCCATACCCGTATGGTATTGTAGAAAATATAGACGAAAATTATAACAAAAGTTAAAATAAGTAAGTTTGGGAAGGGGGGGAGTGGCAATTCATTTGTAAATTCAAAAAGCATATAAGCTGCAAATGGATTTATCCTGTGAATAACTTTTTTAATTATTAATTAATAATTTATATTCATCTTACCGTAGATTTGAATAGAATATAGTATCCGTGGATATGTGTTAGCATTATTTTATGAAAAACCATGTCGTCTATTTTCGGCTTCACAAAGAGAAACTCTTTCTACCAAATATTCCCTAATGATTGTAAAAGTTTGTTGCTGCAGTCCCCCAATTTCTGTATGAACGGAAATATTGTCTCAACAGTTGTTGGTTTGACCGGGGCAATTAAAATGTCAACAATATGCTCGAATAAAACTTTTCTATCTATCGAAGCAAATCTTGTTTAATTATAATTTTATTTTAAATAAAATATTAAATATATTTATTATTGTTATCTGTTTAATTGGACTTGATGATTTTAAGTTTACTGTTTTGGTATTACTGGCTATTATTTATAAAATTATTTATGTATTTCGCATCAAGCTTTCCAAGTCCTAGTGTTAACAAATAGAAAATACAAATTTAATTAGAACAAATGTTGCTTTTCGAATTAAAATTGTTCAATTTCGGTTGGCTGAACAATAAATGTTATCATGATAAATTTTCTGACTACTGAGGTCAATCGACTTAAATTGAAATTAAATTATATAATAGTTGGACAACCTAGTCATTTAATAGTTTTTGTTTTTAATTTTACTTATGAGAATTTTGATTTTTGTTCTTTGAAATTCATAAATATATTGATGTTTATAGCAAGGGGCTTCGTCAAAATTATGGTCAGTTGAATTTTCAGAAATTATTACTTTCGATCTAATAATATGTAATATAGATTTTTGTATACAATAAAATCAAACAGATCGACTTCTGCTTAATCCAAGATATTAGAAATAATTGAGGTTACATGAAGGAAATTTAGTAGGGATTCACAAAGCATATAAATAACTGGAAAATTGTTCAGAGCTCTTTAAGCAAAAATGTTATATGAACATTTCAATACTATAAAGTCTCTACACACTATGTTATCAGAACTGCAGACACGATACGGAGATCAGACCCTCTCACGTTCGACAGAGTCTCCATACTTTCAGACCAGACCAAGTAGGTGGGGATAAAATAAATATATCCCCATCGTCATTATTGTCTCTGTTCTCTTCGATATGAATTTCGCATATTTTCAATTTATTTTTTCAAAACATCAATCTCTCGCATTGGTTTGAATCCGTTTGAAGTCCAGCAATGATTTGTATTCTTCAATCCGTCATTCTTTATTTGCATAGGTATCACTTTTAATGTTCCACAAAAACTCTCTATAGCAGTTCAAAAGAGAGAGAGCTGTGAGTATGACATCTTTTTCCATAATCTGACAACAGCGATATGGTGTGTCTTTGACTTAATAACGACCGGAGTTGGAGTGACATTTAGGACGACAACACTATACACTCCCAGACCGAACCAAAGAAAGGGGATTAGTCTGATAATCGGGTGCGACTGTCGGGCAGTTTGGCCTGACAGACTTGGTCTGACGACAAGCCTACACATTGTCGAACTCGCCACTAAGCCACCAGAACTTCGGTCAGTCTGGTGGTCTGGTCTGACAGTGTCTAGAGGCCTTTTCAGAACTCCGGCTGATAAATATTTACAAATATGAACATATATACAATATTTATTTAACAATGAAAGCAATCCCGAATTAAACTTAATTGTTAATTAAAAACAGAAAATAACACACCTTTGGAGTTATCTAACTAAAGGACCTCGCTTACATTATTGGGATAAGCACCCGGAAACAATTGTCAGAAAGAAAAATGGATGCTGCCATTCAAATTCACAACAACAAATGTGATAGTATGGGTTTACTATACTCATTGACTTGCAGGTGTTAAGTAGCAAATTTTGAGCAGCTTTTTGTAAGCATTCATTTGGTAATAAAAAATAGAAATTATAATAATAATTATCTATTGTTTTCATTGTTAAATTAATATTAAATACCTAGATATTTCTAAATAAAATGTTGATCCGCTGTAGTTTTGAAAAGTATTGAAATAGGATAATTTTAAAATATTAAAATAAGTTCTTAAACAATATCACAAATTATTTTAGGATCATTGTAAATCACCTTGTTGATGTCAAATAGGTTGTCTGGATTTCTTGTATAGCGTTAAGTTAAATACTATTTTTTTCGACATGGCTGACTATGTTTACACGGTTTTTTTCCCTATATACAAAAATCCGTAGAAATAAACCACGTAAGTTGAGGAACAGGTATATACATTTGCTTTAGCGCCTTTTTAACCTTTTAATAGTAATCACAGTTTATTACATTCTTCTTACAGAAGCTTTGTATTCTGGACATGTTTTTTTCCAAAATGGTTTGCATGAAAATCAAAAAACAAAAACAAAAAAAAACGGAATTTTAAATATAATATCTTCTTCAGAGGTATATAGTTATATATATATATATAGGTGTATATATAGCCTTTTTTTATTCTGAGCCTCAGGGGCGTTTCGTTTTTATTATATATTTTTTCTTATGAAGGGTTAACGTTGAAAAGCCGCCTCATATCTTTCAGTGGCTTAGTGTATTTCGGAAAACGGACAATTTCCCCGTTGCGCTTTAATACGAGCTCTATTTCCCGCATTTTCTCCTCTCTCTTTCCAAGAATAATCTTATCAAAAATTACATAGATTCACTGCCCTCGTTATATTGAACACTACTATTAGCCCAGTCAAATTAGACAAATCGGTGGAGAAAAATCCCAGATTTTTGGAAATGGTCTTAAAAGCTTCCCTTAGACTTTGGTTAATGTGTGTCAAAAGTCCCCAAGGGTGGGGGTTGAGCTCCAGGAGAGGGAGGGGGGTTAAGAGTTCTCTTTTCCAAGTTTTTCGCATATAACTCGAAAACGGTCCATATTTTGTAAATAACCGTTTATGGTAAATTAAAGAAGACAAAATTTCAAACCGATTAAAAAAAAATTGGTCCAGTAGTTCGATTTTTTTTTACTTGACGTTTTGGCGATATAATATAGAAATTAGAGGAAAAATTTAAAAGATTTTCAAGACCTGATAATCTTTCTGCATATTTTAGTTGACCTATCAGAATCTAGGAATAGAGAGTGCAGGTTAATTAATATAGATGCAAAAGTATGTGCCATATACAGTTCATTAGCTAAAAACTTTAGATAGCTTATTTTTAGTGTTCCGTTTAAAAAAGGAAACGGGACCCAATGTGTCACTACAATGTCTGTCTGTCCAATTATTGTAGCTCATAAATAAGATGCTAAAATATTTGTATTAAAAATGGTTAGAATATGAGTTTTTTAGAATCAGAACTTAAGATCCCAAAATACTGATTATCAGAAAAAATAAATCGAGGCTACCTAAGATGCTGAAATATGGCACGAACCTTTGTATATTAATAAGATTTATCTTTCTGCTTATATGAAATTATTGTTATATCACAATATCCTGTTTTGTTTCTTTAAGGATACCTCCGTTTTCAAATTAATGATAATTATTTATTTGAAGGAAAGTAAATTAGACATGCTAATAAGTCAAATAGAAACAACATTCCAATTATATAATTGTTTGCATTTGATATATGAACATTATTCTATAATTATATGGTTTCATTTGAATTAAATATTAATTTATTGAAATAGTTAACGTACCTATAACTGTTTTACAAAATTTCGAATTTGATTTAAAGGAATATGAAGCGTATGAAATATCAGATGGTAAGATTTCAGCATTTAATTTACTGGTAAGGAAAATAAAAAAGAATATTGTGATGGTGATGTTGGGTAGATCTGAATAAGTTTTTAATTATAAAAATGCTTTTTAATAATGATAATTTTACTACATATTATGTAGTCCAGATATGTCATTCTTGCGGTTCCAGCTTCGTTTTAGATCTGCAGAAAAAAATCTAAATTTTGCATATCTTCCCATTTTTCAGGTGGGTTTTAAAAAAATTTAAAATAAAAATATGTCAACGTAATTATACTTTTGAAGCAACCAAAAGAGAAATAATAATTTCTATTCACAACTAGGAAACGACTAAACTCACACACAAAATTACTCTTTACACAAGTAATTAAAAATCTTAGAATATCATGTCTCAAAAAGTGAAAAGAATCTTAAACCAAGTTGTTGGTTTAAGTCTCGTGCGTCTAAAAATTACGCTATTAAATAAATATGTTTGTCAAATTTCTTTAGCATTGTATATTCAATAAGGATTTTAAAACAAAATTTTATATAGATTTATATACCAGATTTGATATAGATGAATTCGTTTTTTTCTGGTCACATAACAAATGAATAATAAAGTTTAGGGAAAGCGGTGTTGGTTTATAGTGAAACATATTAAACACAGGAATTATTTAACGGGTTATAGTGGTGTTCAATACCCATTTTCTCCCTTCCACATACCCTTTAAATTCAACCACTCAATTCTTTCAACGCCCATTGGCTCACCCCCTCCACTCGCCCTGTACTACAATAACATCGATACAATGTGTAAATTTTATATTCAGTTTTCTGTTAAACCTCCTGATGAAGGGTTCATAGCCCCGAAATATGTATAAAGATAAATATAAAAAAATCTCCAAAATAATTTAAAAGGTTTTTTAATTTTTTTATTTTATTTCCATTTGTGAAACACCACTATAACCCGTTAAATAATTCCTGTGAAATGAATAATAGTTAAATTTAAAAATTTTATATTTTCAACTGAGATTAAAAAGTGATTAGAATTTCAGTGATATTTTGATAGTGATCTGAAACCAGCAATTCATTATGTCAGCTTTATTTTGAATTTTGTTAAGGAGAATGCTGTGGGTTCTTGGTGAAACATTTTCAATAAAGTAAAGAAAATTTTTTTTTAGAAACTTTTCTAAATTTTCTTTACTTTATTTAAAATGTTTCACTAAGAACGCACAGCATTCTCCCTTAACAAAATTCAAAATAAAAGCTGACATATGAATTGCTGGTTTCGGATCACTATCAAAATATCTCTGAATCCCCTTTGCTCTAACTCACATGAATCATTGAAATGTCGTTCTATTTTCACATAGAAACACAGATATATATATATATATATATATATATATATATATATATATATATATATATATATATATATATATATAATTATATACAGGTATATAAACAAATATCGATTCCAATGTGATAAATCCATTAGTTCAATAATGTTTAGTTAATTGAACCATTTTTATTTTATCATCGGAATTTTAATGATATATTTAAATAATAAAAATAAATATATATGTATATTATAATAATACTTCCCTTAATTAGATAAATATATTTTAAAATTATAAATTATCCGAGATCCAGATATTAGCTATCTGATATATATGGGTGTATAAAAATATCACAAAAAATAAATTAAATAATATAACAATATGATTATATACTAGTACAAATAATGTTATTTTGATAAATGTCATATTTAAATAAATAAATAAATTTTAAATATATTTAGGTTTAATTTTATTTACAAATATTCAGGTGAAGTGTCAAATGGATCGAGATATTACATTAAATAAATAATGTTTTAATAGATATGTAGCTGTTAAAGCTTGTATTTTTGTGATTAAATTTATCAATGGCTGAACTTATTATTTAAATCACATATAATTAATTATAATTATATACGGAACACGAATAAATGATATAATATAACTGCAACGTTTCGACCGCAAAATATGCCTACGGAAACGTCGTAGTTATATTGTATTATTTGTTCATGTTTAATAAATAAACATAATTAATTATGTGTGATTTAAACAACCCCTAAATAATTTTTACTTGTACGGGTATATTTCTTTATTTCTGAATTTATACATATTATAAGTAATGCCAGTAAGCATTTCTTAAGCCTTGTGCTCCCCAGAAGGTAAGAGCTTGAGAAGTCTTTAGATAGCTTTTCAGCATTTAAAACATGTCGAATCATGAGTGTGGGTTGATCCACATGAGGTCTATCTGGTTGAGTCCACAACAAGGAGAAGTTAATTTTATAATTTTTCTCATTAGTAAATCAAAGGATCATTGATATATTAACGAGAATTGTTTTGACAGCGCTTTTTTGAAAAAGATATATATATATATATATATCGCGAGACTACTACGGATGACGCTATTGGAGTCTGCGGAGTCTTATGTCTGGACCAAGAGAGAAAAGATGTGATCCATTTAGCTACAATTCAAAGTCATTTCGCGTATAGCTCCCATGACATTCGGATGGATCACCAAATGAATTTGAAATCTCAGATGTTATATATTCAATCTCACAGTCCAGAGCGCTTGATTTATTAGCATGTACTATATGTTAGATGCTTGCCATTAATTAATCGAAAATTTTAGTCAAATATTGAGTGAAAATAATATCTGAACTTATATATTTCTAACTTGAAATAATGATGTTAAATAAATTTTATAATTTTTCTCATTAGTATATCAAAGGATAATTGATAAACTAACGAGAATTGTTTTGACCGCGCTTTTTTGAAAAAGATATATATATCGCGATTGAATCAAATGTAGAAAACATTCGATTAAAGGAGAAGTACTTTGCTTTTTTTTTATCTCATCACCAATTTGGTACTTTCTGAGTAAGTAATAAATTCGTCGTAAATAGTTTTCGAAAGATAGATAGTTGTTTCTGATCTTTGGTTTTGCTATATCTTTTAATGTACTTGGCTAAAATATTATCGAACTCTGCTAGTGATTTGAGAAGCATTACGTAATTTCCACTGTGTGGATTATGAAATATTTTATTAATTTTTCTGAAGATGAAACCTCTAGAAGAGAATATTTTTATTACAGCAACAATTATCTTTAAAATGTTTTTCCACTGGGCGATTTCCTCGTTTATTTGAGTAGTTATTGAATAGTCAATATAACCGTGAGGCATACTTGTAGCTAGTAAATCTAATACACGGTACTGTTGTGGAGAGTTTTCATGCTGAATTACTCAAACTTCTGCATTCTTTAATATTTATTGTCAAAATGCATTCTTTGACTATTGATTTTTTTAAGACACAGTAAATCAACCTTTAATACCTATTTAATGGTCGTTCGAAAACTTCAGACATAAACTACTAAAAAATCTATGTAAATTTAAAAGTGAAAACCTTTAAGCTTTTTCCTGGCTAGTGAATGAGATTGTGCCGTCACGCTTGGCTATGAAACGCTCATTTGACCAAACAATGCGTCGATGCTCACACCGAGTTTAGACTGATGATCAAGGTCAAACTTGCGAAAATATTCATTATATATATGTATATATACAAATCTTTAGGAAAGTAAATAAATAATATTTTTTAGCACTGACCATAAAATACGAATAAAATATTATGATGGTGTTAATATGGAATTTGCAAATAAGTATGTGTGAAAATTTTTATGATAAAAGTGGGTCGAAATTCGATTACAAGATTCTACTAAAACAGAAAGTCAAAGGAGCTAACTTAAATACAAACATGTAAAAACCGTTTCGTTTGATGAAAATTCTCTTAGATGTTTGTTGGTATCGGCGTCGGCTGATTGCAGACACATTGCCCATGAAAGAAGTGAAAGATGATTGTGCATGGCAAACCAACCAACGAGATTCAAAACAAACGCAAGGAACCCGAATTAATCTTCCAAGAAGACTCGACGTCTATTTTTAACTGGTTGTTAAATTAGGTGCAAACTGAGGTTTCATCAAGATCAACGGAAGAAATAAATGACTTACAGACTTAATGAAGTGTGATTCCTACTAAATATCGTAAAAGGATTTATAAATATGATCCGGATTCAGGGATAATCTTTCTTATCGGCCAATCCAAGATCTTTAAAGTCTGAGCTATTTTAATTACACGCTTTATATTAGCTTCACCTGTATGTATTTATCTATGTATCAATGTGACTTTTGTTCTCTTAAATTCCGTAAACATTTCTCTATAAAAATAATTGTTTGCTCAATTTAAGGTAGTTCTTTCACAAATGCAAAAATTCAAGAAGTCTTCGAAACTTGGAATATTAGTCATTAAAAGCATAATACATATACTGTTAAAATTTGAAGACGATTTACGACACCAAACATTAAATAATTGTAATTAAAAATGACATTTTTAACATAGGGTAGATAGGTAAATGGTGGGGATATGATCATTATTTTATTTTATTTCATTGAAAAACTTTCACCATCTTGATGAAAAACTAATATTTGCTAGAATAATATATTCGGAGAAACTTAAAAAAAAATGAAATTATTTACCACGTAGTTTTGATAAAAAATAAAAATATTTGGGCGATTATTTTTAGTGGAGGGAATAAAATATCAATGGCTTAGAAACGATCCATTCATAAATAGAATATAGTAGCGTGAAATGTACAGTCACGTTAAAAAAAACATAACCTAGAATTTTAACACGGTTCATATTTATAGAGTGGTTACGAGGCTAAAAATTTTTGTGTTGATTGTCGCGAAAGAACTACCTTAAATGAAATTATATAAAAATAAAAATATTTCATTATTCTGTTAAATTCCGCAAACTTTTCTCTATAAATAATTAAGACTAAAAAGTAAAAAAATAAATTAAATTTTAAAAAACTAAAAAACACGCTTCTAAAAAGTATAAAATAATATAATAAACATAAAGTCAAAAAAAGTGGGGCACTTTGTCGAAATAAATTAAAATACATGCTTCTGCGCCCCACACTTTTTGACCTTAAGTTTATTACATTATTTTGTACTTTTTAGAAGCGTTTTTTTTTTTAGTTTTTTTAAAACATAATTTATTTATTAGATATTCCGATATTGATAGAGGAGTTATAAATAATTGAGCAACATGATATGCTAAATTTAAAAATGACAATTCTCGTAAACTAAACGAATCTTCTCTTGACCCGATTTGAATACTGGACAGGTGAAAGAAGCCAGAGGTCGAGTGGGAATTTTCCGATCAAGAAAAGTAAAAAATTCACATCCAGTGTAACTTGAAGCAGACACTAAGACATAAAATCGTCTGAAATTATTATAACTATTATTTTATTTATTTATTTATTTATCCAGAAAATAGACATACATACAATATGTCTTGTCCTCTAGAGTTGACAAGTCAACTGTACATAGGACCGGATTAAAATTAATAATTATTTAATTTTTACAAACACTTACAATAAATGAAATACATAGTACATTCCTAACCATTAGTTCACATCAACCATTTACATACATATCACAGCGTGAATATTAATTAGTTGAAATAATATTTTATAATTATTTTTTAGAAAAGTCAGTGTAGTGACTAGAACGATTGACTTCTAAGTCTTTGACTCGAAATGTAATCTTGTTTCATCGGAAAAATTTACACAGGCACATCTCACAATTCCATGGGACGGCAAAGGGAAATCACACCTAAAAATCTTTTCTTACAGGAATAATAATATCCATAGTAATCACCAATACGGAATTGAGTTGAGCATACGAACAAGAAGATTTAATAATGTCAAATATATGTTAAGTTTAAGCCTAGATCAGGGTTCTAAACCCTGCGGAATGCTAGTTAGGGTAAGTGATCTAGCCAAAATACTAGTTTGTCTCGAATACTAGATATTTTGTCATAAATTGGTTCAGAAAATTTTGTATTTCACCAATCTATCTAAAAAGCGCGCCAGAGCTCACTAGAGTACTGAACTGGTCGCTGCCAACTGGATAATCATTGTTGTTTTTTGTTTACTAATTAATTAAGTGGATATTGACGAGGCAGTCCAAAAAAAAAAGAAGAGAAGATAATTTACACTACTCTTTTTATTCATAAAACCGACGTTTCGGAGGATATTCCCTCCTTCTTCGGGGTTTTGAAAAGTCAGTGAAGCGAAAATCCAATGCGGCATTCCCCATGCGGATTGGATTGGCCGCACTGGATTTCCTTCACTGACTTTTCAAAAACCCTGGAAGAAGGAGGCACATCCTCCGAAACGCGTCGGTTTTATGAATAAGATAGATAGTACCATATCTTTCTTCTTTTTTGGACTGCCTCATCAATATCCACTTAATTCACTTATCAGTCCGTCTCCAAAAATTACTCCAATCTTATTACTAATTAATTTTTATTCATTCGTTTATTATTTTTCCCCTGAGCTGACTTTGTGATTATTTTTCCCTATAGCATTTGGTTGACCATTTTTCCCCTTGATGCTTGTTTGCAACTTTCTCATCTCTATTACAACTATCATTCTTTCTCTGGACCATTGGGTGCAGATATTTTTACTTTATCCTATGCGAAGCAATGGAAAATGGACTTCTTCCTTTTTGTGTCACATTTTACTTAATTTTTAGTTTGCATTTTGTTTTAACCCGTGAGCAGATTTTCAGTTTTCTTACCTTCTAATTTCGTTAATTCCTTCATTATTTTTATTTAATATATTTACAATTTTTTTTTAAATTAATTTAATTGGTTCGAGTAACTGTTGATACTTTGGAGTGAGAAAATATTTTGATTTTCACTTTTTCTTTTTCTATTTTTTCCCACTTCTCTCAAGTTGCTTGACCAGTAAGTTTGGAGAGAAATATTTTATTCAAAAATTAATATATAGCTTCTTCGTTTAGTGACAATGCAAATTATAGCTGTAAAGTTTCTAGCAAATATAGAGGGTCACAACTCCCACTCTGTCCCTTTAGCCCTTTTACTAACACGATACTTAGCTATTAAGAGGCTGTTAAAATGCTAATAGCACAAGCTGTCTGAAAAGGATTATCCACTTCAAAACGAACAGTCCACAGATTGCTTAACTTCGATGATTCTTTGGGAATTGGATGCTTTGAGACATGTCAAAGCCGTTGATACCAATAAGTAATGTTATTTAAAACTTTTTTATAAAAACATATAGAATTTCAAAACGAAAAAAAAGCTCAGAGATTTATTTTAAATACAAAAATTTAGTAAATTGTGGAATTTTTAATGACCATATGAGTTTTGCCAGGAATTTGAGAAATGTTGAAGAGTTTGTTATAATGGCGTTAATATAACCTGAAAATTTTTCCCCATGTTATTCATTGAATTTTTATGAAGGGGGCAAAAAAGTTCTGGGATTAATTCACTACGTAAATCATTTTTTTAAAAATCTTGTATGTCTTTGAATCGGACATTCTAAAGACATTATCTCAAACACCTAAGGTGACATTTTTTTAATGATGAAGGAGGAAATAATGTAAAAGATCGATAAGTCTACGTAGACTGTCATGTTCCTCAAATGAAGGTAAATATTTTTAAAAATGAACATATCTTTGAATAATATTTCTTAGATTATTTTATATGTCAGAGGTGATTTGTCTCAAACGATAAATAATGGCTGATGGGGTTTATATATAAACATGTATTCATTATTCATTAGCCCCTGATAAAAAATCACCCTCCTCCCACATATATTCCATATTTTGAAAAGAAAAAATAAAATTTAATTTTCTTGAAAATTATGATATTATTTTAATTAATATTTCATATAGAGATGAATGGATGTAATTTCACTGAAATATCTTTAAAATAATTACTTTTTCACCCTTTAAAAAATCAGAAAAGTAGGTAAGGGCCCCTCCTTATCAACAGCTTATTGATTTTGACAGAAAACTAAAATTTTATTTTATATGTCAGAGGTGATTCGTCTCAAACGATAAATAATGGCTTATGGCGTATATATATAAACATGTATTCATTATTCATTAGCCCGTGATAAAAAATCGCCCTCCCCCCACATATATTCCATATTATCATGTATTGATATAGAATATAGTGTGAAGTATTGCATTCGCCTGTCGGGATCCTGACATTTTGAGAGCTTCTATCTCCAATGTGAGAAAAGTTAATTTCACTTTATGACTTCTAGGTGGAAGAAATCAATGCCATAAACATAGGTAAGCATGTCTATTTTATTTGATAAAAATAAACATATGGATGTATATTAGGTAATATTTCTGCTAGTATTCATAAGATTAATTTAATTTCTCTCTACTGGCTTTCACTCAGCGCAGTTTCCTACCTGTCTTCCTTAAGGATGCAAAAGGCGCGCGTTCTTCTTCTCCTGCGCTTCTGGTTGCCTACCCTACAGGCAAAAACTACAGATTAAAAGAAAACATCGGTTTTTATTTGAAGATGCTCATTACTCCCTATATATAAGACACAAATGAGATTATAATCAGAAATGGGGATTAATCAGTAACAATTAAAAATATAATTTACAATTATTATCTGTAACTTATAACCACAGTTACCGAACATGATAATAATTGTTTTATTATTATTTTTTATTATTGGGAATTTAAAGGAGCATTGACTGCTAAGGTCATTAGCGCCTATAATAATTGTTATTTTTTACTTTCACATATATATTCTATGTCCTGTAGTGATATAGGATATATTTTAATTGAGGTTAGTATATTCTCGACACAACTTGGTCTCTTTTTACAGAAGTGTCTTTGCTGGGATTTCGCTTCTACATTAGTACTCTTATGCCAAATTTCAGCATTTTAGGGTCATGGTATTTTCAATATATGTTATTTATGCTTATAAATTTCACTCCTTCATTTTAGGGCCTGGAAGAAGGAAAGTTTAGCTTTTGAATTTTTCCTTCGGCGCGCTACTTGCTGGCTTTGCCCTCTGGATTCCACCGAAGGCGGGCCTCTTGCTAGCCATGGGACTCCGCTCCTTGGGGGCCCGCCTTAGGCGGGTCTTTTCTGACCAGGAGGCCTCTCCCACTAGACCTACGCCCCATCTACTTCACCAACCCTCTCCCCAACACCCCGGGATTCCCACTTCATCCCCCTGCGGACCTCTTGCTAGCCTCCTCTAATTCCCATCCATCCCACTGACCCCTATCCTCCCCCTAGACCCACCTTCGATCATCATTCACTCCGCCAACCCTATACATGTCCTCTTGACTCTCTCCTCTTCCCCTAACTCTCATCACCTTCCGAACCCTGATTCCGGGTGGAGGATTAAAATTGTAGACTTGCGCCCATTTTGGTTGGTTGAGTTGACATTCAGGAAGATACCAAGCCTTTTGTGTGTAAGATCCCGAAATAAAAAATTTCTCATTTGGGTTCAAGGGTTAAATTTTGAAAAAATGAAATATAGCCGTATCCAAATTAAAAAAAATACAAATATATTTAAGTATATAAATAAATACTGTATGTATACAATTTTCTCCTTTAATAAGAGTAGATAGATAGATTTTTTTTTTTTAGTTAAATAACAATTTATCGAGTTTTTTAATAATTAAATAAATTGCTTACTTTTTATATATGATTGTGGATTTAAAATTGAAAAAACAAATATTTATTAAAAGGAAATTGAATAAAAATGTAATTATACATTTTTATCAAGACAACCACCTGTGAATAAATATTTCAATTAACATAAAACCCATCAAAAATAATTTAGCCGAAGATGAGACCGAGACAGATCGAGTTGTCAACCCAAAGACCTTCTAACCGTTGTGTGAATTTCATCAAAAAAATATATTAATATTGGTATTATTATTGATGAATGGCTGTGAGTCGTGGACAATGAAGCTACTTAACCAGAAGAGGCTGATAAGTTTCAGAATAAAGTTCTCAGGAATATAATATGTGGACCTGTTCAAGATCAACTTCTGGCGAATGGAGACGAAGATCCGAGGAAGAAGTCAGAGACATAACAAAGCAGCCTTATATCTCAAGTGTAGTGAGAAAAAGAAGACTAAAATGAGCCGGTCATGTGGTTCGTGCTCCCAAAACCAGGGACATAAGGAACCTCAACGCGAGGTACCCGCCTGGGAGGAGACCCCCAGGCAGACCAAGTCAAAGATGCTAGATAATATGATCAAAGATCTACGAGAGCTTGACCTGGGGGTGGAATGGGAGCGATTGACCCAGGATAGAGGGATGTGGAAAGGCATCACGCGAGAGGCTCGAGTTCTACAAGACCGATTTGGCCATCGTATGTATGTAGTAAGTAAGTACTAGGTAAGGAAAAATAATAGATATCAATTTAAAATTTATTATTGTTAATTAATTTTATTTTAATTATATTTTATTTAAATTTTATCTATGGAAATATATATAAAATAAACTGCAACGGATCGTTGCTAAACTTTATCCAAATTCATTTGAAATATTAATATGTTCTAGAGTAAAGTACTTTAAAATATAATTTTGCTAAAAACTTTATTTAACCTTTTTTGTGGTCCCCAAGGTACTTAATTAGGATATTAAATTTCATCAAAATTGGTTAAGTAATTTTCAAGATATTTAGAAAAAACTAAAAAAGTACTGAAATAAAGTACTAATGTTTGTGGGCCGATATGTACCAAAAACTAATCAGCGCTTCATTTTGTTAAACTAATGGTAGGTTTTCAATTTCATTTCAATCGGTGCAACGGTGTGGAAAAAATCGTGGGCCAAAAAAACGATAACATCCATCCATCCATCCATACATCCATCCATCCATCCGCACGCACTAAATGAAAAAATCGCACTTTTTGGCCTCTCGACGATACCCCTTGCAATTTTTGGCAAAACCGTCACGTGCTAAAATTCAACCTAATTGAATACTACACAACCTCCCAAACATATCATTCGACTCAAACTCACTAGAATTCAGGGATAAAATCTCAATGCTAGGCGTAACTCTAGGGTCTGACCTTTCATGGAATGACCATATCTCAACCACTGCTAAAGCTGCAGCGCGCAAGCTTGGTCTCCTATTTAGGTCTAGACGCTGTTATACTCCCAGTCAACTCCTTATGCTGTATAAGGCTCAAATTCGTCCCTGTCTCGAATATGGCTCTCATCTGTGGAGGGGTGCCTCCAAGCATTCTCTTGCCACACTGGATGCAATTCAGAAGCGAGCAATTAAACTAATAGGAGAACCGGCTCTAACCAACTCACTCGACTCCCTGGCTCACCGAAGAACCGTTTCTGCCCTTTCCCTGTACTACAGATACTATCACGGTGTCTGTTCAGTCGAGCTGAAATCAATTATCCCCCCTAATGCCCTCTTTACGCGAAACACGCGGTTTTCTAACGCTCAGCACCCCTTCGCTGTCAAATTGGATAAAATTCGAACAAGCGCTTTCGCCAACTCTTTTATCCCTTTGACCTCCAGAGACTGGAACTCGCTCCCTGCCACCATCTTTCCCGCGACCCTATAACCTTCAGCTGTTTAAGACCGTATCCACGCGGACACTTTCGACCCCCGCCCAACCCATAAAATTCTTTCTTCTTCTTTTCACGATGGAGGGGCCAACCCAGGCCTTTAGGGGTTGCACCTTTTTTGGTGTAACTCCTTCTCTCATCATTATCATAAAATAAAAAAAAAATTTGTGACTTTAATTGAGTCCATGGGTTCCGTAGTTTTTACCTGAGGACCCTTTGAAGCCACGCTTGCCCCGAGAGCGATTACAACACTTTACCCATGCTTTGCATTGGATAAAGTAAAAATAAAAGTTTTGAATTTAGACCCATTTGTGTAATCGTTGCTAACTCCTTCCTAGTAACACATGGATGTTTAAGCGCTTTATATATAGTATAGATAGATAGATACCTAAATATAATAGAATTATACTTTTTCTAATAGATGTGTTGAATATGTGAAATTTTGCAATACGCCTTTAGTAAAATCATCGTTAATTGTTTTCTCTCAGACTGCAAAATTATAATTATATTCAGGTCTAGACTAGACCCATGTCTGTGTAAAAACACCATAGGCGTAGTTAAGGGGGGGGACCAAGGGGGGTATTGCCACTCCTAGAAAACTCCTTGTCCCCCTAAAAAAATCCAGTCAATATCTTAATAACAATTTATGCTATGAGATTAATTTTATGCTTAAAAAAATCAAGAAAAATACAGATTGAAAAATGTAGATCTCAAAAAAATTATCTTCCCATATTATAATGTATAATTATTATTGTATAAGGTCTATAATATTGAAAGCGATTTACCTTTTTTTAATCTTATCAACTTAGTTTTTCAATATTTTTTGCTCAAATGCTCAATTTGGGTGGCTGGTTGGGCGGTCGCCACACCTCGCTCAACCCTGGCACTGCCACTGCGGCTCCCCCCCTAGGAAAATTGCCTAACTACGCCATTGAAAAACACCAATTTCTCCTGCACTATTACAATTCTTGATCATACTTTGTGTGGTAAAGAAAACATGAATATGTTTATGACAGGGTATTTTATAAAAATAACTATTTATATATCAATATACACACCAGCAAACTTTGCGAGTTACATTTTTCAAGTAAGGATAGTGAAAGCAGGGGATTACCAGCCGACCTCAGTAATCTTGTGAGCAGAACAGCTTGTATGCTCTATTAAACTAGCTCTAAATATTCGAAGCACAGTGCTGTCTATTACCATAGTGCCCAGAATTGATTGGGGCCACATACAGTACCTGCGAATTCTACATAAACGAGCCTTGTTATTAACAATAAATGCAGCCAAACTTTCATCTATTATTTATTTTTAGTTGGTGATCTGATATTGCACATCTGCTAACTAATAGGTGAAATTAATTTCATTACTCTTAGTTTGAAAATAGAATTCTAAATTACCGATAGTAGAAGAGTTAAGATTTTTAAAGAACATCACGTGAAGTTGGATTAAATCCAAGGTGTTAGGATCATTTTTATTAAATTTATGAAGATTTGTATTCACTCCTTCAGGAATCAAAGCCAAATGGAAAAAATCCAACCAAGTTCCCGGATTGCATTTTTTTAGCACTCGGGTTCAGTTTCCGAAAAAATGAATACAACTTTTTGACATTTAATAAAATTATTCATAATACCTTGGATTTAGTAAATAAAATCCTCCTGATCTTCTTTAGAACTCTTAATTTACCATAATTAAATTAAAAAAAAAAAAAAAAAAAAAAACGAGATCTGCTGTTGTATGGTATAATATACACTTTACCAAAAATGCAGATTCAAATTAGTGATTGTCATTTTATATAATCTTAACATTATCTCAATTGTTCTTATTATTTTATAAAATTTAAATTGGAATAAAATATTATAATAATAATAAAACTCCCACAGGTACAAAAACAATCAAAAAATGGCCAATCTGGAGCTCTCGGTCATCATTATTTTAAGGCGAAGTAAATTTTAAAAATTTAAGCCTAATTCTACCTAAAAATATTTTTACAGGAGCACCTACTTCACACTTCATGAAAAAAAAATATTTTTTTTATTTTAGGTTAAAAATAAAATAAAATATTTTTTATTTTTGAGCCCATTTGAGTGGGATTTTATTACGATTTTTCCTTTTCAAGAGAAAGAATTATAAATTATATGAATAAAAGCTGGTTGATGAATTTGAAATATATATACATTAATCTATAGTCACTAAAGTCTATATTTTCAACAAAAATTAACTTTACATTAATAAAAATTTAATGTCGAAACACTAAAACTTTAATTCAGTCGGCAGCAAAATGTTCCATCATGTTACTTTTTGCTGAGTGCTGATGGCTCGTACCCTAATGTTTTTTAATTCGTATTTATTAATTTTAGACTTGTTTTTCCAATTTTTGTTAAAATTATTTTATAATTTTTATTTGTTAACAACGATTCAATTAAATTAAAAGCTTACTATGGAGTTTTTTAATGAATGAGAATATTATTTTTATTACCTATATGTAGATATAAATATATTTATTCTGTGTATCTATGTAAACCCAAGCTTTCCATATACGTCTCCGTAAATTCAAACTATGTTTATCTCAAGTCCTGACTTTCTCTTAATTGAAACTGCTAATTAATTTATTATTTGTATTTTGTTTCTTTTTTATTTCACCATACGCAGTATGGAAAATATATTATCCTTTAGGTAAATGTTTGTTAAGTAATATCAAAATTTCTTTTAATAAAAATATTATAGAAAACTTGATCAAGATGCGAAGTAGGTTTCACAAAAAAAGAAATAAAACAAAATTGAGTTTTGAATTTGATATATCAGTTTTCTCTGACTCCTGATGATGGGCTGACCCCCGAAATATATCGAATTCAAAACTCAATTTTGTTTTATTTTTTTTTTTGTGTGAAACCCTACTGCATCTTGCTCACGTTTTATATTAAAATGTTTCACCTAGAACCAACACCTAACGCCTTAAAAGACCTACAAAAAAGGCTTATAAATTGAATTGATATTTTAAGTTTTTATTTGAAATTTCAAAAATAGTATTTTAATATTTGAATAAGTCAAATATATTTTGAAAGTTACCTACTTTGTATTTTATGTTAGAAATACATTTTGAAAAGTATTTGATTTTTTGCACATATACGAGTAAATCTGGATTCCGATATCTGTAATAACTATAGAAAGAAGTCTTAGGGAAGCTCTTTCTGGTATTAAAATATATAAAATATTTGTTGAAAAGAAAAAGAAATTGATTTATATCCTCTAGTCATCTAGTGCATATCCGCAACATTAATCTTTGTAGTGTTTAGCGGACTCTGTTGAAAGTCTATTGGCCTAAAACTTGTTGCAGATGTAGTACACCATGTCTAGGATGAATTTTTTTTTAAGTTGCTAACTTAACAAGGATTTAAAATACATGTGTTTGCTCATAGTGTTTTGTTGATAGCCAACAAGTAAAGAAATCAGCTTCTATTTTTTTTTTTATAGTTATATTACTAACTTTAAAAATATAATAAAAATCGTTGCTATTCTAAAAGGTATGTAAATGGCGAATGTTTATAATAAAACGTATTTATTTACTATTTAGGTTATTATGGCTATTTTAAATTATGTTGCACATCTGCATCATCATGGTTATTTGTCATCATTTAATCTAAAACTTTTTGTCGATTATTTCTTTATAAATTTGCACTTTTTTAACATGGTCAACCAAACTGGTATCATTCATATTACCGTTGTTTTATAACCGACTTCAAAAAAGAAGGAGGTTCTCAATTCGACTGAATTTTTTTTTTGTGTCTATGTTACCTGATATATTCGTCAATTGTGAACCGATATTGATGATTCTTTTTGCATTGGGTTCAGTCAAGTTTCCCATTGATAAAAATATAAATTTGATTGGTATTGGACATTTTTGAAACTTTCCTTCTTAAAGCGCGCTGGGCACGGCCTAAATGGGAAAAAGCGACCCCGTAAGATTCCCACTTCGCACGATTCTGGGCTGCTGGTAGGGGAAGTGAGAGAGGGCGGGTGAAGGGACAGGCCAGGTCAAGCGAGAGAGAGTGTGCTTGTAAAGTGTGTTTATGTACTCAGATTCCACGTGGTAGCTACGTAAAAATAATATTGTTTTATTGTTATTGTAAAGAGTATATTGTAAAGTGTTTATATATCGTGTTGTGTAGTGAATATAGAAGAACGCCTGCACCACGAGGCACGGGTTTTTTCCTCAATAATTTATTTTATAACCTGATGGAAAAAGTGCAAAGTAATTCAAGTACTCAACTAGAAAATGAGAAAATTAATAACAGCGACCAGTGCTCGAATGCACATGTGAATAAGTAAGTAAATATTGTAAATTATAATGCTGTTGTTTGGTTTAGTCGGAGCGTTGAATGCATGCGGAACCCATAAGACACCTTGGAAGAGAGAGATACGGAATCTTTGCATACGTAAGACAACCACTGATCTCGTGGTTTATTTTGTGATGTTGTCTTTGTCTAACACACACGTTTGCTATTTACTAGATCCTATTGCAGTAATTCATGGATTCCAAGTGCGTGTCTACACTATGTACCGTGTTATGTGTATCTTTTCTCTCTTTCACTCCCATGTGCTCTTATGCCCGCTGGTACACGGTACATAATTGGTTCCGCATTAGTACATTATAAATAATAATAATAATTATTATTATAAATATATATTTCATGTTTATTCATGTTATTCATTAATAGAAATCGTATTAATCAGTCATTATTTATTATAATATAATAATTTTTAACCGATTTCAAAAAAAGGAGGAGATTCTCAATTCGACTGTATTTTTTTCCATTATTATATTATATAATTGATTTTTTTATTCAATATTTTTTATTTTTATTATTTTATTATTTGTAATCAATGGACAATGCATTTCAACGACGAAGGAGCAAAGCTTCTACCGACAGTCCCACGACTGTCTGTATTTTTGTTGTGTTTGTTCAGGTATAACTTCTTTTTATGAACCGATTTTAATGATTCTTTCTGCGTTTGGATCAGTATATCTCCAAGATAGTCAAGATACATAACTATTTATTTATTTATTTATTTTATGTATGTTCAGCGAGAACTATTTGTCAGGTGGACCGATTTCGACGATTCTTTTTTTATTGGAAAGGAGGTGACTTAGGGTTGGTACCATATTAATTTGGTCAAGTTCTGATGATATGATCAATGATGAAATAACGTAAATCTCCAATTTTTATGAGCAAATAATCGAAATTATAATAAAGAAAATCTTTTATAAAAAAAATCTTAAAACATTTATTTAAAACCTGCTAACGTTTAAAGATAATTTCTCTATTTATGAATTGAATTTTATTATCATTTTCTGCTTCATTCGCCCGACGCTTTCTCTTACGAGATGCATGCAAAGTATTATATAAAGTCACTATTAATAACATCACTAAAAAGAGAAAAATAATTATAATCTTTATAAAAAATAAACTGCAACGGATCGTTGCTAAACTTTATCCAAATTCACTTGAAATATTAATATGTTTATTCCTTTATTATTAATCAGATATCACATGCAATTTGTAGTTGATGTTGACTTTAAGTCAAAAATGATATCGATTCTCATTTAATAGCCGAGGAATAACCATTCTACATTAGAATTTTGACGTTTCGGTTATTATTTGTAACCATTGCTGAAGGCATGTAGGAATCGGCTTAAAATCAAAAATAACGATCGATTCTTATCTAATACTAGCGGAATAACCTTATTGCATTCCATTTTTGATGTTTTGACTATTAATGGCAACCTCTACTGATAACGTGGAAGAATCGACTTAAAATCAAAAAGATTAAATTCTTTTTTGGTAAACAACTCAAGTTGAGAGACCCCAGGTAATTTTTGGCAAAATCGTCACGTGCTAAAATTCACCCTAATTGAATACTACAATTTGTGACCTTAATTGAGTCCATGGGTTCCGTAGTATTTACCTGAGGACCCTTTGAAATCCCGTTTGGCGCGCGACCGATTACAATACTTTACCCATGCTTCGCATTGGATAAAGTAAAAATAAAACCCACTTCAAAAAAACTAAATGCAATAAATAAAATAATAAGAAGTCAAAAATCAAATAAAATGAACTAAAAGATATAAAATAATTATCTAATTTAGTCACAACTAAACGACGAAATATTAAAATGAAATCACTTTTTGAAGTCGGTCGATTCATAAAATGTATATTTTTGGAACCGACTTCAAAAAGTGATTTCATGTTATTATGATATTTCGTCGTTTAGTTGTAACTAAATTAAATGATTATTTTAAACCTTTAAGTGCAATTTATTTATTTTTGAGTTCTTATTATTTTTTTGTTGCATTTAATTATTTTGAAGTCGGATTTATTTTTTTTAATAAAAATTATTTTTACATGATCTTTTCATTCTGAAGCAACTTGTTAACAATATATTTAAAATTATTAAGATTTTGTAAGATTAAAATTTGCTGGTTAATGAAGTGATGAAAAAGTTTATTTTGAAAGTGGCGTAAGTCCCATTGTGGGAGTTTCAAATGGATATTGAAAATATGCTATAAAATTTTACGAGATCCCAGCCTTATGTTTAATTATATCAAAGTAGCAGTTGAATTATCAATGTACAATGAATTTGTTATAAACAACAGAACAGGGCATGTGGACAGAAAGAAGCACATTGTTCTCGCGCAGGCTGCGTTGAAATTCAGAATCATGAACAGTGTTGTTTCACTTGCTGAGTATTTTTACTTGTTTCTACAGTTTTCTTAACTTTCCAGCGGGCGCGCTGTCTAATTTCAATTGAGCGGGCGCTTGTCGTAAATTTTACCTCATCAAGTTTTCTCCATATAAATGGTGTTTTATTTATATAAATGTTATGGAATTGCTGTAAGGTTATAAAAAATGATAAATGACAGTACTTTAAAAAAATATATATTTGACTTTCTTAAACAAAAAAAAAAACAATGTTAACATTTCAGAACGAAACGGCAACGGGAACACTTTATTGATGCAGAGGTTCTTTTCTTCTCCAGTGCACATGATCGACAAACAACAAATGGAAATTATATCCATTATCTAAATGCAACAAATAAAATAATAAGAACTCAAAAATAAATCCAATTTTTATGAGTAAATAATCGAAATTATAATAAATAAAATCTTTTATAAAAAAAATCTTAAAACATTCATTTAAAACGAAAATAATAATAACTTAAAAATCAAATAAAATGCACTTAAAGGTATAAAATAATTATTTAATTTAGTTACCTACAACTAAACGACGAAATTTTTACATGAAATCTCTTTTTGAATTCGGTGCCAAACATATACATTTTATGAATCGCACTCGACGGATCTTACTTAGTACGTTTGGCGGGTAAGCTCGCTTATATAGTTTGTTTAGCACCGGCTTCAAAACGTGATTTCATTTTAATATTTCGTCGTTTAGTTGTAACTAAATTAGATCATTATTTTATACCTTTTAGTTCGTTTTATTTGATTTTTGAGTTCTTATTATTTTATTTGTTGCATTTAATTTTTTTAAAGTAGGTTTTATTTTTTTTATAAAAAAATTTTAAAATTTCAAGCCCCCACCATTTCCACCCACGTGGGGCTTAAGTCACCAAAAACTAATCAGTTCTTGTTTACATCAAGACTATATTTTGTGCCAAAATGTATAGCAATCGATTGAACGTTGCGGTTTGCAGCGCACCCACAAAATTCCGATATATACCCCCCCCCCCCCCCCACACATACCCACATATATATATATATATATATATATATGTTAACATTTAAATGAAAGCGAAAGTTAAAACTTTTATCCGGTCACTGCCCTTTTTGGTGCACTTGGGACCAGACTCGTTTTGATAGTGAACCAAGAGTTGAAAAAAAGATACAGGACCCAGCCGGTAAGATAAGATAAGATTTGATTATAGGATCTAGTCAGGGGATCCATCGCCTAAATGGAGAAGGCATTTGCGGGCTTAACGAAGAAGATGTCGGATCATACCCGGCTGGGTCCTGTATCTCTTTTTTTCAACTCTTGGTTCACTATCAAAACGAGTCTGGTCCCAAGTGCACCAAAATAGGGCAGTGACCGGATAAAAGTTTTAACTTTCGCTTTCATTTAAATGTTAACATATAAACATTCTAAATAAAAAATTTTATTATTGAAAAACTGAACAAAATTCATCTGTTTCGATTCCCCAAAGAATCAGACAGATGAGAATTGTAGTAAATTTATATATATATATATGTATATATATATATATATATATATATATATATATATATATATATACAATTTTCCAGATGTCGCAACATGTTCTTCGAAATTTACCTAAAATACGGTACCTGGTTAGCGTTTTTGTCAGTAGGCTGGATTCCTGAAGGGGTGGCTTCTTTTCTGACATTCAATCAATCTAATCAAACATGATCTCTGATTCATTCTAATTTCAAAGTGACTTTACTCTCTGGACTTGACTAGTCTGGAGGAGAGTTTTGGAAAAAAAAACTTTTTTCATACTCGATAAACTATCTAGTTTCTAAAAGAAATTACAATACTTTACCCATGCTTTGCATTGGATAAAGTAAAAATGATTTTGAATTACCTGAATTGATTTAAGGATAAATAATATAGTTGGGTAATGGGCTAAACTTGTTTCAACTTATTTATTTGTTTGAAATCTATTTCGATTACGTTTTGTTTTTCTGATAATATCCTAGGAGCCGAAACACATTGGAGGATTTATTAAAATTTATTTATTCATATATATATATATATATATAGGAATACATTTCATGAGAAAACAGAATTCTCATAAAATAAAAGCTGAACCAGTAGCTATGGAAACAATATTTTATATAAAATAAAATTAAAATAAAAATAAAAATGACGTAAAGAAAAAAAAGAATAAATAACGAAAACAGGCAACAAAAAAGTTAATATCCAACTCTTTAACATCCGTCCATTCACATATGGAAATTTTATTATCTTTTCAGTTAAAACCACTCTTGTTTTATTTAGAATATTGATATCGTTGTACACTAGCTTGCACGTTAAATTTTAAACTTGAAAACAATAAATCACAAACTAGAAAAATTAGTTTCCTAATAATTAAGACTTAGAGAATTACAAGTAGTGGATCCATAGAGGATCTTGTTTGTCATTTACCAGTGATAAGATGAAATTAACTTAAACCTGTTCAGATCTTAATATATTTTTAATAAAAAAGTGAATTTGTGTAAATCCTAATAAAACCTTCGAAATCAATAAGAAACCTTCTTCTTCTTCTTCTTCAAGTGACATGCTCGATTCCGAGCGTCGGCGATTACTGTGGAGAGTTTTTAGCCGGTAGAAATTTTTATTTGCCAGCCAGGATCGAACCCCGGCCTTCCGCTCCAACATCGTCATAATCGATCGATGCCGAAGCAGGGCCAGCGCGTTAGCTGGCTCGGCTAACCCGAATCCCGTGGATGAGTTAAGAGCTCGAAATATATAGAGTAAATTTAAAATAATCTTTGTATTTTGATTTATTTTTTTCTCCTTGTGAAACACCACCAACTCCAACCTAATATAATATTGATTTTAGACATTTCTTTCATATTAACTTTTCTGATGGAAATTAAAATAAAGGTCCTTATATGAATTTGTTTACCTCAAATTGTTAGGCAGTAATGAGGAAATTTAAGTGGAAAGGTAGATCTCAACAAGAACACATGTGTGAAAAAGGCCAACTTCGATTAATTTTCACCAATATGTTAATTAATCCTATAGATTTCACTCCTTCACTTTAGGTCCTGAAGAAGAGAAAGTTTCGATTTTTCCCTTTATTTGTACCCCAAACTCTACCAGTATGCCAAATTTTAGCATTCTAGGATCAGCTGAAGTATTCTAGAATTTTGATCGAGTGAGTGAGTTAGTGACGAAAAAGCTTATCTTTGAAGCTTCTTCTAATTTGGACGGTAAAAGAAATAGAAATATGAAATTTGGTAATTTAGTTAAGGTCATAGACCAGTGTAGTGGAATAGATTACTATATAGTTTGAAATATTGTGTTACTAGGGGAACTTGGCTGGAGCATTATCGCGCCCCCAGATAGTATATGTATATATATAATATAAGTATTTATGGGGATCAGGTTGGTCGAGTGAATAACATGCCTTCTAATCAAGCTAGCCCGGCTTCAATCACGATTCACTGCAATCCGACTTTAATCTGATCCCTACATAATTGAGAAAACTAATATATGGCTGTCCAAAATGGGCTATTTGTGAGAACAATAAAAAAAATTCGGGTGTGTGCTTAAGACCATACGACAGAAGTGATAACTTCTATGGCATTTATAATTCTAATATTCTAAAATTAGTTTTTGAAAAGGAATAATTAATATATTTTCCGACAATGATTGAACTGGCACTAGACCAGGGGTCGGCAACCTTTTGAGACGGAAGAGCCAAAAGTTACAATTTACAAAATTTCCCAGTTTTTAAAGAGCCACTAACATTTTTGTTTCAATATTATGGTATTTGATTAGGATTAGGTATATAAATTTGATTTTTGATTTAAAATAAATAGCTTTAAATATGAAATAATATTTAATCATATAAAAACATACAAATGTTTCACACAAAACATATTAAAGTATTTTAGCTAGCTCTGCTAGAATAATAAAATTAGTAATCAAATAATATAACTATAATTATTGAATAATAGATAGTTATATCAATGGGAGCATTGGCCTTTCATGCCTTTTGAAAGTTTGGTTAAATCTGGCCCATAACTTGTTGTTTTCAGTTTCAAGCACGCGTCTAGATTTTTATTTGTTAGTTGGCCTCTTACTTTACTTTTTATTATATTTATTTGCTATTTCTCCACGAGTTTGCCCTGAGAGCGGCAGCAATCAATTGGCCTTGGGACGACATAGACCCGCCCAATTATACCCCCCAAACCAACCTCATGGACAAAATAATTTTCAGGACCCAAATAATCATAAAAGCCATTAATAAAAATAATAAATAGATTAAATTCCAACTCCGCCGCTGGCCCGGATGACATCTCACCAATTCTCATTAAAAAATGCGCCCCCTGAACTTGCCCCTATCTTATCCAAGCTATTCCAACTCTCTTAGGAATCGGTCATATTCCCCAAAAGCTGGAAAATAGCCAGAGTCACACCTATTCCTAAAAAAGGAGACTCTTCACAAATCTCTAATTACAGATCTATCTCAATCACCTCTGTTCTTTCCAAAATAAAAGAATTGGTTATAAACCAACACGTCCTTCATCACTTAGAAAATAAGAGGCCGGAAAAGAAACCCTCGCTGTAGCCCTTGATATCACCAAAGCTTTTGACCAGGTTTGGCACAAAAATCTTCTTGCCAAACTGACAGCCTTTGGATTCACACCAACACTTCGCAAATGGATAGAAAGCTTTCTGACAAACCGAATTATAAAAGTTGTGGTGGATGGAATATCATCTGAATCGTTCTCCACAAAAGCTGGTGTTCCCCAAGGCTCTGTAATCTCCTCCACACTCTTCCTAATTTATATAAACGACGTTATCGATCAAACGTCAAACCCCACTCATTGTTACGCCGACGATAGCACTCTACACAGCAAACCCTCACTCCCGAATAATCGAATCAATGTTGCCTCCTCAATTACTCTCGACCTAGACAAACTGAATATATGGGGCTCTCAAAATTTAGTTAACTTTAATTCAAACAAGACTCAATGTTGTCTAATTTCTAGGCGCGAAAATAAAGATTTCCCTGATATTCACTTCGATTCGAATACCCTAAAAATGTGTGACAGCCTATCCATGTTGGGCGTCTCTGTCGCATCTGACCTGTCTTGGAATGAACACATCTCCTCTGTGGCGAAATCTGCAGCAAGGAAGATTGGCTTCTTATTCAGGTCCAAGCGATTTTACAAACCACCACAACTTCTCACCATCTACAAGGCCCAAATCCGCCCCTGTCTCGAATACGGCTCTCATCTATGGAGAGGAGCCTCAAAATATTCTCTTGCTACCCTGGATGCAATTCAGAAACGAGCCGATCAGGCTAATTAACGATTCTACCCACACCGACTCCCTCGACTCGCTGGCTCATCGAAGAAATGTCTCCGCCCTTTCCCTTTTCTATAGATACTATCACGGCAGGTGCTCTGATGAGATAAAATCAATAATTCCCCCAAAAGCATGTTTTGCAGGTAGCACGCGTTTTGCCAACTCCCAACACTCTTTCGCGGTCAAATTAGAAAAGTGCCGGGCCACTTCATTCGCCAATATATATATATCCCCATGACTTCATGGAACTGGAACTCTCTCCCAGCCTCCATCTTTCCCAGCACCTATAATCTTCAAACCTTCAAAACCGGGGTGCATAGACATCTACGTCTACACCCTCTCACTTAATCAACTTTCCCTTCTCTTCGGTAATGCAAGGGTCTTTCGAGATCCATAGGAGCTGCATCTCTACTGGCGAACCCCTTCTTGCATTCGATTGCATTAAAAAAAAAAAAAAAAAAAAAAAAAAATGAAAAGGGTAACTTGTGCTGAGTCTTTTAAGTCGCAAGACTCATCCATAGCAAGTGATAAAGCAGAAGCCAGTTGAATGTCTTCCACCTGCATATGTGTTACATTTGAAGACATTTTAGCAGTTCTATCTTGTACTGTTTTAGCAGATAATGGCAAATCTTTGATTTTCTTCATGATTTCAGTTTTGGTTTTGAAATCTCGAAACAGTTCTTCAGCTCCATGTATGAAACAATCTTTGCCCTACTCACTATCTGAAAATGGTTTCCCTCTTTTTGCAATTTGTTGTGATATTGAAAAGCTTGCCAGATTTACATTATTTGAAGATTGCGCCCAATTACTTAGCTTAGAACTCAAGGGCGGATCCAGGGGGGGTGTAGGGGGCGATCGCCCCCTCCCCCATAGCGAGATTTCCAAATCGCCCCAGTCATATTAAAATTTCGTAGAGACAAAGTTTGCCACCAGTACTTGTCACATTTGCAGCCAGGAGGCAGACGTATCATCTGAGCACCAATCACAGAGCGATATGAATTTTAGTTAATTTATAATTTTTGAGGGCCTAAAAACCACGGAAATTTCGGACTTTTTTCAGATTTTCGCTGATAAATCGAAAACCATGGATCTGACAGCAAATTTCATCCTTACCAAAATGAAAGAGCATAAAATGTCACCCCGGATATGAACTTCAAAGTTAAAATCAATTCATCCGTTTTGCCACAAATGATCTTCAAAGATAGGAAATTTTTACCAATTTAGAGGAAAATTGGATTATGCTTATTAGGTGGTCACAAGAAACCACTCTTCGAAATTTGGTGCTGCCCCTAATAGTTGCCAATTGGCTAAAAAATGAAATTGGCAAAGTTTCATCTTAATTGGACAAAGATATCCCGTGCCGCAATGAGGGCGGATCATGTCTTGTCTTGGAAAATGCTGGATATCTACAAATCTAAAAGTTTTAACAAAAAATTGGCTCAAATAAACTTTAAGCCATAAAAATTTCCTTGTTCTTGATTCCAATCTCAATATATAGAAAATTTTGTTGGCTTGAACATTATTCGGACCACTTTTTGATAAAACTCTTAGATTTATAGATATCCAGCATTTTCTATTATGCTTTTGAGCATTCAGATCATATCCTGTCCAGAAAATGTAGAATATCTATAAATCTAAGAGTTTTATCAAAAAAGTGGTCCAAGTAAACGTACAAATAAATAAAATTTTCTATACAATGTGATAGGAATCAATGAGTCATTTTAGAAGGAAAAACTGCGATTATTTGCAAAAAATTGCATTTTTTAAAAACTTCAACCTCATGTTACCATTATTCAATTAATATGAAACTTCATTAAAATTGTAGAAAATTTAATCTAGTTTAAAATTGTATAGAGTGCTCTTTGTAGAAAATGTGCTCCTTCATGGTCAAAATGGGGAAAATCGAAAAAATTACGAGTTTTAGAGATATTCAAAAGTGATCCCGGGGGCTGTTTTTTGACAGGCGCTAGTACTGGTTCTAAACTTGAACCTAAAAAGATGAAATTTTTATAATTTTATGTGTAATTTAAAGAGCTTTAATTTATCTAATAGAGATCTTTTTCATTTGAAGAGCTGTTTTAGAGTTATTCAAGAAAAATTGAAAAAACTCCGAAATTTTCTCATTTTGAGGCGCGAAGAAAAATTTCTACAACACAGATTTGGGTGAAAACTTAAGGTAGTAATATTGAAGTACCAATAAAGGTATTCCAGCAATAAAATCTTTACCGGGAATTATTTCCTGTTAAAATCGTAATTTGCCTGGACTAAAGAAGCTGTAACTAAATTTTTTTTTAATTTTAAAAAATATCTATTTTATTTTCCCCTGCTTCATGCGCTCTTTTTGTTTGTTTTTAATTCCACAGAGGGTCAAAATCGCCTCTAAAAACTACTTTTGAAGTCCAAAATTTCAAAATCCCCCCCTCCCCGGGGGTGCCGGTACATGGCCCCCAAAATGAAAGTGTGATACCGCCCCTGGTATAAGTGTAATATTTCTTTACAATGTAAGTTAATATGCATTAATTAATTGAATATCCTACTAAAATACATTAAAATTATTCATACATTATTGTATTTTTTTAATATCGCCCCCCCCCCTATAAAAATTTTTTGAATCCGCCCTTGATAGAATTCGACAGTTGTTTTTGTTTTTGAAGTTCTTTAACAGCTTTTTTCTGTGCGTCACCGGTTGGATATTTAGCAGCGAATCGGGTATGTTTTGTAGTGAAGTGTCTTTCCAAATTTGACTTCTTATTGTCTCTACTCCACCTATTCTCACTGTTTTCTGTTGAGTGTTTTTATCCTGTTTGAAGTATTTTTTTTTTTTTTTGTACTATAATATTTTTTTATGACTTTTGAAAATAAATTAATATAATTATTAATATTTGCGCATGGAACTGGAGAGCCGCAACTTGACATCGAAAGAGCCACATGTGGCTCGCGAGCCGTAGGTTGCCGACCCCTGCACTAGACCACAGCTCAACCGTGACCCGTGACGTGACTCGTCACGGCTCAATCCCATTTACTGCCCAGGAAAATAAAATGTACATGAGCGCTAAAATTCAAATATAAGATATTAATTTGAGTTCAGAGTTAATGCGGCAGCACCATCTGTGGCTTGAATTTTGTACCAACCGTGACGCGTGATGCATGACGCGTGACGGCTCAATCCCATTTACTGCCAAGTAAAATAAAAAGTGTGTCAAGGCGCGCCAAAAGAAGATATCACTTCAAAAAAATATCTATTTATATTTGATAAATATATACTATCTATCTCCCTCTCTATATATATGCGTATGTTTATTTCATCAATCAGAGAACAGCCTCTTTGTTTTCTCTTTATGATTCAACAACTCTGCTATTCTCGGCAAAACAAAATCTTTTTTAATTCTTTGGAACACTTAATCACTTTCCGCGAAATATATATCATAGTATAGGAAAAGTTGGTGTGATTCATGATTTAAATAGAAAATATAAATCTCAACAAAAACACATGTGTAAAAAAAGGCCAAGTTCGATTAATAAAAACCGTTTGCCAAAAAAAGTAGTGAGATCTAATGTGCTGCCAAGTCCAACATCATCAATTTATTAAATGAGTCGAGAATATATTAGTAACTTCAATTAAAACGCATGTTTTTCATTTCACTTGTCCAACTCTATTTTTTATTGATTTCAAATTTTTAGTTGAAATTATTTTCCTAAAATTTGGCTTTTACGCATTAAATTATTATTATTATTGTTTGATAGGGCCTCCACCACTCCCCTCTTATTATGATCTAATGGTATGGTAACTAGTAATTCGTGACATAGATAACAATGCGTAAAAGCCAAGTTTAGGAAAATAATTTCAACTAAAAATGTGAAATCAATAAAAAATATAGTTGGACATGTGAAATGAAAAAACATGTGTTTTAATTGAAGTTACTAATATATTCTCTACTCATTTAATAAATTGATGATAATAAATTGAAAGTTTTTGCCGAGAGTAGCAGAATTTTTATATATTGAAGGAGACAATAAATTGATGATGTTGAACTTGGCAGCACATTAGATCTCACTAGTTTTTTTGGCAAACGGTTTTTATTAATCGAACTTGGCCTTTTTTTACACATGTGTTTTTGTTGAGATTTCACTTCTTTTTGTAAGTTGGACGGTAATTTAACCTACAAGACTTACGCATTTATTTTAAAGGCTGATGAAGATCTTTTTCGATTTCTCACTTTATTAGTGATTCAAGTTATTACACTATGTCAAATTTTAGCATTCTAGTGTCGTTGAATTTTCACTATTAGTTAATTTATCTCATAAGTTTCACTCCTTCATTTTAGATGCTGAAGAAGGGAAACTTACAGTTTTTCGATTTCCCCCATTATTAATGTCCCAAAATCTACTAACATGCCAAATTTTAGGATTTTATACCCTTTGAATTTTTACTTGATGAGAATTTATATTATAAACTTCACACCTACTTTTAAGATGCTGAGGAAGGAAACGTTTCGTTTTTCGATTCTCTTCTTTAACTTTCTTAAGCCTTAAGCTCTACCAGTATGTCAAATTTCACCATTTCAGTCATTGTATTTTCACTATATGTTAATTTAGCCTATAAATTTCACCCCTTGATTTTATGTTCTGAAGAAGGGAAAGTTTCGTTCTACGATTGTCTTTTATTTATGCCTCAAAATCTACAACATCTCGAAAATAATGAAAATTTATCGTACAAAAAATACACCTCCTTCATTTTATGTCTTGAAGAAGGGAAAGTTTCGGTTCGATTTCACTCTTTATTAACGCTCCAAACTCTACCACCATCCCGAAAATAATGAAAATTTATCGCACGAATATCACCACTTCATTTTATGTTCCGAAGAAGGGAAAGTTTTGGTCTTCGATTACCTTTTTATTAACTCCCCAAAATCTACCACCATCCTGAAAATAATGAAAATTTGTCGTACAAAAAATTCACCCACTTCATTTTATGTCCTGAAGAAGGAAATGTTTCGGTTTTGCAATTTTATTCTTTATTAATGTACCTACCATATTCTACCAATATGCAAAATTTTAGCATTCTAGGATCATTATGATTTTCACTGTATGTTAATTTAGTCTATAAATTTCACCCCTTCATTTCGGGCCCCGAAGAAGTAAAAGTTTGGGTGTTTCAACTTCCTCTTTAATTAATGTGCCAATATCTACCAGTATGCCAAATTTCAGCATTCTAGGTTCATTGAATTTTTAGTATATGTTAATTAAGTCTATAACATTCACCCCTTCATTTTAGGTCCTGAAGAAGGGAAAGTTTCGTTTTTTGGATTTTTCCCATTAATTGTACCCCAAACTCTACCAGCATGCCAAGTTTTAACATTCTAGGATCAATAAATTTTCACTGTATGTTAATTTAGCCCAAAAATTTCACCCCTTCATTTCGGGCCCCAAGGAAGTGAAAGTTTCGGTGTTTCAAGTTCTCTTTTATTAATGTGCCAATCTTTACCAGTTTGCAGAATTTTAGCATTCTAGGTACATTGTGTTTTCACTATATGTTAATTTAGTCTATAACATTCACTCCTTCATACCAGCATGCCAAATTTCAGCATTCTAGGATCAGCGGAAGTATTCTAGAATTTTGATGAGTGAATGAGTAACGAAAAAGCCGCTTCTTTTAACTGGGACGGTATAAGCAGTAGAAATATGAAATTTTGTAATTTACTTAAGCTATGGACCAGTATTGTGGAAAAAAATTTCAGCCATGTAGAGGTTTCCAGTACGAAGTTACAGAGGCGTCAAAATGGCCTGAGTTGTTTCATGTAAATGGTAGTCTGGCAGTGCATACACCCCCGTTCGAATCGAACTTGGTTGGGCACTGCCGTGACCCCAGATTAAGGAGGTTCTTTCGAGACAATCCACACAAAAAGTTTTAGCCTCGTAACCACCCTATAAAGATGAACGAAAGTAAAATTTTAGGTTATGTTTTTTTAACGCGACTGTCCACTCACACTACGAAATCTCTATATGGACACACCCATACTAGCCCGATTGTTTCCAAGCCATTGTGCTTATATCACCTCCAACTAAAAATAATCACCCAAATAGGTTTGTTTGTTTTGTTTTTTATCAAAACTACGTGGTAAATAATTTCAATTTTTTTTTAAGTTACTCCGAATATATTATTTTAACAAATATTAGTTTTTCATCAAGATGATGAAAGTCCTTCAATAAAAAAAAACAATGATCTTATCTCTTTTTTTTTTTAAGGAATTTGGTGTTGTATTCAAATTCGAAATCCTCTTCTTCTCAAAAGGCCATTCAAAATTAATCCAAAGCAGACTTCCCACCTTTTCTCCCTCCACTAATTTTAAATATTTACCCTTTTGTTATCTTAAAATAAATTTTACCATTGAGTTGTATTCAAATTCGAAATCCTCTTTTTCTCAAAAGGCCATTCAAAATTAATCCAAAGTAGACTTCCTACCTTTCTCCCTCCACTAATTTTAAATATTTACCCTTTTGTTATCTTAAAAAATAAAAAATAAAATTTTACCATTGACTTGTATTCAATTTCGACTTATCCAGGTCAGTTACTTTCTGTTTCTCCTGAAGATGGGTTAGTCACCCGAAATATATATATCGAGATTAAAGATTCTCTAAAAATAAATTCGTTTTATTTTTTTATATCTTAATGTGAAACCTACCAAGTATTTTTATCCAATAATGATCATATCCCCACCCTTTCCCTATCTTCTTCGAGTGCCATACCCGAAACGGGTGTCGGCTCCTCTCCACTTTCCCCATCTACTCTATGTTAAAAATGTCATTTTTAAATTCAATTATTTCATGTTTGGTATGGTAAATCGTCTTCAAATTTTAACAGTATGTGAATTATGCTTTTACTTACTTATATTCCAAGTTTCAAAGACTTCTTGAATTTTCGCATTTGTGAAAGAACTACCTTAAATAGTCACTATAATAACCAAAAAACAACAAAGAAAACAATAATTATTTGTTTTTATTCACTTTTGCAAATAAATTTCTAGGAAGAATTTTATTGTCATTATTTTCATCCCTCTTTAGTGATTTTTTTTTCTTTTTTAGAACCAGATGAAACGTTTGATTTGCATTCCTGTTTCTGTTTACTAATTTCCACTCTATTTTTCTTAAATTTCATTTCTCTATTTATTTTATTTACATCTGAATAAAGAAACTTTTCTCATTGTAAAAGATTTCGATGAATTTCTAAATTCCCACATAGCCGTTGTTTGAATTTATCCACTCCTCTCCGCCCTCTTCTAGTTCAAGTTTTTTTCTCCCTTTCTTTTTTTCGTCCTCTTTGCTGCAGAACCTCTGAACTGGAAAAAAATCCGGGCCTTGAGACTCTGCTTCTCTCTGTCCCGGTTTTAACCAAGTCATATCCATAAAAAACAGTGAATCGTGGTGTTATTTGCTTGGCAAAAGATGAAAAACAAACTCAGAAGCCACGCCGAGCGGCCTACCCGTCCCGAATACAAGATTCACACGAAAACGTATTTTTTAAGATTATATTAAAAATTTTTAATTAAAACCTTCTAATCTTCTTTGAATTATTGTTACTTATCATTTAATGTTATTAATAAAGTTTTTCAAATGTTCATCAAAATATTTTTGTCATTATTTCTTAATTATGTTATATAATTGAAAGAGAAAGTGTAAGCGAGAGATAGAGAGAGAAAACGTGGAAAAGAAAAGGGCATGGTGGGAAGAGGGAATGAAAAAATGAATTGGGATTCCGAATTTCAGACCCGCTCTCCGGCTATTCAGGCAGCATATTTCGGAAATTTAATTTTCTTTCTATCCGTCATCTATCAATAAAAAAACTTTTCATTTTTCGTAAAAAATTTAGAATTTTTTGAATTTATTTCGACACAATTCTTGGCTGAATAGAGAAAAAAGTCTTAAAGACTGATCAAATATTCGAACGTAATATATGGCTTTATCGACTTCATGTAATAAAAAATTAATCAAAAAATGGAAGTGAACATCATTTGATCAATTTGATCCATTGGAAAGGTTAAATGGAAGATGGCAGGATTGGTGCTCCCCAGTAGATATCCATTTAAATATTTTATATTAACTTGCATCTATTTTATTATCGAAAAAGTAGAGATTGCAACGGCGCTGTCTATTTCAATTAAAAAGGTTTAATAGTTTTTAAGGAATTTGGTGTTGGTACTTGGTGAAAGAAAGAGTCAACTGAAATAAAATTAGCTCTCTCAAATAAAACGAATATACTAAATAATCAATTAGAAGTTAAGAAAATACAATCATTGATTACATTCTTCAAATATTTGCAATCTTGTGTTCATTAATTCTTCCTCCCCCCCCCCCTAAACCTACCTGAGTGTAGATCCTCATTTCTCAGAAGGCCATTCAAAATTAAACTAAATAGACTTCCTACCTTTCTCCCTCCCCTAATTTTAAATATTTACCCTTTTGTTATTTAAAAATAAATTTTATCATTGACTTGTATTCAAAATCAACTTATCCAGGTCAGTTACTTTCTGTTGCTCCTGAAGATGGGTTAACCACCCGAAATATATATATCGAGATTAAAGTCTCTCCAAAAATAAATTCGTTTTATTTTTATATCTTAATGTGAAACCTACCAAGTATTTTTATCCAATAATTTAAAAAAAGGTTTAGTATTTAGACCCCCCTCCCCATCCCCGACCCTCCCTTTTTTCTGTCTTCGGGCAAAAATCGATTCTAATACAATTTTTTAAGTAAAAATTTGTATATCTATTAATGTTTACCTTTTTACTAATCAATGTTTGTATACAAACATTTTTTTCTTTTTTTGAATATGGGGTGTGGGGTTGACCACCTGCTCGTCGTGCCCCCTGCATCACTCTAAGCGGTCAACAAGGACTCGGCTTCAAACGCGCTGACTAGAAGAAGGATAAGCCAACACATAAAAATAATTTTTAAGAAAAAAATAAAAACAGTCTTCAAAAAAATTAAATTGCAACAAATAAAATACACTAAAAGGTATAAAATAATTATTATCTTATTTAGTTACAAGTAAACTACGAAATATTAACATGAAATTACTTTTTGAAGTCGGTGCCAAACAAACCATAGCCTATAACCACCAACCGTACTAAGTAAGTTCCGTCGAGTGCGATTCATAAAGGGTATGTTTGGCACCGTCTTCAAAAGTAATTTCATGTTAATATTTCGTAGTTTACTTGTAACTAAATAAGATAATAATTATTTTATACCTTTTAGTGTATTTTATTTGTTGCAATTTAATTTTTTGAAGTCGGTTTTTATTTTTTCTTAAAATTATTTTTATTTTTCTCTTTTTTAGTGATGTTATTAATAGTGATCATATCATCAGAACTTGACCAAATTAATATGGCACCATCCCTAAGATAACCCCTTTCCAATAAAAAAAGAATCATCGAAATCGGTTAATAAACAAAGAAGTTAGGCCTGAACAAACCTAACAAAAAAGGTCTAATACCTATGAAAAAATGGGACCAATCGGAAAGTAGACTGAACCCAATGCAAATTTTTTTTCAAAATCGGTTCACAATTGGCGGAAATATGAGGTAACAAAGGCACAAAAAAAAAAAAAAAATCATTCGAATAGAGAACCTCCTTCTTTTTTTAAGTCGGTTAAAAAGCAAAACCGTCCCTATCGGGATAATGATTCGATCCTCAGTAGTAGGACACAAAGACAGAAAATTATTTATTAAAAGTTCGACGAAAGACCTACAAAGTAGACGGGGACATGTTCTTCATCGTTGGAGCACCAGAATAGGTATATACTATTTTATTGTACTTTACTAATGTTGAAGAAGGTGAATTCGAAAAGTGAAAATTAACTAATAGTTTAAGATACGAAATAAATGTTTTAATATTTATTTAACTAAAATTATATTAAAAAAAAAAAAAAAAAAGTAATATTTGTTAAAATATTAAAATTGTTATTTAATAGAGAATAAAAAACTTTTTTTTTTTGGGGTGGGGTCCGACGGGTCACCACAAAAAAGTCATCAATTTTTAAGTATCTTTTTTTTTAATGCAATCGAATGCAAGAAGGGGCGCACCAGTAAAGAAGCAGCCTCTATGGATCTCGAAAGACCCTTGCATTACCGAAGAGAAGGAAAAGTTGATTAAGTGAGAGGGTGGAGACGTAGGTGTTTATGCACTCGGGTTTTGAAAGTTTGAAG
This sequence comes from Forficula auricularia, assembly GCA_024734495.1. Classification (NCBI taxonomy): domain Eukaryota; kingdom Metazoa; phylum Arthropoda; class Insecta; order Dermaptera; family Forficulidae; genus Forficula; species Forficula auricularia. Next base: position 3,584,164 of record JALMQS010000058.1, read on the forward strand.
ATTATAAGTGCTGGGAAAGATGGAGGCTGGGAGAGAGTTCCAGTTCCTTGAAGTCATGGGGATATACGTATTGGCGAATGAAGTGGTCCGGCACTTTTCTAATTTGACCGCGAAAGAGTGTTGGGAGTCGGCAAAACGCGTGCTACGTACAAAGCATGCTTTGTGGGGGATTATTGATTTTATCTCATCAGAGCACCTGCCGTGATAGTATCTATAGAAAAGGGAAAGGGCAGAGACATTTCTTCGATGAGCTAGCGAGTCGAAGGTCTCAGTGAGGGTAGAATCGTCAATTAGCCTGACGGCTCGTTTCTGAATTGCATCCATCTTATAGAAGCGTCACCCATATTTGTTTGTGAGTACTTATAAAGTTAATTTTAAAAAACACCAATTTGTAAGTACATTCTAAATAACCTAGTCGCCCCCAACATCTAAAGGGGCGTATTCATATGAGCATTTAACCCACATGAGCATGCGGGCCGAACCTGATTCAGTGGAGGGGGGGGGGGCGCACGCTCAAGCCCCCGATGAGGACTGAGCCATTGAGTGTGACCTTGTACGGAGCGAACAGAAAAAACCAGTCTGTGCTCTACAGGGAGATGAAATGTATTGAGGATCTGAAAGGCTCATATTGTTCGGCCCGAGCCCATGGGTGGCCCAGCCGATCGTACCCACAGAGCAAGAATTGAGCACGTGTTCACTTTGAAATACCGACAACCCTCGGCTCGGGTTGAACCGGTCGGGTCTATTCGGGTCGCCCCATACTCATATGAGCAAAACAGGTAAACGCATGCTCATACGGGTCAAACGCTCATATGAATACGCGCCTTAAGGCTACGGTCACAGTGGCTCTGATATCGGACGATTCAGCCGACTGCCCACGTCACGCGAACTCGCCAGATCATTTCAAACGAGGGGTGAACCGCGATTGGAATTAGGTGTACACGTCTTTGGAATTATGTGGAATTATTTTGGAATTCATTTGATAATTCTATTGTCTTCTACTTGGAAATGAAAGTGGAAGTGGAAGTAGGTGTACACAATATTAGGTCGCGGTCCACCCCTCGATTTCAAACAAAGTAAAAGGTATAGATCAGGTGACCAGGGGTTCCCAAACTTCTCCGAGCGCCTTTTTTCAATTAAAATTTTTCCATGGTGCCCTACCATAAATAAAAGTCCATATATCAAAACAAATACTGTATTTGGTCTCTTTAAATACTCTTGTATTAGAATCGATAAAAATATCATGAGAATCAATAGTTTATTTTTCTATGAAAATCAAAAATTCAGACCACATGGAGGACCCTTTGTATACATTTCAGATTTTTTCGAGGGTGTCAAAGTTAAATTTTTTCGCTTTATATCAAAACAAATACCGTATTTCGTCTCTCTAAATACTCTTGTATTAGAATCGATAAAAATATCTTGGGAATTAATAGTTTATTTTTCTATGAAATTCAAAAATTCAGACCACAGGGAGGACCCTTTGTATACATTTCAGATTTTTTCGAGGGTGTCAAAGTTAAATTTTTCGGTTTATGTATGTCTAATCGTAAGTAAGAGATAAAAATGAATAATAAATAAATTTTTAGCTTCTCACTTTGTTTTTTGTCTAGTGCTTCACTTAATTATTAAGTTTCGCGGCGCACCTGTGAAGAGGCTGCGGCGCACATTTTGAGATTTAGAAATTAGAAATTAGATTTAGATAGATTAGATTAGATAGAAATTTAGAAATTAGAAAAGTGCCGGACCACTTCATTCGCAAATACATATATCCCCATGACTTCAAGGAACTGGAACTCCTCTCCCAGCCTCTATCTTTCCAAGCACCTATAATCTTCAAACCTTTCAAAACCGGAGTGCATAGACACCTACGTCTACACCCTCTCACTTAATCAACTTTCCCTTCTCTTCGGTAATGCAAGGGTCTTTTCGAGATCCATAGGGGCTGCATCTCTACTGGTACACCCCTTCTTGCATTCGATTGCATTAAAAAAAAAAAAAAAAAAGAACTTATGGTATAGGCTTTAGTCGTCGGCGATTGGCCTAATCGAACGACGTGAATTTTCAGAGGACGCTCTCTATAGTAATAACCAATTCTCTAACAAGAGTATGGCACTCGAAGAAACTGATAGTTACTACCTCGCGTCTGATAAGATAAGATCAATAATCGCAACTAAAGCCTCATTTGCAAGAAACACACGTTTCAATTAATCAACATTTCTTCTTAAATTAGATAGATGCTAATAAAAAAATGCATTAGCCATTTCATTTATCCTTATGACTTCTAGAAGGCAGAGCTTTCTACCAACATCCTCCTTGCCTGCGGCATACACACTTCAGTTTTTCAAGAATAAACATAGCTCAAATAAAATTGTTTGGTAAAAAAATGTTAGAAAACGAAAGAAAGATAAAATTAATGTATGTGTATGTATTTTTATAATAATTATTTTGATTTTTTGCCCGATTGATTTTCTTGGTCAGGCCCATCTAATAAACATTCACTAATTTTGAATGTGAAATGTAAATTTAAAATAAAATATAACGATTTATTAATGTTGCACACAATCAATCATTTTGCGATTCAGGTGTTGGTGAACCAACTCAAAATAAATAATTATTAATAATTTTCGATGCAGTAATTATTATTTGAATACGTATTTTCTAATTTAATTCATTTTTCAATTATCTGTTGATCTATTAATAGCTTTAATTACATTCAATAAGGTTTTCCTATTTCAGATTCTTTAATATAAATATATTCCAAAATAATATTAAATCATTCTGTAGGACTTGAATGAAAGAAACAATTAATATTCATAAAATCATGTCATTTGGGATAAAAATACCAAATTTGAAATAAATACCTTTATCTGGTGTTTTACTTGAACAAATCGGAGTTGAAAAAAAGGTTGGAAAATCCAACGAAACGTTACAATGACTAATGACAAGAAGATAATTTTTAAAAATGTGCGAAATGTGGAATTTTGAATTTGTGTTTTGCGAGTGAATAGTGCTCGTTCTGTTCTCCTGCGCTGCTAGACCAGTTGCCTAACCTAAAGGCAAAAACTATAGATTAAAAGAAAACATCAGTCTTTTTTCTGGTCTTCTCAAAACGGCTTGGAGGAAACTCAAATTGAAGTACTTTTAAGGAAGAAACTAATCTGATAGTCGTGTGGTGCCCACACCAGATTATTTGCATACTTGAGTTGTATATCAATACAACAATCAGTTAATTATTTTACTTTATTTATTTATTTTAGTAAATTATAACCATTTTTCAACAAAGTTTTACTTCATATGTAAACCCGAGTGGTGATCCGCAATTGGAAGTAGATGTACACCTTTTTAGAAGTATTTTGGAGGTACTTGGAAATATTTGGAAGTACTTGGAAATATTTGGAAGTACTTGGAAATATTTTGAAGTTCTTGGGAATATTTGGAAGTACAAGTGGAAGTAAGTGTACAGCATATTAGGTAGCAGTTCACCCCTCGTGTAAAACCAAGACGAAAAAACTACTTTTTAAAAATTGAACAAGATAGTAAATTCGACTCGGATATCATTAATTGGAATAATTTCTTGCAAATATAAATAAATAGTAAGTATATTCATAAACAATTTTTGCAAAAATAAAAATATCAGAGTATTGGCCAAATTCTCTATGAGCGAAGCTAGGGGAGGAAAAAAATATCATATTAAAAATCAATCCAATCCATTGGGGGTGATCGATTATACCCAAGTACCCCCAGTTACTATGTAAATAATTTCATCTGTAAAACATAGGGAACGGGTTGTGGGTTTATAGTGAAACATTTTTAAATTATAATATAATAAGTTCTCTCTAGGGTCCGACCTTTCATGGAATGACCATATCTCAACCACTGATAAAGCTGCAGCGCGCAAGCTTGGTCTACTATTTAGGCCTAGACGCTATTATACTCCCAGTCAACTTCTTATACTGTATAAGGCTCAAATTCGTCCCTGTCTCGAATTTAGCTCTCATTTGTGGAGGGCTGTCTCCAAGCATTATATTGCTACACTGGATACAATTCAGAAGCTAGCAATTAAACTAATAGGAGACCCGGCTCTAACCAACTCACACGACTCCCTCGCTCACCGAAGAACCGTTTCTGCCCTTTCCCTGTACTACAGATACTATCCCGGTGTCTGTTCAGTCGAGCTGAAATCAATTATCCCCCCTAAAGCACTCTTTGTGAGAAACACGCGGTTTTTCGAACGCTCAGCACCCCTTCGCTGTCAAATTGGATAAAAATCGAATCGCCATATATTTTATCCCTATGACCTCCAGAGACTGGAACTAGCTCCCTGCCACCATCTTTCCCGCGACTTATAACCTTCAGCTACTTAAGACCCGTATCCACAGATACCTTCGACCCCCGCACAGCCCATAAAATTCTTTCTTCTTTTTTTCACGATAGAGGGGCCAACCCAGGCCTTTAGAGGTTGCACCTTTTTGGTGTAACTCCTTATCATTTTCATTAAAATTCACCTAGTACTTGAGGGATAACAATTCTACATTAGATTTTTGACGCTTCGATTATTATTGGTAACCATTCCTGAAGATCATGGAGGAATCGACTTAAAATCAAAAATAACGATCGATCCTTATCTAATAATAGAGGAATAACCTTAGTGCATTCCATTTTTGATGTTTTGACTATTAATGGCAACCTCTACTGAAAACGTGAAAGAATCGACTTAAAATCAAAAAGACTAAATTCTTTTTATGGCTCAAGCTTGAGTTGTTTCCCAAAAAAGAATTTAGTCTTTTTGATTTTAAGTCGATTCTTCCACGTTTTCAGTAGAGGTTGCCATTAATAGTCAAAAAATCAAAAATGGAATGCACTAAGGTTATTCCTCTAGTATTAGAAAAGAATCGATCATTATTATTTTTTTAAGCCGATTCCTGCATGTATTCAGCAATGGTTAACAATAATAATCGAAGCATCAAAAATCTAATGTAGAATATTATTCCTCAAGTAATAGATGAGAATCAATCTCTATTTTTGATTTTAAGTCGATTCCTCCATGTCTTCAGCAATGGTTACCAATTAAAACCGAATAGTCAAAAATCCAATATAGAATTATTCCTCAAGTATTAGATGAGAATCAATCGCTATTTTTGATTTTAACTCGATTCCTTTATGTCTTCAGCAAATGTAAATGATAAGAAAACAACGCAGTTGCTATGGTTACTTATAAAATTTCCTCCCAAATTTTTAGCATTTCACAGAGAGAAGCCTATCCATTCTTACTTAAGCAAGTTTAAATGAGCTATATTAAAACGATCAAATGAATAAATTTTAAAGAATTAAAAAAATTAAAAAAGTACTATCTTATTCTAGAGTAAGGTACTTTAAAATATAATTTTGCTAAAAACTTTATTTAACCTTTTTTGTGGTCCCCAAGGTACTTAATTAGGATATTAAATTTCATCAAGATTGGTTAAGTCATTTTCAAGATATTTAGAAAAAAAACTAAAAAAGTACTGAAATAAAGTACTAATGTTTGTGGGCCGATATGTACCAAAAACTAATCAGCGCTTCATTTTGTTAAACTAATGGTAGGTTTTCAATTTCATTTCAATCGGTGCAACGTTGTGAAAAAAATCGTGGGCAAAAAAAAACGATAACATACATCCATACATCCGCACCCACTAAATGAAAAAATCGCACTTTTTGGCCTCTCGACGAGACCCCATGTAATTTTTGGCAAAATCCTTAAGTGCTAAAATTCAACCTAATTGAATACTACAATTTGTGACTTTAATTGAGTCCATGAGTTCCGTAGTCTTTACCTGAGGACCCTTTGAAGTCGCGCTTGTCGCGAGACCGATTACAATACTTTCCCCAAGCTTCGCAGTGGATAAAGTAAAAATACAAATACATATATATCAGTGACGTGCGGTCCGTGGATGCTGTGGATGAGGCGCATCCATAAAATTTTAATAATTTAGAGTATTTTCAGTAAAATATAAGGTCGACTTGAAAATTTTCTTCAAATTTTCAAATTATTATCCGTTATTTTAAATATTTCTATAAAAAACATTTTTTGTTTTGTAAAATATATATTGGTTCTTGAATTGAAATAAAATTGTTGCATAGTTTCAAGAGACAATTAAAAATGAAAGATTTTTTGAAAAGGGTGCGGATAGAAGCTGTAAAATTCCTGTCTGGTATATTTTTTAGCTCAATCATGTCAAAGACAAATTCAGACGAGTTTTAGTCGAATAAAAATTGTTCTCGCTGAGGAACTAATAGAATAGAAATAATACATACAAGGAATAAATAGAGATGATTTGAGAATTTTTGGACAAATTTATTTTTAAGACGTCTCAATATATAAGATTGGAAATAACTAAGAGTGCTATAAACAAGTCATAGCTTGCTTATAGCAATAGATTTATGAAAAATTTAAGATTTTCTAATAGGACAGGCTGATTCATTGTGCAAGATGGTCAATTTCTATCTCAGGGACTGTGGAGTTTAAGTAACAAGATTAAATTTCTGGCTCCTTCCCTAACTCACACAAAGCAGTATCCGTTTGGGGGGAAGGTCCCAAAATATATTTTTTTTAAAATCTAATGTTAAATTTAAAAAACTATACTGAACCCAATTTGGTCAAGACCAAAAGCAAAATAAAAAAAAAAAAAAAAAACTGAACCCAATGCAAAAAAACTTATCAAAATCGCTTCAAAATTGGCGAAGATATCTAGTAACATAGACACAAAAAAAAATCAGTCCAATTGAGAACTTCCTCCTTTTTTGAAGTCGGTTAAAAATAACAAAAATGATGTCGTATTCGATGAAAAAAAGGAGAAAATTAAAATAAAATTTGAAAAAAATGAAGGGTACTTTTTTGGACAGCATTCCCTGGTTAAAAAGTCACAACTGATATATGCTTCTAATTTTAGATAGATTCCCTAAGATACAGAAATATACTAAGATTTTTCTCCACGTTTCAGGCGTGTTTTTTCGAACAAATTCAAAATCGAGTTATAGCATGAGCATGAGAACTTTGAAAACGAAAACCATACTTCCACTTACATAATAAATTATAACTTAAGGTGGTTCTTTCGAGACAATCCACAGAAAAAGTTTTAGCCTCGTAACCACTCTATAAATATGAAAGGAACTAAAATTTTAGGTTATGTTTTTTAACGTGACTGTCCACTCACACTACGAAATCTCTATATAGATACAGACATACTAGCCGGATCATTTCCAAGCCATTGTGCTTATATCGCCTCCACTAAAAATAATCGCCCAAATAGTTTTTTTTTTTTTTTAATCAAAACTACGTGGTAAATAATTTTAATTTTTTTTTTTAGGTTACTCCGAATATATTATTCTACTAAATATTACTTTTTCATCAAGATGGTGAAAGTCCTTTAATGAAAAAAAATAAAATAATGATCATATCCCGACTCTTTCCCTATTTATTCTATATGTAAAAAATGTCATTTTTAATTGCAATTATTTAATGTTTGGTGTGGTAAATCGTCTTCAAATTTTAACAGTATGTGTATTATGCTTTTAATAACTTATATTCCAAGTTTCGAAGACATCTTGAATTTTTGCATTTTAGCCTGGAAAGAACTACCTTAAAAACAAAATAAAAACAAAATAAACAAACTAAATAGTGAATTTGTTGTATTTGCAAATTTGATTTGTCTCTCTTTTCGGGTTGGCTTATCTATTTCATGAAATTTCCGAGGGGGAATTCGCACCCTCTCCACCCTCACCACCCTCACCCGCATTTCATTATAAAAATAACTTTTGCTTTTTTCTATAATCCCCTCGCCTCCCGTCCATATAAAATATACGCAGGGGATAAATTGCACTCGTTCCTAAAATTGGAATTCTAGTTTCGAAAGGGGGAAAATGTTATATAGGACCCCTCAGAGGTGAAAAAACACATTTTTGGAATTCAACTTCAGTGGATTGTTTGGCAATGGACAGGGATTCATTTTACGAACGCATGCCAATAAGTAAGAATTTATTAATCCCTTCTAAAAATACGAGCATGAGGGGTTGAAAACGTGTTAATTTTAACAGGGTTATCTCGAAATTGCAAAAATTGCAAAATTCGTAATAAAAAAACATAGCCAATGCTCTTTAAAGTTTAATGATTTGGAAATTTTATAAAACTCAAACCAGCCATTTTATTAATTACATGACGTTATAGTTCGTATTTTTTAATCTATTTCAGAGCTAACGGACCCTCGTTGAATTGTTACAAAGATTCATGAATAGTCTGTGTTCGAAAAACTTGTCAGCTATGTTGATTTAATACATTTTTGTTAAGTGAGAATGGTCTAGGTCAGGGGTCGGCAACCTACGGCTCGCGAGCCACATGTGGCTCTTTCGGTGTCAAGATGCGGCTCTCCAGTTCCATGCGCAAATATTAATAATTATATTAATTTATTTTCAAAACTCATAAAAAAATATTATAGTGCAAAAAAAAAAAAAAAAAAAAAACTGCAAACAGGATAAAAACATTCAACAGAGAACAGTGAGAATAGGTGGATTAGAGACAATAAGAAGTCAAATTTGGAGAAACATTTCACTACAAAACATACCCGATTCGATGCTAAATATCCAACCGGTGACGCACAGAAAAAAGCTGTTAAAAACTTCAAAAACAAAAACAACTGTCGAGTTCTATCAAGTGCGGATCCAGAAATTTTTTATGGGGGGGGGGGGGCGATATTAAAACAAAATACAAGAATATATGAATATTTTTAATGTATTTTAGTATGAAATTCAATTAATTAATGTTTATTTACAAGAAATACGCTTACATTCTAAAGAAATATTACACTTATACCAGGGACGGTACCACAAAAGTAGTTTTTAGAAGCAAATATATCGAATTCAAAACTCAATTTTGTTTTAATTCTTTTTTTTGAAACCTACCTCGTATCTTACTCAAGTTTTATTATTATATTAAAATGTTTCACCTAGAACCAACACCTACCTCCTTAAAAATTATTTAGAGGCAATTTTGACCCTCTGTAGAATTAAAAACAAACAAAAAGAGCGCATGAAGAAGGGGAAAATATACAGGTTTACCTACCTATTAAATGTATATTATAATATACTTAGACTATAGTTCGCTAATTGAATTCTTCATATTTAACAAATTGGTTGAGACTACTAATGTAAAATAGATATTTTTTAAAATTAAAAAAAATTTAGTAACACCTTCTTTAGTCCAGGCAAATTACGATTTTAACACGAAATAATTCCCGGTAAAGATTTTATTGCTGGAATACCTTTATTGGTACTCCAATATTACTACCTTAAGTTTTCCCTCCTGTGGACATTTTTCTACCCCCTGAAAATGAGAAAATTTTGGAGTTTTTTCAGTTTTTCTTGAATAACTTTAAAACGGCTTATCAAATCAAAAAGATCTTAATTAGATAAATTAAAGCTCTTTAAATTACTCATAAAATTATAAAGATTTAATCTGTCCGGAAAATGTAGAATATCTATAAATCTAAGAGTTTTATCAAAAAAGTGGTCCAAGTAAACGTTCAAATAAATAAAATTTTCTATACAATGAGATAGGAATCAAGTTTCTAGGATGAGTCATTTTATGAATGAAAAACTGCGATTATTTGCAAAAAATTGCATTTTTCAAAACTTCAACCTCATGTTACCATTAACCAATTAATATGAAACTTCATTTAAATTGTAGAAAATTTAATCTAGTTTAAAATTGTATAGAGTAGTCTTTGTTGAAAACGTGCTCCTTCATGGTCAAAATGGGGAAAATCGAAAAAAGTACGAGTTTTAGGGATATTCAAGTGATCCCGGGGCTGTTTTTTGACAGGCGCTAGTACTGGTTCTACTCAACATAAATAGATGAAATTTTTATAATTTTTCCTATAATTTAAAGAGCATTAATTTATCTAATTAAGATATTTTTGATTTGATAAGCCGTTTTTGAGTTATTCAAGAAAAATTAGAAGAAGTCCGAAATTTTCTCATTTTCTCATTTTGAGGCGCGTAGAAAAATTTCCACAAAACAGATTTTGGGGAAAACTTAGGGTAGTAATATTGGAGTACCAATAAAGGTACTCCAGATATAAAATCTTTACCGGGAATTATTTCCTGTTTATTTATTTATTTATTCAAAAACAATGCTCTGAGTTGGCTTCCTTTGTCCAATTAAGATGGAACTTTGCCAATTTCTTTTTTAGCCAATTGGCAACTAATAGGGGCAGCACCAAATTTTGAAGAGTGTTTTCTTGTGACCACCTAATAAAGCATAATCCAATTTTCCGCTAAATTGGTGAAAATTGCCTATTTTTGTAGATCATTTGCGGCTAAACGGCTCAATTGAATTGAATTTTTAAGTTCATATCCGGGGTGAAATTTTATGCTCTTTCATTTTGGTAAGGGTGAAATTTTCTTTCAGACCCATGGTTTCGATTTATAAGCGGAAATCTGAAAAAAGTCCAAAATTTCCGTGGTTTTTAGGTCCTCAAAAATTATAAATGAACTAAAATTCATATCGCTCTGTGATTGGTGCTCAGACGATACGTCTGCCTCCTGGCTGCAAATGTGGCAAGTACTGGTGGAAAATCGCCCCCCCCCCCCTGGATCAGCCCTTGAGTTCTATGCTAAGTAACTGGGCGCAATCTTCAAATAATGTTAATCTGGCAAGCTTTCCAATATCACTACAAATTGCAAAAAGAGGGAAACCATTCACAGATAGTGAGTACGTCAAAGATTGTTTCATACATGGAGCTGAAGAACTGTTTCGTGATTTCAAAAACAAAGCTTAAATCATGAAGAAAATCAAAGATTAGCCATTATCTGATAAAACAATACAAGATAGAACTGCTAAAATGTCTTCAAATGTAACACATATATGCAGGTGGAAGACATTCAATTGGCTTCTGCTTTATCACTTTCTATGGATGAATCTTGCGACTTAAAAGACACAGCACAAGTTACACTTTTCGTCAGGTCTATGTCGTCCCAAGCTCCCAAGGTCCAATTGATTGCTGCCGCTCTCACGCCAAACACGTGGAGGAATAGCAAATATAAATATAATAAAAAGTAAAGTAAGAAGCCAAGTAACAAATAAAAATCTAGACGCGTGCTTGAAACTGAAAACAACAACTTATGAGCCAGATTTAACCAAACTTTCAAAAGGCATGCAAGGCCAAAGCACCCATTGATGTAACTATCTATTATTTAATAATTATAGTTATATTATTTGTTTATTAATTTTATTATTCTAGCAGAATTAGCTAAAATACTTTAATATGTTTTGTGTGAAACATTTGTATGTTTTTATATGATTAAATATTATTTCATATTTAAAACTATTTATTATAAATCAAAAATCAAATTTTTTTTTACAGGGCCTCCACATCTCCCCTTATAGCCCTCCGATCCTCCCTCTCAGGATCCGGTTGAGTGGCTCAGGGTGTGGCCACAGCAGAACGGTGTGAAACTTTAGTATGCTGCGACCAAGAATAAAACAATAATAATAATAAAAATAAAAAAGGGAATACCGCACGTCGTCCAAACAATAAAAAATAAATAAATAAATACACTGGGAAGAATAAATAAATAAATATTCAATTAAATAAAACAAAAAATAAATAGAATATGTCATTGGGTTTAAAGAAATGATTAAAAATAAATAGTTTAAAAAACATTCAAATAAATAAGTAGACAGGAAGTTGCCGTAGTCAATGAATAAAAAATAAATAAATAAATAAATAGGCAGAAAACCGCCATGGTCAAGAAAAATAAATAAATATTTGACTGGGAATATAGGCTACTGGGTAAAATATTAAATAAATAGATCAACGCTGGAAAAAGCGTTGGGCTGGGCCATCTCCCCAGAAGAAATCAATAAGATGGTCATTATTATTAGCCGTCACGATACATCTGGCGATAGCACTCGGGGTCCCTCTGAATAAAAGCTCTCGAACCGTCTCAAATCAGTGCGAGGCGCTCTGTAAAAGATATCCAACCCTGGGATCGCCAGACTACCGTGGAGGGCCCCCATGAAAAATCTGAGATCAAAAATTTCCCTTCTACTTTCAAGGGAAGAAAGTCGCAGTACCTCGCACGCTTGCGCGTATCCCGCCGGAACACGCTGGGGAAACCTCCACGCCTAATGCCGGGCAAAGCGCCTCTGAACTGATTCAATTAAGTTGGTGGTACATGCCCTACTCCTATTCCAGACGACCGTGCAGCTTTCTAGATGACTTCTGACCAATGCCTTAAAGAGTAGAGTCATCGTATCAGGTGTGGAGAAATGACGGCCGACCCATCTAACAATACCCAGAGTTCTTCTAGCCCTACTGACTATATAGTCCACATGCTGTGAAAAACGCAAGGGCGCGTCGAAAATAATTCCCAGGTCCTTAATAAGCGTCTGACGTTTAATTATGTCACTGTCCATATAATAGTCAAAATTTAGGATGTTCGCATTTGACCTTCGAGAGAAAGTAGACAGTACTGTTTTACCCCTGCGGAGCGGCAAATGGTTCATCACTGACCAATTCCAGGCCCTATTAATATTATTCTGCAAATTAATATGATCTTCATGACTCCTAATAGGCAAAAATAATTTTACGTCATCTGCATATAACAGAATAGGGCAAGTTATCTCTTTAACAAGATCGTTAATAAATATTAGAAAAAAGAGTGGTTCAAGGATAGAGCCCTGAGGAACTCCAGATCTGATAGGGTAGGCATCAGACAAAGAGGATGCATACCTCACTCGAAAGGTTCTCCTATCAAGATAAGAGGATACCCATCCCAAAAGACTATCAGAGAAACTCAGAGCAGACATCTTCCTGAGTAGGAGAAAGTGAGGAACCTTATCAAAAGCCTTCTGAAAATCCAAGTAAACGACATCCACTTGGCCTCCTTATTCAACTTCAGGTCCTGTTGTGTTCAAGAAAGACACCAAGTTGGTCATTGTAGATCTCCTTCATAAAGCAATGCTGCTTTTCAGATATTGAATTGCTAGCATGAGAGTAAATATGTTTATAAACAACCATTTCAATCACCTTAGCAAAGGTATTCAGAATAGAAATGGGCCTGAAATTAGAAATGTCATTTCCTTTCTCCCTCTTCGGAATAAAATAGCAGCAAGAACAGGGCCAGTAAACTGCCAAGACCCTTTACCAGATTATATTATATTATATAACTAATCCTAATCAAATACCATAATATTGAAACAAAAATGTTAGTGGCTCTTTAAAAACTGGGAAATTTTGTAAATTGTAACTTTTGGCTCTTCTGTCTCAAAATGTTTCCGAGACCTGGTCTAGGTTCTTGGTGAAACATATTAAGGTAGTTGTTTCGCGACAATACTAGCAAAAAGTTAATGCTAGAGTATATAGAACAGACAATAAGGATTCATAATTCATAAGCCCAAAACTTTTTGCTGTTTATGTACCGATTCTAGCCAACCCCGTGCTCGTTTGACAAATCTGGCACCATTGTAAGAGATTAAATATTTTTATATTAAAATGACAGATAAAATACATTTTAAAGGTCGATTTATTTCTATAAAAATCGTTTTGTTATTTTTTAACAAATGTAATCAACGCTTACACCTTATGAAAATTATAATTTTGAAAAAATCTAGCGCATGCGCGCTTTATACATCTTTCGCGGGTTAAATAAATGCGCTGTTGCCAAATTGTTTTTAGTGTAATTTTTTTATACATTTTTCATTATTTATTCATTATTATCTCAGAAACTGTGTTGTAACTATGAATCAAAATTGTCTTAAAATATGTATTGGTTATTGTTTAATGTTGGTTTAGTTTTTATAAAATGGTAAGAAGGGTTTCTTAATTATAATAAAGTAAAGTATTTTATATTTTAAATTTTCAAAAAGTTTCTAAAAAAAAATTTCAAAAATTTTCTTTACTTTATTTAAGGTAGTTGTTCCGACAAATGGGTTTTCTTAGGATTTTTTTGAAATTTAGATTATTATTTAAATACTTCTGCATCGATTGGTGGCAAAACAAATTTTATGAACAATATAGTTCCGGAGATATTAAATTTCAAAAATAGAGTTTTTCAGAATCTTATACATTGCACTATACGGGATATCGGAAAATTTACATACATATTTAATTATAATTAAGAAACCCTTCTTACCATTTTATAAAAAACTAAACCAACATTAAACAATAATCAATACATATTTTAAGACAATTTTGATTCATAGCTACAACACAGTTTCTGAGATAATAATGAATAAATAATGAAAAATGTATAAAAAAAAATTTACACAAAAAACAATTTGGCAACACTGCATTTATTTAACCAGCGAAAGGTGTATAAAGTGTGCATGCGCTAGATTTTTTCAAAATTATAATTTTCATAAGGTGTAACTTAGGCGTTGATTAGATTTGTTAAAAAATAACAAAATGATTTTTATAGAAATTTTTTAACTTTTAAGATGTATTTTATCTGTCATTTTAATATAAAAATATTCAATCTTTTACAATGGTGCCAGATTTGTCAAACGACCACGGGATTGGCTAGAATCGGTACACAAACAGCAAAAAGTTTTGGGCTTATGGATTATGAAACTTTATTGTCTGTTCTATATAATCTAGCATTAACTTTTTGCTAGTATTGTCGCGAAACAACTAACTTAATACATTAAATGGTAATTTTTTGGTATAAGGACGAAGAAAAGAAGAAACTATGTGCGAGAGCACGATGTGGGAATATATGGCGAGGACAAGAGAGTGGGGATGGAGAGATATGTAGAGGGTGCGGGAAAGAAATAGAAAACGCCCAGCTAGCAGAGAACCAGTGACGGGCCTAGAACTTTTGCCGCCCGGGACGGTCTTCAATTTGTCGCCCTTTCTAAGTAAAACAAATGGTGATTTTTATAAATTAATAAACATAAATAAATAATTGACCACGAGGAAAAATATTCGAAATCATATAGTACCTAATTCATAATTCTTGGAAATCGAATAGTAAACTTATGAAGTGAACAAGTTTTTTTTTACAATTATAACTAAATATAAAAAATGCTGCCCCAAAATATGTGCCACCAAGTGCGGACCGAAACCCACCCTAGGTAAGCCACTGCAGACAACTGCAAAGAGTTCGAAAGAAGGACAGGGATAAAGATAGAAAGGTGGTGGACGGGACTGACTGGACGGATTGACGAGGGACAACTGGAAATAATAAAGAAGATTGATGAAGAACAGAAGGATGAAGGACGAGAAGACAGACTGTGAAGTGACGCGAGAGAGAGAAGAAGACCAGAAACCCGACAAGGGAATTGGATTCAACTTATTTATTGTAAATTAGTTATATTGTATACCTAAATAGGATACTATGTACTACTTAATTTCTTTTTTGTCTTTTCTAGCTCGTCTTCATCCTTCAGCTGTCTTATTATATCATCTTCCATCCTTCCCTCCTTTAACGGTCCTACCAGGTTCTTCCACAACAAGAGGCAGTTCCAAGTTGTCGAGCAATATACGAAAGAAGATCTCAAACCCCCAGATATAGATTGGAACATATGTGTAGTTTGCCAAAAAGATTCCAATGAACCTCTAATTCTACCTACATTACAAGAATATTCTTCTCTTGTAGAGAATATCCAACAATATGCAGAGTTCGAGTCCTTATCTCATCCACATCTGACTACTCAACTTTTGCTTCCGAAATTAATCGAAAATCACGGGAAATATCATAAAGTATGTAGGACAAAGTTCAACAGTCAAAAAATTTAATTGAAAAGTTTTTGTTTTGCCGAGAGTAGCAGAGTTGTTGATTCACAAAGAGAAGCAAAGAGGTTGTCCTCTGCTTGTTGCAAATAAACATACACACATATATTTCGAGATGATATATCTGTATATATATATATTATTTATTTGTTTGAGACTATAGTTTCGAAGACTTGGTCTTCATCATCAGTCTTTTTTAATTATAAATGTTTTTCATGGAGTCAATATCGTATGGATATTGAAAATTTGGTGTTCTTTCGTCACTGGTGGTCAGCTTAGAACTAATTAGTTAATTTTCAATATCCATACGATATTGACTCCATGAAAAACATTTATAATTAAAAAAAGACTGATGATGAAGACCAAGTCTTCGAAACTATAGTCTCAAACAAATAATATATATATATATATATATATATATATATATACAGATATATCATCTCGATATATATGTGTGTATGTTTATTTGCATCAAGAAGAGGACAACCTCTTTGTTTCTCTTTGTGAGTCAAAAAATTGATCGGAAGAATATACCACGATTAACTCCAACAAACGAAGCTCCGCCATTGAGACAATTATGTCGCCTGTTCCAGCAGTACTAGGAAGAGAGTCATACGGTCGCATTTGTATAAACCCCTCCATCAAGCTTACCTTTTTATTCTGCAATACCGAAGAACAAGAATCTGAAAAACTTGTTTCTGCAGCAACCCTAGACATAGGCTCCAGTTTATACGATATAATTTCTATCTTAATTAATTTAATAAAACAACATTTCAACTAACACCAATTCCCAACAAAAACATGTGTAAAAAAGGCCATTACGCATTGTTATGTATGTGACGAATTATGTTACCATATCACTTAAAAGGGAAAATAATTTCAACTAAAAATGTGAAATCAATAAATATAGATGGACATGTAAAATGAAAAACATGAGTTTTAATTGAAGTTACTATATTCTCGACTCGTTTAATAAATTGATGATATTAAACTTAGCAGTACATTAGATCTTACTACTTTTTTGACAAATGGTTTGTATTAATCGAACTTGGCCTTTTTTTACACATGCGTTTTTGTTGGAATTTCACTTCTTTTGTAAGTTTAGAACGTATTTATGCCCTGAAGAAGAGGATGTTTCGGTTTTTCGATTTTTCCCTTTATTAATGTGCCAAGTTGTAACAGAATGCCAAATTTCAGCTTTCTAGGTTCATTGTACTTTTACTATGTATTAATTAAGCCTATAAATAAATTCACCCTTTCATTTTAGGTTCTGAAGAATTAAAAGTTTCGATTTTTCTCTTTAATTATACCTCAAACTCTACCACTATACCAAATTTCAGTATTCTAGATCAGTTGAAGTATCCTAGAATTTTGATGAGTCAGTCAGTGACGAAAAAAGCCTATCTCTAACTTGGACGGTATAAGCAACAGGAATATGAAATTTGGTCAGTGGTGTACTCTAGAACTTTTGACGCCAGGGGCGGTCTCCAATTTGCCGTCCTTTCTAAGTCAATAAAATGTAGGTGGGGAACTTTTTACCATTGGATGCCATATTTAAATTAGGCTGTGATAAAAGAGCCCGCATAAGTTGATATGCCTATATAATGCAACTTTAATAAAAATATAAGATACTTTCTTTAAAGGCCACAAGAAACTTACGGAGGCCGCAGGTTCCCCAACTATGAGACAAAAATATATACAGTAGAACCTCGTTTATCCGAACTAACTGTGACCAAAGACAAACCGGATAATCGATAATCCGGATAATCCGATATATGGGTAATAAAAACAAAACAAATCCTCAAATAAGCTAATTTGAATTTATTACGATAAAAAAAAACATGTTTATATCAAAATTACATACAAAGAATTTTTAAAAAAATAGAAACGTTAAAAAAATAAAATAACTTTTCATTTCACAAAGAATTGGTCCACTGTCTTTTGTTTTAAGCATGTGTGCCGTTTGAATGAAGCACGGTCAATTAAACGCTTTATTACTAGTAATTTAAAATAAAAAAATGTCTACAAATCCGATCCGGATAGCCTCGCAGGTCCGGATAAATGAGGGCCTGATAAACGAGATTTTATTGTACCTAATTTACGAAAAAAATTACCACCATTGATGTCTGTATCCGAGCAAAATTTTTAGAGATAATATTTTCTACTCTACATTGACTTGACAACGAGGAAAAATCATATAGTAATTCATAATTTGTGAAAAATCGAATAGTAAACTTATGAAGTGAACAAGTTGTTTTTTACAACTATAACTAAATATGAAAAAATGCCGCCCCAAAATATGTGCCCCCCGGTGCAACCCCCCCCCCCCCCAGGCATGCCACTGAATTTGGTAATTTAGTTAAGTGTTAGGCATGCGGCCCTTTGCAACCTTTTGCGCGGCCCGCCAAAGCACCAATATAATTTTAGGGAAAAATCAACAAACTTAGAGCGTTTCTCTGTGGACATTACAACTTAACTCAATAAATTAAATATAACACTACAAGTCAAAGGAAAGTTAATTCAACGAGCTATTTACAGAAATCAAAAGTTTCCAGCTTAAAATCAAATTGTTTACTTCTCAACTTGAAAAGAATAATTATTGTCATTTTTCTCACTTTGCAATCGTTTTTAACCAAAAACGACAAACAGTGTCCTTCGAATATTTTTATTGAGTCACTAAAAGTACTGAATGAAAATTTTCGTAATCGGTTTCAAGATTTTTATGCAAAAGAAAAGGACATATTAATATTTGAAAATCCTTTAAAATTTGATATTGTAAAACCACCAGAGAATTTACAACTAGAGTTAATTGATTTGCAATCTAACAATGTATATAAAAATAATTTTGATGAAAATAATTTAATTGCTTTTTATTCAAATCTACCAGAAAACAAATTTCCCAATTTAAAAAATTTTGCAAAATCAATGATTTGTATTTTTTCAAGCACCTATTTATGCGAACAAACATTCTCAAAAATGAATTTCATTAAATCAAAATAGTTGGTTAGTTGTAGGTTGACGGGATGAAAATTTACAAAACTTGTTGAGGATCTCAGTATCCCAAACACAATCGGACTTAAATGAATTATCAAGCAATATTCAAGAACTAAAACGGATTGAATTATAATAGAATGAATAAAATGAAAGATAAACTATTTTCCTTAATATTTTATATATTTTATATTTACATATTTATATATATATGTAATTTGAATTGTATTTTCTTTTTTTCCCTTTTAAGAATTGTAAAATTCTTGTTGTCTGACATTAGTGTTATTATAGAATGTCAATAAAAATAAATTTTTTCTATATTTATTTTTAATAATATTTATACTCGTATATGATATAAAAGCACTATTTAAATTAAACTAAATTAAATTAAAAATCCATATGAATGTGCGACCCGCATAAAAAATTTTATTTTGAAAAATGGTCCGCCAGTCCGAAAAAAGGTTGCCGACCCCTGCTGTAAAGGGTAGTCTGGCAGTGAGCGCCCGCTCGAACCGAACTTAGCAGGGCACTACCGTGCCCGTAGATAACATTTAAAAAGACAAAAATAATAAATATTCACTTCTACAACCCAAATGGTATGATTAAAATCTACAACGAGGTGATGTGTAACAAAGATAACAGTATTTAAACTAATATACGTACTGAGGCCATTTTGATGACATCATCACAGTAGATCCAAAGGGCAGATCAAGTGTCACCCGGCGATTTATTGTTTTTTGATATGTGTATAAGTACTGTACAAAATTTCAGACAGGTTGCCGAAAGAGAAATAAATGTTTTGGTGATTTTTGTCACTAACCACGGACTACCATGAGAAAAAAGTGATAGAATATTTTTAATTGAAAAGACTGGGGATGAAGGTCAAACTATAGTCTCTAACAAATAAATTATATATATATATATATAAATTTATATATAATTCCCATCTGTCCGATTCTTTGGGGAATCGAAACAGATGAATTTTGTTCAGATATTCAATAATACATTTTATTTAGAATGTTTATATGTTAACATTAAATGAAAGCGTAAGTTAAAACCTTTATCCGGTCACTGCCCTATTTTGGTGCAATGGGGACCAGACTCGTTTTGATAGTGAACCAAGAGTTGGAAAAAAAGATACAGGACCCAGCCGGGTATGATCCGACATCTTCCGGGCTAAGCCCGCAGATGCCTTCTCCATTTAGGCGATGGATCCCCTGACTACGAATCCTATAATCCATTTTTTTCAATATATATTCAACTCTCTAGTTCAATCGCGTTTTCTTCTATTTTCCTAATAGTATTGTTCTTATAAATTTACTACAATTCCCAATCTTTAATACAATTTCAGCTCTTGGTTCACTATCAAAACGAGTCTGGTCCCAATTGCACCAAAATAGGGCAGTGACCGGATAAAGGTTTTAACTTTCGATTTCATTTAATGTATATATATATATATATATATATATATATATATATGTTAACATTAAATCTACAATTTCGCTTTCATTTAATGTTAACATATAAACATTCTAAATAAAATTTATTATTGAATATCTGAACAAAATTCATCTGTTTAGATTCCCCAAAGAATCAGACAGATGGGAATTGTAGTAAATTTATATATATATATATTCACTTGTATGTAAGTATATGTTTATTTGCATCAAACAGAGGACAACCTCATTGATTGAAGTATCTTCTTATTTAATTCTAACTCTCATTTAATAATTTTAATAATAAAGCATTGATGATGTTCATTTATCATCATAGAGTATACATTCCTAAAACTAGTGCGACGCACCCCTTGTTAATGATTTACACTCCGATAGCTGCCACCCGGAGATCCATCATGTTGCGTATATATTTTAAGAATTTGTTATATGACGAGTTGGCCACTCAATTTCAAGGAGTTCATTTCTAAAACTTCATGGAACGAAAATAAAGTATCTTCTTGAATTAAATCGCTCGTTAATGTAATTGAAAACCCCGAATTTTAAAAGTAAATTAGAATTGAATATATTTGTGAAAAATAGTTACAAAAGTAATTTAATTCTTGAATCTCGTAATTGTTACCCGCACAAGCTATAAATACTAATTGTGGATAGCTAGTTATAATTAGATTAGAACCCAGCTATAATCATCATCAACATCATCATCATCATCGGATTTAATTTGGTATGTTATCGTATTAAGGGCCTTCTCCATAGTACTACTAGGCCATTCAATTAAACATGATTAGCGAATAAAGTTGTTCAATCCATTAATTGGTATATTTCCAATGATCTTTCCATTTGCATAAGGGGTGGATCGGGAGTCGACCCATCCTAGCTCGGGACATTTGAAGGAAGAATGAAGCGAGTGAGGTGCAGGGTGGTCCTGGGCATGCGCTCCTGAGGTGTGAGGTAACCTCTCGGCCGTGGTCTCGCTCCAGGCTCGATCGATAGGGCCTCGGGCTACTTCCACCCCCAACGAACAATACCCGGTACCTTCCCACCCTTGGCGGTACCCTATTGTGGTCAGTGGTGCGCCCCGCGTCACCCGCACATGCATTCCATTCAGTGCCTGCTTGCACAATCATAAGGGATTACCAGGCCAAAAACAAATAAGTACATTAACAACCAACAAGGAGGGAACCAAGTCTTTAAAAGCACCTAATGGGGGACTGTGATATCAGTCGGCAACTTTTACCAGGTAATGAAGCTGCTAGCTTAGTAAATTCAACTCTTTTTTTACACGGTAGATACGTTCCTCGAAAAACCGTACAAAAAAAGATATGACTGTAACAGGAAAAGAAGGATGCGTTCCATACTAACCAAAAACCGTGTAAGATGAAATAAAGAAATTGATATAATTTATAAAACCGTATATAAAAAGTGATAAAAACTTGATGCAAATTAACATATCGTCGGCTTAGAGTGTAAACCTGAAAAACTCCATTTTTTTATCATATGATCCGTTTATTTTGAAAGTCGCCCAAGTCCATTATTTGTTATTTTGAGATATTTGTATTTATATTTTTATAAATACATATATTTATATATATTTTGATGTATTTATTTTGACGAATTCATGATGATATTGTACTTCTTTGGCTATGATATTATAAATTTGAAAAGAAGACATCTATGTCTAACTAAATCTGTCATTAACTCATTTTTTTCAAAATTGGAGTTAGGCCACTTTCAAAATAAACGGCTCATACATGACATATTAATACCGTTCAAAAGAAAAAGAGATGCAGCATCGTCCAAGTAAAACTGCTACTTAAAATTATGATCGTAGGTTGTAGAAAAAAATGTGAAAAATAGTTTTTTTCCATAACAACAATATTAAATTTTTTTTGTTTTCTGACCTGTAAAATTTCCTTGTTGGCAGTTAGCAGGTTTACTCTCTATGCCGACGATATATTGTATAATATATTATGTTTATTTGCATTAAGCATAAGGCACCCTCACATAAACTCAGTTGCTATCGGCAAACTAAATATTTTCAATAAAGTTTTTTTTATAAGTATGTAGATCATGAGTGTCTATATCAGAGCTATGTATATTGTATTAATAAATAAATAAATAAAAGATAGACATACTGAAAAGAATTTTAAAGTCAGAAAAAAATCGCCAAAACTTAAATTCCTCATCTTACCTGACATTCCGCTTATGTTCTACATTTTCCCTGATTTACTTTATTTTAAGTTCTGAAGCTAAATAGCTATAATGTACATGGGCATAGTTAAGGGCGGGAGGGGGGCAAGGGGAGCAGTGCCGCCCTACAAAACTAATTGCTCCCTCCTAGAAAAATCTAAATACCATTATTACGAGGCATCACTTATGTATTTCACATTCAAAATTTGTCAATTCTACTAAAAAGTTAGTTAATTTTTCTAGGGAGGGGCAATGAGTTTTATAGGGGGGGGGGCTGCCCTTGCTTCGACCCTAACTTCGCCCATGACTATGTACAGTAAACTATTGGTTATCTGCAAAGCCCATAGGAGAACAATTAGAAAAAAATAGCCTAGTGACCTGTCAACAAATATGTTTATCTTTTAATAAAAAAAGATTGTATTTAATAACATTTTATTCAGACATGATAGCAAAATAAGTTTCGTATTGTATATGAACAGTTTTAAAATTGTAATTACATTACAAGTTTTTTTTTTAATGCAATCGAATGCAAGAAGGGGCGCACCAGTAAGATGCAGTCCCTATGGATTTCGAAAGACCCTTGCATTACCGAAGAGAAGGGAAAGTTGTTCAAGTGAGAGGGTGGAGGCGAGGTGTTTGTGCACCCGGGCTATGAAGGTTTGAAGATCATAAGTACTGGGAAAGATAGAGGGCGGGAGAGAGTTCCAGTTCCTTGAAGTCATGGAGACAAACGTATTGGCGAATGAAGCGCTCCGGCACTTTTCTAATTTAACCGCGAAAGAGTGTTAGGAATCGGCAAAACACGTGTTAAGTGCAAAAGCATGCTTTGGTGAGAATTACTGATTTTAATTCATCAGAGCACCTGCCGTGATAGTATCTATAAAAAAAGGTAAAGGGCAGAGACATTTCTTCGATGAGCTAGCGAGTCGAGGGAGTCGGTGAGGGTAGAATCGTCAATTAGCCCGACGGCTTGTTTCTGAATTGTATCCAGGGTAGCAAGATAATATTTTGAGGCTCCTCTCCATAGATGAGAGCCGTATTCGAGACAAAACTGACTCTGCGAGGTCTTTCGGGAACTGATTGTACTGGTTCAATGGAATTTTTCATCAACTGAAGAAGGTGTAGGTTTTCAAATATTTAATGGTCCAACATAAAAATCTTTAATTTGTTATTAAAGAAATATATTAATAAGTGAGCATTTAAAGAGAGTGGTCGATGTTTCGCCGCCTGAGCATGTATGCAATGTTGTACCCTTAAACATTTTCCCTTGAATAAATTCAAATAAAACAATCAAAATTGTTACATATGTGCCCCTATACAAAACTCATTGCCTCTCCTTGAAACATCGAAACTCCATTATTACGAGGCATCATTTATGTATTTTTCATTAAATTATTTCGTTTATTTCAAAATTTGTCAATTCTACTAAAAAGTTAGTTGATCTCGAATCGGATTACCGAAATTGAAACCGTGTGGTGGCTAATCAGCTGGCCGGCTCCCCTCCCAGGAAAACTCCCTAACTACGCCAATGATAATGTAATCAAATCTTCATTTTAGAAATACAAACAAACATACTAACACTGAAATGAATTTCATATGAGATTTTGTTCTTGAGTAATAATGGATATTTAAATACAGACATAAAGACAAAAAATTCTTTGAAATGCTTTTTATTCTAAACCTGAATAAATGGGAAAAGAAATGAAATTTTTTGGAACAATCCAATATTCTAAGCTTTCGGAGAGCATAGCATGCTGAGAAAACCGAGTAATGTTTTCTTAAGGAATAAATTAATATTATTATTAATAATAAGAGGTGAGAGCCGTTTTTACGTTAATGGCAAAAAATGTAAAAACACTTAAGGTAAAGGGGGTGTCACCACTTCCGGCAGGCCAATTACATCCGATAGCTAAGTCAAAGTATAAATAAATAAATTAATAATCTTATTACAAAGTACATTAAAAGTTTAATACGATTTTATTCGATAAATATGAGAGTCTATAAATGGCTTCTATTTCCGGAGCGTATTCAAAATTCATTGATGTGGTGAGAATTAATTAAAGGCAGAGCATCTTCTCTGAAGCGACGACGAGGCTGATAAATTTCTGAAATTAGACCTGAAATGATACATGATACATTCCATGAATAGCCTTAACATGAAATATAATTTTAAAAAACTAAAAAACACGCTTTTGTCAGCAATTCTCTAAAAAGTACAAAATAATGTAATAGTCCAACAAACATAAAGTCAAAAAGCGTGGGGCACTTTGAAATTAATTAAAACTACATGCTTCAGCGCCCCACGCTTTTTGACTTTATGTTTATTAGGTTATTACATTATATTGTACTTTTTAGCGAATTACTGACAAAAGCGTGTTTTTTAGTTTTTTAAAATTATAATTTATTTTTTTACTTTTTAGTCTTAATTATTTTTATATTGAAAAGTTTGCGGAATTTAACAGAATGAAATGTTTTTATTTTTATATAAGTTCATTTAAATTGAGTAGGTAAACAAATATTTTTATAGAAAAATGCTTGTGGAATTTAACAGAAAAAATCGAGCCCAAACGAGTCAGTTACATACATACATACAGGTGAAACTAATAAAAGCGTGTTAAATACAATCATGAAATGAGAATCAATTTTAAATTGACTAAGATAAAACTGAAAATTATGTTTAAAAAAAACTAAAAAATACGATTCTAAAAAGCACAAAATAATATAATAATCAAAAAGTGTGGGGCGCAGAAACATGTACTTTTAATTAATTTCGACAAAGTGCCCCACGCTTTTTGTTTATTATATTATTTTCTACTTTTTAGAAGCGTGTTTTTTAGTTTTTTTTTTAATATAGGTAATTTATTTTTTACTTTTTAGTCTTAATTATTTTTATAGAGAAAAGTTTGCGGAATTTAACAGAATGATATGTTTTGGTTAAGGGAGAATGGTGTGGGTTCTTGGTGAAAGATTTTAAATAAAGTAAAGAAAATTTTGAAAAATTTAAAATATAAAATACTAAGTAGGTTTCACAAAAATGAAATGTTTTTATTTTTATATATAAATTCATTTAAAATTGAGTAGTTGAACAATTATATTTATAGAGAAATGTTTTTTGAATTTAACAAAACAAAAGTCACATTGATAGATATCAGGTGAAGCTAATATAAAGCGTGTAAAAAAATGATGGACTATTCAGTGTACATCACATGACTTATCTTGAATTAATAGCTATTCATCTTAAATAAAATTAAAATATATATACTATATAAGTAAATCTATTCATTTGAATTTTGTTCTTGAGTGAGGCAGATATAAAAAATCTGGTGTACGGGAACTGAACTCAACATCTAAATGTTTTCTAAATATTTCCAAACTTCTAACTCAGACTGTTTCACTCGGGCCATTACAAAACCGTCTCTGCTCATTCCCTTTATTATAGATAACATGTTATTTGACTTGTTAAAATAGATAATCCCCCTCTCATTTCTAAGAAACATGCTATTTTTAAACACTCATTGTTAATAGTCAAGCAAACGCATTCTCCAATGCACTTATCTCTATGACTTCCAATGAGTAGAATTCTCTTTCTGTTGCTATCTTTGCTTAGCCGACCCTAGTAGCAGAAATTGAATATTATCTGTTTTAAATTATGGAATAAAAAATGATATAATATATGTATTTTCCATTGTATTTATCCCACAGTCTATTATTACTAAAGATAAATAATAGTTTTGAGTACTTGACACGGACTCCAAAAGTATGCTCGCTCTAGAAAATGCCTAAATCAGCTCTTTTTGAATCTTCTGGAGATGTCTACTGGTGCTCTTAGAAAGATGACTTTACGATTATTCTATAAGATATCTTAAAATACATCTTTGAGATCATTTGAAAAATTAAAACTTTACCTTTAGTTTTTATTACCATTATTAATTTAATAAATTGAGACCCGCGTGCACGGAACCGCCCCACTGAGGAACGAGACGTCTAAGTAATCTAAGGAAGTAATTATTAATTTTTTTTTATTTAATTTCACTAGGCCATTTTTCTAGAATTTTTTCATAGAAATGAAACGTCAGGGAGGAATTTCTAAAGAAAAGTAAAATCAAAAACTGCATGTAATCCATTCTAGATTCTAGACTCTAGAACAGTGATTCTCAACCACTGTTCAGCGGCACTTTTGTGTGCCGCGAAATTCTTGAAGTGTGCCTCGAAATTTTACAAATTCAAACAATAAGAATTAATTCGCTTTATAATAATCGAGATTTAATTTCAAAACATTCAGAAGAGTCAATTAATTCATTTTGGATTAACATTAGTGTGATTATCCTATAATAACCAAAAAAGCTTTAAAAATATTATAACAATTTTCTACTTCTTATTTGTGCAAATTCGGATTTTCAGCATTAACCAATATAAAAACGAAAAAAATGATCGAGAATTTTAAATGTAGATGTCGAAATGAGATTAGCATTATCATTTTTACAATAAAATATAAACGTAATTATCAAAAATCATCAACAAAATAAAGAAATTTTTGTTTAGAAACATTTTATAATTTAAAATATAAAATACTAGAGTAGATTTCACATAAATGAAAGATCAGATGCTTGTTTAGCACGACTCGACTTTTATTTATGGGAAACCTACCTAGTATTTTATATTTTAAATTTTAAAATGTTATTAAAAATTTTTAAAAATTTTCTTTACTTTATTTAAAATTTTTCACCAAGAACCTACACCTTTCTTCTTTAACACAAATCATCAAGCTCAAATTTCGAATTAAATGTATTCTTATAATTAATTTGTAATTAATCATTCAATGAACATTATGTTGTCTTTGTAGTACATATTATTTTATTTTACATTGAAAATAATTATCAAACACTATTTTACACAATAACACAGTGTATTATAGGTAAGTAAAATTCTTTTAAACTTATCTTATTGTTAGTGTGCCGCCAAATTTTGACATTGTTAAAAGTGTGCTGCAACAAAAAAAGTTTGAGAATCACTTGCTCTAGAAGATGTCTTCGCTGTGTTTATTGTGTGACAGCCTATCCATGTTGGGCGTCTCTGTCGCATCTGACCTGTCTTGGAATGAACACATCTCCGCTGTGGCGAAATCTGCAGCAAGGAAGATTGGCTTCTTATTCAGGTCCAAGCGATTTTACAAACCCCGACAACTTCTCACCATCTACAAGGCCCAAATCCGCACCTGTCTCGAATACGGCTCTCATCTATGGAGAGGAGCCTCTAAATATTCTCTTGCTACCCTGGATGCAATTCAGAAACGAACCGTCGCCGACTCCCAACACTCTTTCGCGGTCAAATTAGAAAAGTGCCGGACCACTTCATTCGCCAATGCATATATCCCCATGACTTCAAGGAACTGGAACTCTCTCCCAGCCTCCATCTTTCCCAGCACCTATATTCTTCAAACCTTCAAAACCGGAGTGCATAGACACCTACGTCTACACCCTCTCACTTAATCAACTTTCCCTTCTCTTCGGTAATGCAAAGGTCTTTCGAAGATCCATAGGGGCTGCATCTTTACTGGTGCACCCCTTCTTGCATTCGATTGCATTAAAAAAAAAAAAAAAAAAAAAAAAATTATAAAAAGAATCATCGAAATCGGTTCATAAGGAAAGAAGTTATGCCTGAACAAACAGCAAAAAAGATCCAATACCAATGAAAAAAACGGGACCAATCGGAAACTAGACTGAATCCAATGCAAAAAAAATCATCAAAATTGGTTCACAATTGGCGAAGATATCAGGTAACATAGACACAAAAAAGAAAAAAAAATATTCAGTCGAATTGAGAATCTCCGCCTTTTTTGAAGTCGGTTAAAAACTGCACAATCATTAAAATTTGGGGACAGCGTACTAAGCCATGAAATAGTTTTACGCTTTTTTCCTATAATTTGATTATTAAAAAAGCTAAGTAAGTAATAAATGTTGTCATTTTATTGCTAAATATACATTGAAGTGGGGATTAAAAAAGATGTGAAAATACCTACAAAATTAAGTGAGTATTCTTATTAAATTGAAAATAGTAAAATATTCGCTTATAGAATATTTCTTTAAATTAAGTTTAACTATTACGCACGCGCCGTTTAGTCAGCGAATTATTTTTGTTTTTGTTACAGAAGCCATGAAGACACGGCGCACCGATCTATTATCCGGAATCAAGGGAGCAGCAAGATAAGAAGTTAATTATAATATGAAATGAACCGGGAAAACGGATTTAGTCCAGTGGAGAAACTGTTTTAAAGCTTTTCCACTAGATTTATCGATTACACAACTATTCTACTACTATCCCCTTTAGAGAAACTATTGTCGCGCAGTATCAAGATAAATAGAATTTGTTGTAAGCTAAACAGAAAAATGAGTTTCAAAAAAAAATTAAATTTATTATTTCTATTGTGTAAATAATATCTAATCAATGAAATGTTGATTGAATTGCTAAAAAGCTTAGGCATCCCTCTGTAGGCATGTTTGAGGAACTTAGCTCACCAGGATACGGTTTAGGAATCCCTACTGCATCACTCCATGACACCATGGTCTTGGTGTTGAAAAACTAGCTACATTTCATACGGTCCCTAAGTAACTTTAAACCATAAGCGAATTATGGATGGGAACTTGGCAGTAATTCCTTATCAATTAATTAAAAATACTAATCGAGTTTTTAAAAATATAAGCTAGGTGGACAAATGTGTAATAATGTCTCGTAATTATCTATATAAATAAAAATGTACTTTTACGCTTAAGTGATACGTTGAAGGATCTCCGAAAGTTCTTCACCGATTTCTTTGAAATTTTCACACAACATTCCATTCAAATACACGAGTGTTTTTATAGATATCACACCTGTGGCATGTAAAAAATATTTTTTCTAGGAAACAACACCAGCGCCTCTCTGGGAGGTAAAAGGAAACAAACAAGATGGCCGATAATAGCTTTTTGGAAATCTTTTAAATGTCAATATTATTTTTGGTTAAGGGAACAATTTTGACAAGAAATATTAATTCATTGGTATGGTGTGGGTATGCCAAATCTAAGTTTGCGACCTCGAAAGTTATCTATTGGGTGCGTGCGAAAGTTCGTGCGGAGTTTGTGAGTAAAAGTCACACAGCGATTAGGCAAACAAAAATCTTTATTCAATCAATGATATATTCTCCATCGTTTTCTATAATCTTTTTCCAACGTTCTGGCAGCAGACGGATGCCTCGATCATAAAAACTGCGCGGTTTAGATTCGAAGAACGAAGACACGCCGTTTTTTAAGGCCTCCAAAGAGTCAAAGTTTTTTCCATTTAAATAATTTTGCAATGACCGGAACAAGTGATAGTCAGATGGTGCGATATCAAGAGAATACGGTGGATGCTTTAGGATATCCCATTTCAGGCTCTTGCACAGCGTCTTTTTCGAAACGTGTGGTCTGGCGTTGTCCTGATGAAAGATGACTCCCTTGCGATTTGACAAATTCGGACGTTTCTCTTTGATTTCTCGATTCAAATTGGTTAATTGGCGACAGTACTTGTCCGAATCAATCGTTTCGCCAGTAGGGAGAAGCTCAAAATAGATTATGCCCTTGCAATCCCACCAAACTGAGAGCATCACCTTCATCGGGTGTAAACTGGCCTTTGGCATTGCGTCACCATGCTCACCTGGATGTTTCCATGTCCGTTTACGCTGAACATTGTTGTAGAGGACCCATTTCTCATCGCCCGTCACTAATCGATCCAAAAACGACTCGTTATTGAGCAGCCCGAGTAAAGAAACGGCCGCAGAAATTCGTTTGATTTTGTTCTTCTCGGTCAGCAAATGGGGCACCCATATATCGAGCTTCAAATCGAATCCCATCTTTTTTAAACGCCGAAAAGCGGTTGATCTGTCAACGTTTAGTGCTGTAGCAACTTCTTCTGTTGAAATTCGAGGGTTATTGAGCACTAAAGTACGCAAAACATCGTCATCAATGTCAGAAGGTCGACCAGAGCGTGGCTCGTCTTCAAGGTTAAATTCTCGGCGCCAAAATTTAGCAAACCATTTTTCCACAGTTCGTTTAGCTGGTGCTTGATCCTGATAAACATCTTGAATGTTTTTCACGGCTGCGGCAACGTTTATTCCCTTCCGAAACTCGTAAAGCATAACATGCCGTAAATGCACTTTATCGATATTCATTTTTAAAGTGATATTTATCGAAGCAGTTTGTATGAAAACAAATGATTTTTTTTAAATGAAAGCTGAAGACGTCACCTTTCCAAGGATATATAATATGTAGGAGTAGGCATTAATGACAACACGTTACGACGCTCATAACTCCATCTATTGAAACTCCGCACGAACTTTTGCATGCACCTCAATATATAAATTTTAACCATAAAACGAGACGCCCCCGCCAGGGCCGAAGACCCGGGCGTTAGCTAGTATCAAACAAAAAACAACTACTGTTATTTAATAAGTTATAGAAAAAATTAACGAAAAATTACATATATTTTAACAGAGTCATATTCAAAATCCAAATAAACAATTTTGAAAAAATTGATGTTTTTTTTAACTTTAAGTCAATTTATTAAAACAAAATTAGAGAATTTCTTTGTTAAAAGAATTTAATAGATATTCACTAAATGTACATAATTAATATTGACGAATTAATTTAAAAAAGTAAATGTGAAATAATTCAATTGACTGAATAAATTTTAAGGAGTTAGGTTCTAGGTGAAACATTTTAATATAATAATAAAACTTGACGAGGTAGGTTTCACAAAAAGAAATAAATTGGACTCCTGATGATAGGCTAACCCCCAAAATATATCGAATTCAAAACTCAATTTTGTTTTATTACTTTTTTGTGAAACCTACCTCGTATCTTACTCAAGTTTTATTATTACAATTGACTGAAATTTATAAATATTCTTACACATCTTAAAGAATAGGGATACAATTATAATTATGTCTCATAGACGTAATCTGTAGATCATTTGAATTTTGCTTATTTCAGCTTGAATAGGCATTATTATTAGGTGGTGGGGAATGAAAACTTTGCTCAGCAGCTGTTTGATATAAAAACGGAAAGCGAATACATATTTGTGAAAGTTTAAATATTCTGAATTTAGCTTATATATTAATTTAGTCCAGGCAAATTAGACTTCTGATGGCCAATAAACATTCGCAAGTTGGAAATAATTTTAATCGACGTTAAATGAGTTTGCGACCATTTCTAGCTGATGATAAATTTTTGTGGGCCTAAAAACCACGAACATTTTGGACTTTTTTAAGACTTTTGCTTATAACTCGAAAACCATGCGTCCTACAGAAAATTTCACTCTTACCAAAATGAAAAAGCATAAAATTTCGCGTCGAATAATAATTAAAATTTAAAATCGGTTCAGCCGCTTAGTCACAATCGATAGTCAAAACAGGCAATTTTTACCAACTTGGGGGAAAAGTGAATTATGCTCATTATCTGCTCACAAAGAACCACTCTTCGAATTTCGGTGCTGACCCCCATTATAGTTGCCAATTGGATAAAAAATGAGATTGGCAAAATTTCATCTTAATTGGACAACGGTAACCCGTTTAGGACGCATGGTTTTCGAGTTATAAGCGAAAATCAGAAAAAAATTTAAATTTCCGTGGTTTTTAGATCCTCAAAAATTTATCACCAGCCAGAAACCGTCGCAAACTCATATAACTCTTATTTGGGATGTTTATAGTCGATTAAAATCATTTCCAGTTTGTGCATATATATTGACCAGCGCGGCCTTTTTTCCGTCTAATTTGCCTGGGCTAATTAGCAAGGATGAGTGATTATTTTCTTCCACAAATTTTAGCAAAGGTGTAAACATTAAGTTTTCAAACGGGTGCATTTTCAGGCGATAATCTTAAAAGATAGAAAATAAATAAATGAAGATTCGAACCAAAACAAATATGTAAATGCGAAATCAAATAAGAATGAGAATGTTTTGAATAGAAGTTGTTTTTACGTCGTACCATAAATAAAGATTCTAGAGGGAAGCGGAAGTCGATGATGGCTTCAAGCGAGAAAAACTTGGATGGCAGGGAGTAGAAAATAAAAAACTTGCTAGACAACAGAAGAAACTTTACGGAGAGAAAGAGATCCGCTAAGTTTCAAAGAAAGCTTCTCAGTCGAGGCGGTGAGCTCAATTTCTGTTGCAAATTATTATTAATTTGCTTGTGCAAAGGAATTTCAATAATTAATCATTTTTATAATATCCGTGATTTGAAAGGAGGCGAGGAAAGTATTGAAAAAAAGCAGCTAGATCAGTATTACTGGTAATGGTATTTGAATGGAGAGAGTTCGTCCAGATGCTGAGAGGTTGAGAACTTGGCAGCATTGCTTCACCATCCACTGCTCTCGTTATTGAACCAGCTATTTTGTTATTTTTTTTAAGAGATCTTTTGTATGTTTTTGTTGATTTACTAGGATAGATAGATTTTATTGTTTTTTTTTTTTGTACAAGGTACACAAACAAATACATTATGATTTATGATATATATGAATCTGAAATACACTAATTACAATTTAATTCTAAAATTAGATTTCTATTTGAATCAATTCTCCTGATAAAATTTAAGATTTTGATATATAATGCTTGTATCTCCAGTTTCCAAAATCTATAAAATTTCTGCTCTAGATACATTCCCCAGAACCCGCTCCCTACATTCTTTGTACATCGGACACTCGGTCAGCACGTAGAACAGGTCCTCCTTCACCCTCAGATTGCAGAGCGTGGATTCTTCTTCTGTATTGAATCTGACCCCCCACCCCCACACACCCCCCACAAGTCTTGCGTTCCCAGACACCCTCGCTCATTGAGCCATCAGCCTCTTCGCAGCCCAACTGTACCATGTCTCCAGAGGACCTGTCGAGGACGCCAGTCTCCTGTATATATCGCTGTAACCTGATCTCTCGATCCTCGCGACGGAGAGACGTCTCTCTCCTCCGGCACAACTGGCTTTTGTTGATTTACTATTTAAATAAATATCTTGCAGATATCAACTTGAAGGTATTCAGGATTTTAAGCTGAGTGAAGCAGCACTTCCTCTTATCCTTATTTCACCGTATACTTTATAGGTCAGATACTCTATAGTTTTCTATAATGTGACTTGAATAGTGATTTCAATACTTCCTTCCACTTACTTTTTTTTTTTTTTTTTTTATTTATTTATTGTCACCGGGAACAAAGTCCATTTAGAGAGCACATCCGTAAAATGTTAGTAGGGTTAGTGAAGGAGCCGAGTTTTAGCCGGTCGAAATTTTATATTCTAGCCAGGCTCGAACCCGGATCTCCCGCTTGAACATCGTCATCAACGATGCTGAAGCGGGGCCAGCGCCTTAGCCAGCTCGGACAACCCGGCTCCCCTTTCACTTACTTACTCTATAATAAAGTAAGTAATTGGAAGTAGTGGAATGGTTGTTTTGATCACGCTTTTTGAACAAGATATATATCGCGAGACTACTGCGGTTGAAGCTATTGGAGTCTGCTGATTCATCCAAGTGTCATATGGGCTAAACGCAATAATGACGTTGGATTATAGCTAAATGGATCATATCTTTTTCTCTCTTGGTCCAGAATTAAGACTCAGCAGACTCCAATAGCTTCAACCGCAGTAGTCTCGCGATATATATCTTGTTCAAAAAGCGTGATCAAAACAATTCTCGTTAATATGTTAATTATTCTTTAATATATTAATGAGAAAATTATAAATTTATTTAACTTCATTATTTCAAGTAGAAATATATAAGTCCAGATATTATTTTCACTTAATATTTGACAAAAATCACCTGCATTTGATTCGCGATTGAATCAAATATAGGAAACATACGATTAATGGAATGGTATCTCAAGATGTGTCCTATCTTTTGGGCTCTTCAACAGATTCTTCTACAGTGTTCTCTTTTCTCCAATTTTTTCAGAAACTCCCTCATTTCTATCAACCCATTTAAGTTATAAAATTCTTCTATAGCACTTAATGATTCCAGTCTAGTAGCTTTAGAATTTCCGAAAATATTGAGTTCCTCCCCCCGCAGAGATTTTGAGTTCCTACGCCTCTGATTGTGAATATTCCCATTTTGTAATTTATTGGTCCCAAATTGAAGGTGAAAAGATATGATTTTCTTTTCTTTAAATAATGAGTTATTCCTTGCCTTGCCTCTATTTCTCCCATCTGTAGCTAATCATTAATCATTACAGTAGATCTAGTAGTAACTTTTCTATCATAATTAGTACATAGTTACATATGGATTGAATATCAAAACAGCCTTTGGATTATCACTATGTTGGCTCCTTTATTTGAAAGCATGATGAATAGTCTCAATATACGAGTATAATCTATCTAACGTTCTATATCTATAAAGTAACATTGTGAGAGGGAGAGGCGAAATACTTGATAATATGATCATAACTCCCCGAATTCGTTCCTTTTAGTTCAGTGAAGTCGGGGAGATATGCATTAAACTCGTTAAACCAAATAATTTCGAGAGAGAACTCTTCAAGAAGATCAAGAGTCAAATTTATTAAAACTTGAATACATGAATTGTTCGAAAATATTATTAAATTATCTATGGCTCTCAAGTTGCCATGGAGATAAAGACTATTTATAAACCACGTGCAGCTATCTACAGAGGGGCAGATGATGGGGTAAATAAATTTGGACATGTATCATCCATCACCAAGAGGGGGAATTTGTTATTTATTAGAAGTTTTAGAATTATTAATCTGGTTGTAATTTATGAAGTATATTTTTATCATCTACTTTACTCATCGATATTGAAAATTATTTTTTGTCCTACACCTGCCGAAAATTGAATTTTCGTTTTTATATATACACTCGGAAGAATTACTTTGGATGGTTAACGAGAGGAAATCATAATCGAAACGGCAGCCGCATAAATGAAAAAGATCATGTTCATTAAAAATGGCACCTCATTCGTCTCTTTAAATAAAATATTATCTTTGATTTTATAACAGGTATAAAAATTATATTTTGAAAAGTGAGGAAAAACAGTATGTTTTATTAATAAAATGAATTCTTTCCTTTAAATAAACATTTTTATGACTGGAAATGAAGTGAGGAAAAAATCAAAACAAACTTCTTGACCAGTTAGAGAGATGAAAATAGGCATACCTATTTATATCAAAATTTGTTAATAAATTGAATCCATCTTAAGAAAATTAAATTAGAAAATAGATTTTTAATAGTGTACTAGAGGTGTTGACCAATCGTTCTAATTGTACGGTTGAGAACGGGTCACGCGGCTATCCCCGGAAAACTTTTTCAATTTCATTTAAGAGACACTCCTTTTTGTGACTGTGATAACATCCAAATGGCTAATGTCAATCACATCTTTCTGGGTGCTCAAAAAATACTAAAGCGATTTACTTATTTTATAATAGATCTTCTCAAAAAATACCATTCTCTACATCAATGCAATTAATTCTTTCTTATTTCAATGCTGACTGCCATGAGTGCGAGATACAAGAGGCAATAATAAAACTATTCATAGCATCCAAACTATTTATATAAATTTTAAAATTTTAAATGTTGATATATAATTGTCTTCTTCTTATTATTGTTAGGCTAAGAGCCTGTTTATTCCAGGGCGTCTTTCCATCGTTTTCTTGGACGGCCCCGTCTTCTTTCCCCGGTAGGGTTGTTGTCATGTACCTTCCTCACCAGCCGGTCTTCGTTCATTCGCAATACGTTTCCAGTGTCCACTCTATTCTGATCTTCTCCTTTGGACCCATACGCTGACTTTTTGTATATTGTACTTTTCCCTAATATCTTCATTTTTTACCCTGTCCATCCTTGTTTTACCCGCAATTTTGCGTAGCGATTTCATCTCACAAACTTCCAATATTTCTCTTGTTTATGGATTAATTTCCGAGGTAATTAAATAGAAAAAAAGAGGTGTTGACCGATTGCTTCGCTCCAGCCAACACTTTAGGAGGTTCTTTCGCGACAATCACACACAAAGTTTTAGCCTCGTAACAACTCTATAAATATGAACAGAACTTGAATTTTAGGTTATGTTTTTTTAACGTGACTGTCCATTCATACTACGAAATCTCCATATGGATATACACATACTAGCCCGATCGTTTCCAAGCCATTGATCTTATATCCCCTCAATAGTTTTTAAGGAATTTGGTGTTGGTACTTGGTGAAACATTTTTTAAAATTATTGGATAAAAATACTTGATAGGTTTCACATTAAGATATAAAAAAATAAAACGAATTTATTTTTGGAGAATCTTTAATCTCGATATATAACCTACCAAGTATTTTTATCCAATAATTTTATATCCCCTCTACTAAAAATAACCGCCCAAATATGTTTGTTTTTTGTTTTTATCAAAACTAAGAGGTAAATAATTTCAATTTTTTTTAAGTTACTCCGAATATATTATTCTAACAAATATTAGTTTTTCATCAAGATGGTGAAAGTCCTTCAATAAAAAAAATAAAATAATGATCATATCCTTACCCTTTCTCAATCTACCCTATGTAAAAAATGTCATTTTTAATTGCAATTATTTCATGTTTGGTGTGGTAAATCGTCTTCAAATTTTAACAGTATGTGTATTATGCTTTTAATGACTTATATTTCAAGTTTCGAAGATTTCTTGAATTTTTGAATTTGTGAAAGAACTACCTTAAGACTTAAGCCATGCGGGCGTTGTTCTTTTGTTGATCAAAAAATTATTTTAGGCGATTTGTTTTTAAGATTTCTGAAAAATATTTCGGTATTGAGAAATGATGGAAGTCCGTCCAAAGATAATGAAAAAAATTCTCTCGAATGAACTAGATTTATTGGACAGTAATTTATTTCTCACTCAAATACCGACGTTTCGGAGAATCTTCCCCTCCCTTCTTCAGGGTTCAAAATGAGCCAATGAGTGAAACATACAAGATACTTGCCTCTTCTCTTCTCCCTCAGTGCTCGAAATTTGTCCTTTCTCAACAGATGCATTAATAGAATTTTTTTAATTATTATTATTTCGGAATTATTGAGGAAAACCGTGTGTGTCGAAAATTTTTATTAATAACAAATTTTCATTGTCTTTCAGAAATCATACATATTAAAATATTTCGCAATCATTAAAGAATAAACTTTATAGTGATAATTTTTCGTGCTTAATGAAAAAGAAAAATCAACAATTAAAATATTTGACAACAATTGACTACAACTGCACTCTGTCAATACGTAATCATAATTTTAATGAAATCAAATCTGTGGCCTACACTTTATAATTATAACTTTATTCTAAATAAAATTTTGAGACACTGTATAATCATAATTTTTATTATTAACACATTTTTGTAACACCCTATATTAACATAATTTTATTGTAAATAAATTTGTATAACACCAATTAATTAATCTTAATTTTAAGTACCTGGAGCACCGAGCGATCTTCGGTAACTTTTTGCTTCAATTAAAAGCTATCTATATATATAAAATTAAGGTTTTGTCTGTACATTGGTCCAAATCACTCCAAATTCTGGTTGCACACATTTCAAGCAAAGTTATGAACGAAAACATCCTCAACAAAATTCCTGTATGTCTGTATGTATGTATGTTTCCGTAGTTTCCGCGAAAAGTTGCTCACGATTCACGTAAAAACGGCTGAAGGGATTATTATGAAATATCATATTTCAATCAGATGTCTTCTAACTTACTCTTATAGATATATAACGTTTTGATATTTTAACCTCAAAAAGGGGGTTGTAGGGGGGGGGGCGCACGAATGAAAATTATCAAATAGCTTCTAATTTATTATTAACCCTACGGTAAATTTTATTATAAGCAAAGTTGTTGGGATTGTTTATTTCTGACAACTTTTGTTTAAAAAAATTCTCCAAAAAACCACCCAAAAAAGGGAGAAGGGTGAAAAAATATAAATTATTGCCCTTGGAGCAAACTTTGTATACATAATCTGTGGGCCTATAGAGAGCTAGAAATGCAAAAACTAACCACCCGAAATGGGAGGAGGGTCAAAAAATGAAAATTCTTGATCATGGACTATACTCAACCAGATTTTGTATAAATAATCTGTGGGTCACTAGAAGGCTAGAAATGCAAAAACTGCGGGTTCAGGTGAGGGTCCAGAGGCGTAGTGCGTTCGTACGGGGGTGGGGGTCTTAGGTGGATGGGGTGCGTGGTGGAGTGTTGGGGTGGTGGGGTGGGTTGGTCACGGGTGCATGGTGCGGGGGAGTGGGTGGTTGGTGGGTTTCGGGGGGGGGGGGGGCAGGGGGCGTAGTTCCTTGGCTAGCAAGAGGGCCGCCGAAGGCGAACGCGCAGCTAGTATATTAATATTATTTTCAATTTAAAATTCTGATTAAAAAAGGTTGATTTATATTTGGATTCAGAATTAAATAAAAAAAATGTGTGCTCGACAAAAGTGAAACTTTTTTCTAGTTATATATGTACTTTTAACAAACCTGTGAGAGTATTGCAAAAGAAAAGAATCCTGTTCTTGATAAAATTTCCCTCCAGTGCAAAATTGTCTTGAATTTTAAATATTTTTTCAAGAGACTTTCAATTAAACATATATATTCAATTTTTAATCAATAAAATAAAATAAAATATAGGTACCTCTACAAGGAGATGGACATAATCAGTGGGGAAGTAGGCAGAATTTTTTCTGAGTAGTGTAAATTTTTTTTTTTTTTTTGAAAAGATATTCCGATACCCACGATAATTCAAGTAGTGAATTCGTAGGCCTTCATTCTGGTGCCAACCAGAGTGTTTGTATTTCCAAAATAAAGAGTTGATAAAATTTTAGGTTTCAAAATGCAGACAGATAATAATATTTTTTGAATGATATTTTTAAGATATTCACACTTTCTCATGGAAAATGTATGATCAAACATACAGTTTGTTTAAAAAAAAAATGGGGAGGCTGATTTTGACCGGTTCTCAATCTTGACTATACCAGTGGCGTACCGAGGGGGATGAAGTGATCAGAAATTATTTTATTACGAAGGCGGTGATTATAAATTATTTTATTATACCAGAGGTGGGACACTGGATTTCAAGGGGCGTAGCTATAGAAATAGTAGAGTGACAACAATTTGAAGCTTGAACCGATGCTGAATCACAATTCAATCACATATATTTCTACTAAGATAATCGATTTGCTTCAAATCAACAGAACCATTTTCATTGGAAAATCGTCTTCCAGCAAAAATGGAACAATAGAGTAGTATTGGCTGTCGGGATGTGGAATAGGGTGGGAACGACTGCGGTTACCAAGAGAAAGTAAAGTGTCAATGTCATGCGTCCGAGGATTTCCTCCATTTCGCCAACCTCGATTTCCATAAAATCGCTCTCAAAGACGAGATCGGAAATGGATTCTTTTTTATTCGCGCCAGGTGTGGCTGAGACTTGAACAAATGATACCGGGCTGGAATTAGTCGCCTCCGAGTCTCCTGATCCCAAATGGAGGCAAACGCAATAAACAATGACACACCAACACACAGCAACTAACGAAATATTATTCCAAGAAACGATAGAGCGACAGAAAGAGATCTGCTTTGGCAAGGAGTTACTTCGTATTGACAAACTCTCGGAGTTTGTTTTCCTCTCCCGCAGTCAAGAAAATTCCCTCACAATGTTTGGGCCATTAAAAAGTATCAAGTTCAAAAATTTCAAAATTGATTTAAAGAAAATTATCACACTGTCTACTTTGAGTCAATTGGGGTTGATGATGGCCATCTTGGGGTTGGGATTCCCCCACAACAATTCATTTGGGGAAAAACCCCAAAAACGGAGGAAACCCCCCATAGACAACAGTCCAATAAATAACCCTAATTTGGTTGTTCTGGGTATTGCACTTTTGGATCACAAATGTGGAAGATGATAGCAACCTTCTAAATTCAACACCCAAATCACTGAAATTGTCATTAAACTGTATACAAAAAAATATACTAACCATAAATTACCCCCCAACATTAAAGCTCCACCCATCCAACCGGAGTAATTTTTTTTCGAAAGTAAGAATTTTCTCCACTTTGGGTGTCTCATTCACATGTATAAAAATTACAAACACCACTCGAAAATAATAATACAAGGTAATTAAAGTAGTTAAAACTATAGAAACTACCGAAAAAAAATTCCCCACCCTCAATTAAACCCCCCAACTAGAGACCGGATTCCTATGCAATTGCATATTTTGTTTGTCGCCACATACGAGTACGATCCAGGGGATCAATTATCTATCTGAATCATGCATCTAGGATACTATGGATTAAATTTTATAGTGAATATTTTTGCATATTTGAGTAATATTGCATAAAATTGCATATTTGAAGAATATTGCATAAAATTGCATATTTGAAGGATTTTTTCTCAAATATTGCCTAATTGAAAATTTAATTATTATTAGTTTATTTATTATATTTAAGTTTATTATTTATTAATAGCTCTAGACTGAGCGCATACCGAGTTTTGAAAAAGTTTTTCCATTTTCCTCCAATCAATTTATTTCTAAAAAGTTAATTTATTAATTCTATTTACTACTTGATACCTACTAGTACTCGTGAAATGCCTTTGTTGAAAATAGTTCTTCTAGGGAGATTTTTACTCTAAAATATACAGGGTGTCCCGTATCAGAACGATAAACCGTGAACAGGGGATAGGGCAATTTAAGAGAGTCCTAAACATAAACATTTTTTTAA
Organism: Forficula auricularia; assembly: GCA_024734495.1. Taxonomy (NCBI): domain Eukaryota; kingdom Metazoa; phylum Arthropoda; class Insecta; order Dermaptera; family Forficulidae; genus Forficula; species Forficula auricularia. The sequence goes on from JALMQS010000058.1 coordinate 3,625,278, forward strand.
TAAAAGTCTCATAGTTTTCGAGTAATCCTGCTATTGACAAGAATTCAAAATCAACTGGTGTGTTCACCACCCGACTTTCATATTTTCAATTTTTTTTTTATTTTCTCAAAAACGGCTATAACGATTTTTTTTTAATAATTAGTGTATTTATCAAGTGTCATGAGTTATTAGTTGTGTCAAATTTTTAATCCGATTGAAATAAAGGAAAGGGGGTGTAAAGTAGGAGTGTCGCGGCACGCTACTTACCCTTCCTTTATTTCAATCGGATTAAAAATTTGACACAACTAATAACTCATGACATTTGATAAATACACTAATTTTTAAAAAAATCGTTAGATTAGACCAAAATCTTGCTGTACTCCTTCTAGCCTATATCGAGCTTAAGTTTCGAATTTCGTAGCTCTGAGGCTTATGGTTGCGAAACGCAGGTGGGTACATACGTACGCAATGAACAATGGGTTTTCGCCCCTTTTTGGCCTCTGGGGACCACAATTTCCGGTTTTATGTCCAAAATCCGATTTTCATCTATTAGGGGCATAAATTCCTTCCACCTAGAAGTTACAAAATTAAATGAACTTTTTTCATCTCTGAGATACAAGCTCTCAAAGAGTCAGGACCCAGACTGGCCATCGCAATACTTCCCCATTATATTCTATGAATATAAATATGAAAGTAAAAATAAAAGCAATACAATACAATCGTGATGGTTAAATAAATCTACTCCCCACCCGTATTTTTTTTATCACATTTTTTGAAACATTATTATATTTATTATGTTGATTTTATTCAAGAGCACCTATTTTTTCATGAGTTTAAAGATTTTTTAATATATTAAATATAATGAGAATTTTGTGAAATTTTTTACTCAATAATAAAAATACATATTTGACACTTGGTGTCTATAGCTTACTTTATCATTTTATTTCTTTCATAGCAATCCTTCAAATATATAGTCTTTTTGTCTTCAATTTTAATTTTTTAGTACATAAATTTTTTTTGCCAATTTTTACTGCATATATATTTGCATATTTTAACGTATTCTGCATATTACTTGCATATTTTTGGCAGTTTTTACTGAATAAAAATCCTGTAACTAGTCATAACACATAACCCATATGAGAGATACAGAGCTGAAATTATAGATATGTAATTAAGTTACGGAACTTCTAAAGAGTACCATATTTTAATAATTTTGCCTAAATAAATTCTGAGATATGGTCCTGAGAAAATAGCTATTTTGGCACTGACTCACTGACTTCTTTTTGTAAGCTAATCATTATCATTATTGAGTGGACATTCCTAAGACTGGTTTGACGCAGCCACCCGTCTCCACTCGGCTCTGTCTCCCGCCAGATTTTTGTATCGATTTGTTCGCCAATTGTAAACCGATTTGATTTTTTTTGCATTGGGTTCAGTATAGTTTTCGATTGTCCCGTATAAATTTCATTGGTATTAGACCTTTTTTTAATGTATATTCACGAATAACTTCTTTGTTTATGAACCAATTTTATTAATTTTTTCTGGGTTTGGATCAGTATAGCTCCAAGGTAGTCAGGATTCCTTACTATTTATTTATTTTATATATAATATATATATATATGTTCGGTGATAACTTTTTGCTACGTGGACCGATTTCGATGATTATTTTTTTATTGGAAAGGGGATACCTTATAAATGATATATGGTCCCATATTAATTTGGTCAAGTTCTGATGATATGATCAATGTCAAAATAACGAAAATCTTCAATACTTATGAGCAAATAATTGAAATTATATCTAATAAATAAAATCTTTTATAAAAAAACAAAAATCTTAAAATGTAATATTGTTAACATCACTTATCATTATCATTGAGTACACAGTCCTAAGACTGGTTCAGAAACAAATGGGTCACATGTAGATGGCACACGCTGTATTTGTCTGATCAAAACGAAAAGGCCTTGTTTTTGATCGTCTATGCTCATTTGATAATTTTATTCTTAAATAATTCTAAAAATGTAATGTTCTCCACTGATAGCAAAACCCAATCTCGCAAGTCGAAAAATTTCCAAGCCATTGTTTATTATTCTTTTATATGAATATGGACCACTTAAGGAAAGAATCGGGTCATTATACTATTATAAGAAGTGATTCATGAGTGACAGACATTCAAGGGGTTGAATTTTATTGGACAGCCGAAGAATTCGAGAAAATTGATTAGACTTAATTCATCTAACATCTTAGCTCTTTTATGAATAGCAAAAAGGATGGAAAGAGCATGGATGACTGCTCGTTGCCGAAGATGGAACTCCATCATCCTCTGCCAGAAAGACAGACGGAGAGTGAGGAAGTTTCAGACTGGCGGAATATCAAAAGCTGAGATGAAATGATATTGTATAGATATGAAAGGGGAAGCCCCCAGTTTCTTTAAGAGATGATTTAGCCATAGAGGAAAGAAGGTCGGATGAAATCTGAAATAATAGCTATTCTTAAATCGGTACAACCTTAATTGAATGTCAACGAGGTTGGGATAACCTGCTATAATTGTCACAAAAAAAGGAGAAGATTGTATCAAATAAACCTTTTTTATGTAATTAGTAGAGATTGTGGTGTTGGTGCAAGGTGAAACATCTTTAATAAAGATAAGAGTAAATAAATATTATGTGTAATATTCATTTACTATGAGTTAGGATTTTGGTCACTTGTTTCACATTAAAATTAATTATTTTTTTTAATTTCAATGTGAAACAAGTGACCAAGAATCCCTAACTCATAGTAAATGAATATTACACATAATATTTATTTACTCTTATCTTTTTTATGTATTTAGGTGGGATCAAAGTGATATGATAAGAGTTAACTTTGCGTGTATCATCAGCCTCCATCTCTCATGATCTTATATATTTCTTTGGGAGATGAAGACCTCCGAATCCCAAAGACTTCCTTTAAAGCCAGCATTTGATTTCAGAGAGATAGAAGAAACTCAGTTTATTTGAAATCCTATTGTCGTTGATAATGTAATAAATTTGTAAATTAAATATCTGTGATTGGCTGATTCTGTTACCATGTTTTTGTTTACTCAAATTCTTTCCTGACGACTGTTTTTGTTTACTCATATTCTTTTTTTTTTTTAATGATGAAATTATATAAAAATTCAAAACTTTTATGAGGAGTAACCATTCTACATTGGATTGTTGACGACTAAACCAAATTTTGTATAAATATATTGTGGGCCCTCAGAAGGCTAGCAATGCAAAAAATAACTACCCAAAATGGGGGGCGGGGGTCAAAAATGAAAATTCTAACCCTTTTGCCAAACTCAACCAAATTTTGTATACTTAATCTGTAGGCCCAGGGGGAGTGGATTCAGGGGGTGGGGACCCGGGGTGGGAGAGAGGGTCATTGGGGTGGAGGGGCGTGAGTCCAGGGGCAGGAGTGGGGCTCCAGAGGGGTTGGGGAGAGGGTCGGTGGGATGGAGGGTCGTGGGTCAAGGGGTGGAGGGTCCTTGGCTAGCAAGAAGGCCGCCGAAGGCCCGGAATGTGACGCTCTCCGCCAAGGGCTATAGGTGTTGACCTGATGCGAATGGGGCTAATCTAGACACTTTTTGCACTTTTTAACCGACTTCAAAAAAGGAGGAGGTTCTCTATTCGACTGATTTTTTTTCTGTCTATGTTACCTCATATCTCCTGAACCGATTTTGATGATTTTTTTGCATTGGGCTCAGTCTAGCTTCCGATTGGTCCCGATTTTTTTCATTGGTATTGAACCTTTTTTGAGATGTTTGTTCAGACATAACTTCTTTGTTTAAGAACCGATTTTAATTATTATTTTTTATTCGAAAGAGGGTATCTTAGGGGTGGTACCATATTAATTTGGTCAAGTTCTGAAGATATGATCAATGACGAAATAACGCAAATCTCCAATTTTTATGAGTAAATAATCGAAATTATAATAAATAAAATCTTTTATAAAAAATCTTAAAACATTCATTTAAAACGAAAATAATAATAACTTGAAAATCAAATAAAATACACTAAAAAGGTATAAAATAATTATCTTGTTTAGTTACAACTAAACGACGAAATATTAACATGAAATTATTTTTTGAAGTCGGTGCCAAACATATACATTTTATGAATCGCACTCGACGGATCTTACTTAGTACGTTTGGCGGGTACGCTCGCTTATAGGCATAGTTTGTTTGGCACCGACTTCAAAAAGTAATTTCATGTTAATATTTCGTCGTTTAGTTGTAACTAAATAAGATAATTAGTTTATACCTTTTAGTGTATTTTATTTGATTTTTAAGTTATTATTATTTTATTTATTGCATTTAATTTTTTTGAAGTCGGTTTTATTTTTTTATAAAAATTATTTTTTAGATGTATCTTGAAAAAAACATAAACTTATTTTTATCCAAAACTTCTTTTTGATAGGTCTCCCTACAAGTATTATATTTTAGAAAAGGAAATTGGACCCCCTACTTTAGGAGGCCCAAAATTTTTTTTTAACGAATGTCCAAAATTACCCCATGACGGAGATATTTTGGAAATAGTGAAAATAATAGTAGCAGAAACCAGATGCGGGATTTACAGGTGTTTACTTTCCGACTGAGAGAGGTTCTGTTCACTAATCCTGAATAGCTCACAGCTCGGTGCCGGTAAGTTTCAGCAGCGTTGCCAAATTTAAAAACAAATTCTAGAATAGCCCCGTTCTACTAACCCTTAAAAACGTATGAAAGATACAAATTTTCAAATTAGTATAATAATTTGGCCTTCAAATGAGTATAATAATTTGGCCACCCTCTTTAAGTGAAACTAAAAAAAGCAAAATATTAAATAGAGCTCTACAGTAGAGTCTCACTAATACCGCACTATTAAAAACTAGAGGGTGCCGGATTATTTGAATGTTCGGATGACTGGACAGACGTGCTATTACTTTACCATACAGGGTCTGGTCAAGTATTGTAATCGTGCATGAAAAAAGTGGTTTTTTTCCTTCTTTTTTTCGAAATATCTCAAAAACGGCTGAAACTATTTTGATTAAAAAATTGACCGAAACCTTGGGATTTCGGTCTACAAAAAATCTCTAATAAGTGAACATCGAAAAAATTATATTTTTCGAGATAATAATTGTTTTGTCAAAATGTCTGTTAGTTAGTCTATCTGGTTGTCTGGTTGTTAGTCTGTGCGTTACCAAATTTTGTGGACAAGCTAACTCAAAAACTAGTGGGAATATTGAAACAAATTTCACACGTAGTTTTGGTCCATTGAGATTAAGAGCTGATTAGATTTTGGTGCATATCGACCCAAAATTAAGGGGGGTGGAGGGGGGTTGAAAATTAAAAATCTAGGCCAGTTTGAGCAAACTCAGCCAAGTTTTGTATACATAATCAGTGGACCCCCAGAAGTCTAAAAATGCAAAAACTAACCGCCCAAAATTGGGGGGAGGGGGTTAGGGTCAAAAAATGAAAATTTTGGCCATTTACCAAACTCAACCAAATTTTGTATACATAATCTTTATCCTCTCCACTGTAATTTTCCTGGGGAAATTTTTTCACAGGGGTGGTTTCCTGAACGGATCAGATTATAGCTTCTTGCATTCGATTGCATTAAAAAAAAATAGCCGATCAAATATTTGCAGCGAGTCGGGCTTGAAACCCGCTCTAGCTTAACTAGAATGCATGCTCTTTCCACTCGGCTTACCTGGCGAGACCCCATCTAATTTTTTGGCAAAACCGTCACGACCTAAAATTCAACCTGATTGAATACTACAATTTGTGACTTTGTTTGAGGCCATGGGTCCCGTAGTCTTTACCTGAGGACCATTTGAAGTCGCGCTTGGCCCGATACCGATTCCAATACTTTATCCATGCTTCGCATTGGAAGTAAAGATCAAAATCACATTAATAAAATCGAACTAAGGCAGCAAATCGGGGGAAACTCGAATGTTTATAGTATATAGTAAACTCTACCTTTTCTATTCTCTACCTATTTATAGATTATATAAAAATTATCCTTTCATACATACGGGTACTTAATAGCTTCCATGCCATAAGCTCTGGAACATTTCATCAACGACTGGACTCGCCTAGCTCTATACGCAGCTTTCATTCTTCTGCGCGTTATTGTTGCCTAAATACAGGCGCACCAACGTCATAAATCAAGTTTCCTTCATCAGGGCTATAAATCAAGTTCAAATTCAACTTTGTATACATAATCAATAGGCCCCCCTGAAGTCCAAAAATGCAAAAACCAACCGCCGGGGGGGTCAAAAAAATGAAAATCTAGGCTCTTGTATCAAACTCAACCAAATTTTGTATGCATAATCAGTGGGACTCCAGAAGTCTAAAAATTCAAAAATTAACCGCCAAAAATGGGGGGGGGGTCAAAAAATGAAAATCTTGGCCATTTACCAAACTCAACCAAATTTTGTATACATAACCAGTGGGCCCAGAGTAATTTAAAAATGCAAAAACTCCCTTCCCTACATGATTATAAATAATTTTATTAAATATTAAATATAAGAGAGGGTGCAGGTTGTATGGTAAAGTCAAGTGGATGGCCACATCAGAACACGTCAGCTTATTTATTGTGATAAGTTTTGAGGCTTGTCTGATTGATGACGGAGCGCAAACGCGGAGCGTGGCCCAGGGAGGGTCGAGGGTGCCGGATTATTGGACTGCCGGGCTATTGAAGTGCCGGATTAGTGTGACTCTACTGTAATGCCAAACCGACACGCTGACAGTGAATTGTCCTTTAGTAGGCAACTCATGCGTGATGACGATAACAAAATAAATTCGTGATTAAGCGGTTGCGTTTCATATATTTATATACATTAAAAAAATAGTAAAAGTATACTTATGAATATATACAATTGATATTATTCGGCCTAGAGGGAGCTGGCCCTTGCAGTTGCTTAATAAAATGTCTTCGGGCTTTCCCGGTAGTGTTCAGAACCTCTCAGCTGCCAACAGAGTATAGTTAGAAAGGTAAATAAATGTTCTCGTAGATAAATTTTTCAATGAGCTGTCAGGTTAGAAATACATCTTAAAAAGATTTTAAATATTTTAAAATATGAGACTTCTTATGAGCATTTTGTGTAGATTTTTTCTCTTGGTTCTTCCTATCAAGCAATATTAAACGTAGAGACGTTGCTTGCAATTTTTCTCACTTCAATTTAATTAAATAAATAAAAGTTCTCTGATATTTCTGCAAGGTAATTCCTTTTTGAAGTTCATAGATTCCCAAGCCTAGCCACATAGGGGCTTACCAATTTAGTAAAAAAATGTTTCTTTTTATTAGTTTCATATTCACTCTTAAATCCTTTCTATCTGGATTCCTTCGCGTTATCCAGCGTTCCGCAATTTATCACCATCGCTCTCCGCAGACATAATGAAATTTTCGCAAATTATTGCTGTTGAATGTTTAATATGAAGGAAAAATTTGGAAGAAAGAAGAGAATGAAAAAAAGCTGACGTGATTTGTACACAACATGTGTCATTCACTTACCTTACAATAACAATCAATAATTAAAATTAAATAATTAAAAGTAATACAAATAAGCCGGTTAAGTGTGAGTCAGACCACATTCTGAGGGTTCCTTACCTTATAATTTTCAAAATAATCCAGATATCTTATTTGAGTTTTTTCATAATTTTATATTAAGCCAATTTTAAGCTAGCAGGTATAAAAATCATATAAAAACGGCTACTTTAGGACTCTCACATAAATTTTTAAACATTAAATCTAATTTTCCTTGAAGAGATCATCATTCAGATTCCATTAAAAAATAAAAAAAATTTTAACCTTCCATAAATAATTTTTCGATTAAATTTAAAATTTTTATTTCGGGTAAAATGAATACACATAAATTCTATACCTATTTCAAGTTTATATTTTATCTAACAGATAGACAACTAGTTGAATGACCCCATGGCGCGCCGCTCCCCCTGAGGCCGTAGGCAGAAAAAATTATTATGTCTTCCAAAATACTTGAGATATCAAATTGGTTCTTATTTGTTCTTCTAATGGAGAGAAAGAATAAATTTGTGAAATTTTTTGATAATTTTAAGTTAAGCTATTTCCAAATGACAACAGGAACAATAATCACATAAAAATGATTACTTTGGGTCTATCAGATACAGTCATTGCAAAGTAATTTTGTTTTTTTAATTAAGTCTGTTCATGCTAAATGAGATCTTTATAGGGAACAATAAATTTTTTATTTGGGACTCACAAAAAATACGACCTTTCTGAAAACCGAAAATAATCATTGCAAATAATAAAATTGTAATACGATTTAAGATTTCTATGAGAATGAATATACATATTACTCTAGTGGACCGAGCGTTGCTCGGCAATATTTTTGGTTAAAAGCAATATACCTACTTATTAATAATTATTTATAGCATGTTGTTTTGATTCATAAGTGATATAAATCATTTTTTAAAAACGAAATCAATGAAGTTGTCCTTTGCTCGATGACAATAAACATATACCTACATATATATTATATAATAATAATAATTAATGAATCAAGGCCTAGGCTGCGAAAAATGAACGAGGAGAGGATTAAAAAGAAATTCCATAATTCATATAGACAAAAGGTGTATTAGTTTGGGATCAGGGATCAGTAGCTTGGTGGATATAGGAGTTAAAACTCTTATGACAAAGCATTGCAGTACACATGCAAAAAGATCCCGGGTTCGAGCCCCGGCTGATCCTTTTGTCTGTAATAAAAATAAACTTTTCTTCGTTCCTAAATTCAAAATTTAATAATAATAATATTTATTTATTTTGACATAGATTGTTAATACAAAAACTGTAGGTATACAAAAAGTCAATATCAAGTAAAAAATTGTAACTCACAGGCATTAGACATCCAGCAATTAATAAATAAACCTTAGTTTAAAAATTAGGCCTACAACTTATAATTTATTATAACTTATAACTAGAGACCGGATTCCTATGCAATTGCATATTTTGTTTGCCGCCACATACGATCCAGGGGATCAATTATCTATCCGAATCATGCATCTAGGATACTATGGGTTAAATTTTATACTGAATATTTTTGCATATTTGAGTAATATTGCATAAAATTGCATATTTGAAGAATATTTCATAAAATTGCATATTTAAAGGATTTTTATGAAATATTGTCTATTTCGAACCAAATACAGATTTTTTAAAATTAAATTTTCAGAGAAAGAATGAAAAAAAATGAAGAAATATATATATATAAAGTTCCATTAAATTTGCCCCCATGCATCTGAGAATGTTTCATCGTATAAATCAATTTTTTTGTGACCGCAGACATAATAACCTGAAGATAATTTAGAAAAATATTCTTGTAAACACAAATTATTCACAATTACAATCAAATTTTAATTATTTGTGAGATCCTTTGTTGATTATTTTATTATTTTTTTTATTTTTTATTTTTTATTTTTAAGGGCCTTCGGTATCTATAGCTCATTTTGACCTTTGAGTGTTCGTGTGTATGTGTGAAAGTGAGTGTAAATTAGTGTAGTGATCAGATTATAGCTAGACAAATATTTTATTAGTTTATTATTTGTACGTCAATATGAAAAGCTTGTTAATATAAAAAAATAAAAGAAATACAATACAATCGTGTCTGTAAAATAAAACTACCCCCCCCCCCCCATATTTTTTCGATATCATTTTTGAAACATTATTATATATATTCTGCTGATTTTATTCAAGTGCACCTAATATTTCTTTGTGTTTAAAGTTTTTTTAATATATTAAATATAATGAGAATTTTGTGAAATTTTTTACTCAATAATAAAATACATATTTGACACTTGGTGTCTATAGCTTACTTTGTCATTTTATTTCTTTCATAGCAATCCTTCAAATATATACTCTTTTTGTCTTCAATTCTAATTTTTTAGTGCATAAAAAATTTATTTTGTCAATTTTTACTGCTTATATTTGCATATTTCAATGTATTCTGCATGTTACTTGCATATTTCAGCATTTTTAATTGAATATTATATGGCATATTTTGGAAGTTTTTACTGCATAAAAAAATCCAGTCTCTACTTATAACTATAACTTATAATTTATAAAGATTTAAAGTTATCAAGTAACATTTCAATTTGCTTTTTACTTTTACCATACAGGGTATGGTCAAGTATTGTAATCGTGCATGAAAAAAGTGGTTTTTTTCCTTCTTTTTTTCGAAATATCTCAAAAACGGCTGAAACTATTTTGATTAAAAAATGGCATTTCGCTCTACAAAAAAGCTCTAATAAGTGAACATCGAAAAAATTATATTTTTCGAGATAATAATTGTTTTGTCAAAATGTCTGTTAGTTAGTCTATCTGGTTGTCTGGTTGTTAGTCTAGTGCGTTACCAAATTTTGTGGACAAGCTAACTCAAAAACTAGTGGGAATATTGAAACAAATTTCACACGTAGTTTTGGTCTATTGAGATTAAGAGCTGATTAGATTTTGGTGCATATCGACCCAAAATTAAGGGGGGAAGGGGGGGGGTTGAAAATTAAAAATCTAGGCCGTTTGAGCAAACTCAGCGAAGTTTTGTATACATAATCAGTGGACCCCCAGAAGTCTAAAAATGCAAAAACAAACCGCCCAAAATTGGGGGGGAGGGGTAGGGTAAAAAAATAAAAATTTTGGCCATTTACCAAACTCAACCAAATTTTGTATACATAATCAGTGGGACCCCAGAAGTATAAAAATGCAAAAACTAACCCCCCCCTACATGATTATAAATAATTTTAGGGGCCTGGTTGTATGGTAAAGTCAAGTGGATGGCCACATCAGAACACGTCAGCTTATTAGCATAGGTATAAAAAGCTTTGACAAAAGAAGGTATTTTATTGGAAATTGTTATACGATATATGTATTCTACTTTGTTACACCGTTAATAAGATAGAAGCAATTTATTATGTTAACAGTAATTTTAAAAAAAGTTTGTGTATGGGTCTAAATTTTACAGAAAATATGAGTTCGGGCATAAAAAAATTTCCGCACCACAGCTCTAACCGACGAAGTGACAGATAAACGGACAGATATTGTAGAGACAGTAATAGGGTCCCGTTTTACTTTTTTATATTTAAAAATTACCCTAAGAATGACATTGAATCAAATGAATAAATTATATTTATTTGAATGAATAAGTAATAAAAACAGTCTATTTTTATATATATTAAGTAATTTAATATTCTTATAATATTGGGTTTGTTTTTTTGAGGGAATAATAGTTAAGTATTATTTTTTTCACGGTGATAATATCACAAATTTGGACGTTGTTATTGGCACGATAAAGAAGATCGAATTGGATTTGATTTGGGAATGTTATTTTTATCAGCGATGGTGGCTTTCCAGTGATAATTTCCAACTCTATTTTTGCATGGATTGGTTATATATGTTTCCTGTCCCCGGTGCCCCCACCCCACCCCCTCCTCGCACCCTAATCACATGCTTTTCCTTATCATACTGAAAAATGGCTTTCAAAATATGATTGGGAGTTCCTAATGACGAATCTCACGCATTGCGGATTTTTTCGCCTCTGTTCTCAATAGCCGTTATATTATTACACATGCAAACGCTCTGAAAAACACCAGGAAGAAAAAATACTCCTTTAATTTTGAGTAATTTATTTGTGCGGTGTAATTTTTCCCTTAATAGTTTAATAAAATTAAATGGATCTCAAAAAATGAGTCATTATTCAAGGACTATAATTATTTAGTCTAATAACAATCAATTCCTCTTGCATTAGTTACCATTAATTTAATTTTTATTCTAAGGGGAAATTAAATAATTTGACTATAGTTTTGCACGAATTGATTTAAGAACAAATCTAAACGATTATTTTTAAGGTAGGTTTGTCCACCATTGAAAAATCTTTTAGTCTGGCAGTTAAATCTAATTAGTAATATGAATATTATATATAATTTTACAAAAAAAAAAAAAATCGGCCAATTGCGAGTTGGACTCGCGTATATACTATAATTCCGTATCTTAAATGATAAAAGTTACGTCTTATTAATCAGAAGAGATATAAGTAGTTTTCTTTGCTTATAATATCTTATTTTGTCAACTAATTTAAATAAAATTTAAAGATTCCAAATGGTTATTCATTATCATTATTATTATTGAAGGAGACAATAAGAGAATGTGTCTTCTTCTGGAATTATATATTATATAGATTAATTCCTGTGAATAATTGTAATAGACTGATGAAGAGAGCAAAGCCCATGAAACTATAGTCTCATTATAAATAAATTAAAAATGTATAATTCCAGCAGAAGACAAACTCTTTTATTGTCTCCTTCAACTTAAAAAAATTCTGCTACTCTCGGCAAAAAGAAACTTTCAATTTAATTATTATTATTTATTAATTTTTAATCGACTTCAAAAAAGGAGGAGGTTCTCAATTCGACTGATTTTTTTTTCTATGTTACCTGATATCTTCGCCAATTGTGAACCGATTTTGATGATTTTTTTGCATTTGGTTCAGTCTATTTTCTGATTGGTCGCGTTTTTTTTCATTGATATTGGACCTTTTTTGCTATGTTTGTTTAGGCATAACTTCTTTGTTTATTAACCGATTTCGATGATTCTTTTTATATTGGAAAGAGGGTACCTTAGGGGTGGTCTCATATTAATTTAGTTAAGTTCTGATGATATGATCAATGACGAATTATCGTGAATATCTAATTCTTATGAGCTAATAATCGAAATTATAATAAATAAAATCTTTTATAAAAAATCAATCTTAAAACGTTCATTTAAAACCCGCAAACGTTTCTAGAGAATTTCTATATTTATGAATTTTATTTTATTATCATTTTCTGATTCATCCGCCTTACCCTTTCTCTTACGAGATGCATGCAAGGTATTATATTAAGTCACTATTAATAACATCACTAAAAAGAGAAAAATAAAAATAATTTTTATAAAAAAAATTAAATGGAACAAAAAAATAATAAAACTCAAAAATAAAATAAAATAAAATACACTAAAAGATATAAAATAATATTTTAGTTACAACTAAACGACGAAATATTTACATGAAATCACTTTTTGAAGTCGGTGCCAAACATATACATTTTATGAATCGCACTCGACGGATCTTACTTAGTACGTTTGGCGAGTAAGCTCGCTTATATAGTTTGTTTGGCACCGACTTCAAAAAGTTATTTCATGTAAATATTTCGTCGTTTAGTAGTAACTAAATTAGATAATTACTTTATACCTTTTAGTGTATTTTTTTTTTTTTTGAGTTTTATTATTTTATTTGTTGCATTTAATTTTTTTGAAGTCGGTTTTATTTATTTTTTTTTATAAAAATTATATTTGTTGCAATTAATTTTTTTGAAGTCGTTTTTTTTTTTTATAATAATTACGAATGGTTTCCCAAAATTCATACTATGACATTTTTTGCTCAATAGATATTATTATTGTTGATTATTTACTATATTTTTTAATAACTATCACGGCCCAATGAATCCAAAAAAATTGGACATCCCTGCTGTCCAAGTTCCAAATCCTGCTCTGTTTCGAATATAAATCGCATCTTTGAAGAAAAGTATCCGTCGATTTTCTTGTCGCACTGGATTCAAGACAGAAACGAACTATCAGATTTATAGATGACCCAACTTGCTGAGCCACCCTTTCTAAATAATTCTATAGATAAAATTAAGTAGTTATAATGAAGAATTCTTCCAAAACTTGCTACACGAGCTTTGCATCCTCAAAGTCCATCAAATGTCTCTTGTCAGCTGCAAGTACCGCTAATGCGCTTACCATCAAGTTCTTCTTCACTACCGTCGAAGTGTGCTCTCTCAAAAGAACTCCCATCAATAGTGGATATTGAGGGGGTCACTCGGAAAAGAAAATAGAGTATTTAATACAAATGGACATTAACAATTCAATCAATTACATGTTTGGTGTATTAAAGGTATCCGATCCCTATACTTGATTGATAAAATTAGTAAAATCAATAAATTTTAATTATTTGGATTCTAGTAGCGTTGGTGACTTTTCAACCAGGGGATGCTGTCAAAAAAGTATCCTTCATTTTTTGAAATTTTATTTTAATCTTCGCTTTTTTTTGCGAATTTCATCTAATATGGCATCATTATCGTTATTTTTGAAATTTAACATAAGATTTTTCAAAAATATATTTTGGGACCTTCGCCCCACGCACACACACAAACAGATACTGCTTTGTGTGAGTCAGGGTAGGAGTCAGAAATTAAATCTTGTGAATTAAACTTCTCAATCCCTGATGTGATGGGATGGAAATCGACCATCTTCCAAAATGAATCAGCCTGTCCTAAGTCTATTGCTATAAGCAAGTTATGACTTGTTTATAGCACTCTTAGTTATTTCCGATCTTATATACTGAGAGTTCTTAGAAATGAATTAGTCCAAAAGTTCTCGAATCATATTTATTTATTCCTTGTTTGTATTCTTTCTATTTTAATAGATCCTCAACGAGAACAATTATTATTCGACTAAAACTCTTCTGGACTTCTCTTTGACATGCTTGAACTGGAAGATTAAATTTAAAATTATAAAATGAAATATAATTATAACCATATTGTGTTTAATTTTAATTAGCCGCAATTGCGCTGGATTTATTAATTTTGACAAGGGGTTTGTAAAGTTGGACAAATAAGTATTAAGTACCTGGAAGCACCGAGCGATGCACGGTAATCCCTGACCTCCCCAACCACACACCTCGCCCCCAGCACTGCACCCCCACTCCGCCCCACACCACCCCAACTGCGCCTCCCACCCCCGGATCCCCCACAACTGCACCCCACCTCCTACACCCCCCACATCCATCCCCACACCCCATCCAGTTTTTGTACTTCTATCTTTCTAGTGCTCCACATATTATGTGTATATTTGTTTACTCGTACACCAATTTGACCACATTCGTTCATATTGATAAACATTATAAAAAATAAATAGGAAAATAATAATAAAAAAAATAATCGTATAGGATCTGAAATAAAAACATAAAATTAAAAAAAATATGTGCTTCTCGGGAAGACAATTTCAAGGATAATTGCCCGGAGAAAAGAGAATTGAATATTTAATTTTAATTAGAAGAGTAGAGGGGGGTGGCCAAGGAATAATTATTAATATATTTAATGTTTCTGGATTTAAAATTAATTGTTGTCTTTCTTTCAGCTTAATTCACTTATACATATTTCAAATTTGCCTCGCCGCAATTTATTCAATGAATTCTATTTATTAAATACATAGCTATATATAATATATTCAATTATTTCCACACTTATAATAAAGTCTAATTCAAAAATATTCATTTTAGTAAAAGTAAAAAGCAAAGATATTTAAAATAGTTCTATAGTCCAGTGGTAAAGTGTGTGCCTCTGATGCAAGAGGTCTCAGGTTCTAATCTGGCATCCGGCGAGTCATTTTTTTTATTGAGATTTTCATCTATCATAATTACTTTAATTAAGAAAAAATCAATTTAGATGAATTTTGATGAGGTCCAGACCTAGCCAGATCGTTTTTTCATCCTCAAAACTTGTTAATAGATTTTGTTTCATCAAAATCAGTAGGGCCGTTTTCAAAATAGAACCAAGATACAAATAAATAAATATATATATATATAAATAAATAAATATACAATTTTCGCTCGTTTAATAAGAGTAGATATTAAATTTTGAAAATGAATTTGCGAATTTATAAAAAAAGGAAACTGGATCTTGTTTTCATAAAAAAAATCCAAAGTTGATATTATCACAGAATTTCAAGGTCTTATGAGACAAAAAAAAGTCTTTTTTGAAAATATCAGTTTTTGTGAAGTATGATTGTCAGTGTACCTATCCATTTTTGAACTGGACCATATTAGGATCAAAACAATTCTGTCTATTCTTCTGTAAAAGTATCGTTATGTTAGCTCCTAAGATAAATATGATACCAATTTGAAATTTGCATAATATTTATACCTATATTAACAAATAAATTAAAAGTGGTATTAAAAATTTCAAATATTTTGTAGCTTCGAAAATAAAAAAAATTTTTATCATGGTAGGGAAGTAATTTTAAAGATCATCAAAAGTAAAATTACGATTAATTATTTTAAATTTATTTTGCTTCAAAATGACATTGTGGAAGAGCTCCAAATTGGATCATAAGTGACTAAGTGTAATATTTTAAAAAATTCCACAATATATATATTGATTTTAATTGAATTAAATTACCTTCAGCCATTAAACATTAACCATTTAATTTATTAATTCATAATTAAATATTTATATACACTTTAATTTTCTGTCTAGAATAATTTAAAATGACTATTATTATTACTTAATTTCTGATAAATCAATCTCGTTTTCAATTCTAGAATAAAAGTATTTATTAAATTATTAATATAATATAATTTAAAAGCTAATTTGTCCACCTCTGATCAAATTGCCGGACATCCTTCAATGACTGCCAGCTAAATCAAACAAACGTCAGCTATGTTTATGACCACAATCTGACAGATCCTTCAGCACTAATGCTAAGTTGACCTCCATTCACGTTTATTTGAAGGTGAACGCACCAGCCCTAAATTTAGAGAAGTGAAGAATTTTATCTCCTAGCTATATTAGTTTCAGGAACAAACAACTCTTGACATTTTCATGATCATTTTCATCATTCAGTCATCTGTGTTAATTGCTAACTAATTGTCTTCGTAATCTAGGGCCGTTAGCTATACACCTACTACGCCGCTCATCTGGTAGTCCTTAATCAACTTGTGTTCTGCAACTCTGAACAGGACTTGAACTAGCACGATCTGTTGAGGGATAACATGTGCTACACTCCTGGTCAACCCGGCTATTCTACCATAGGCATAATTTTTGATTTACATGTACATATCTACTCTTATTAAACGAGCAAAAATCGTTTGTTAATATATTTATATAGTACCTGGAGAGATACTATATATATATTTGTATTTTTTTTTAATTTGAAAACGGCTGTCAAATAAAAATCGACCTTTTTATCAGAATTTTAAATTAAAATAATATTAAAATAAAGCTTTTAACTGAAGGAAAAAGTTGCCTCCAGGTACTCTTTTCTTATTATATTAAACGAGCAATTCTTATATATATATATATATATATATATATATATAGAATCGATTTCTCGAAAATGGCTCTAACGATTTCGCTAAAAATTGGTGTACTTATCAAGACATGAGTTAATAGTCGTGTATAAATTTCAATCCGATTGAAATATTTTTCACAATTCTTACTTTATCCAAAGCGAAGCATGGTGAAAGTGATTGTAAACAGTCTCGCGGCAAGCGCGAATTCAAAGGGTCCTCAGGTAAAGACTACGGAACCCATGGTCTCAATTAAGGTCACAAATTGTAGTGTTCAATTAGGTTGAATTTTAGCACCCTTATTTTACCAAAAATTCTTTAAAATTTATTCATTTGATGGGTTTAATATAGCTCATTTAACCTAACTTAAATAAGATTGGATAGGCGTCTCGCTGTGAAATGATAAAAATTTTATAACCATAGCAACTGCGTTGTTTTTTTTATCCGTTACCTTTGCTGAAGACATAGATGAATCGACTTAAAATCAAAAACAGCGATTGATTCTCATCTAGTACTTGAGGAATAACTATTCTATATTGAATTTTTGACGTTTCGGTTTTTATTGGTAACCATTGCTGAAAACATGGAGGAATCGACTTAAAATCAAAAACAGCGATTGATTCTCATCTAGTACTTGAGGAATAACCATTCTATAATGGATTTCTGACGTTTCGGTTTTTAATAGTAACCAATGCTGAAGGCATGGAGGAATCGACTTAAAATCAAACTTAGCGATAGATTCTCATCTAATACTTGAGGAATAACAATTCTAAATTAAATTTTTGACGCTTCGATTATTATTGGTAACCATTGCTGAAAACATGTAGGAATCAGCTTAAAATAAAAAATAACAATCTATTCTTAAATTCAAACTTGAGTTGTTTGCCAAAAAAGAATTTAGTCTTTTTGATTTTAAGTCGATTCTTCCACATTATCAGTAGAGGTTGCCATTAATAGTCAAAACATCAAAAATAGAATGCAATAAGTTTATTCCGCTAGTATAAGATAAGAATCGATCGTTATTTTTTATTTTAAGTCGATTCGTCCATGTCTTATGCAATGGTTACCAATAATAATCGAAGCGTCAAAAATTTAATTTAGAATTGTTATTCCTCAAGTATTAGATGAGAATCAATCGCTGTTTTTGATTTTAAGTCGATTCCTCCATGCCTTCAGCAATGGTTACTAATAATAACCGAAATGTCAAAAATCGAATGTAGAATTGTTATTCCTCGACTAATAAATGAAAATCGATGATTATTTTTGAATTAAAGTCAAAATAAACTGCAAATTGCAAGTGATATCTGATTAATAATAAAGGAATAAACATATTAATATTTCAAGTGAATTTGGATAAAGTTTATTTTTACAACTTTCGATCGTAATTTTAAGTAGCAGTTTTACTTGGACGATGCTGCATCTCTTTTTCTTTTGAACGGTATTAAGGAAGTTCTTTCACGACAATCCACACAAAAAGTTTTAGCATCGTAACCACTCTATAAATATGAACGGAACTAAAATTTTAGGTTATGTTTTTTTAACGTGACTGTCCACTCACACTACGAAATCTTCATATGGATACACACATACTAGCCGGATTATTTCCAAGCCATTGTGCTTATATCCCCTCCACTAAAAATAATCGCTCAAATATGTTTGTTTTTTGTTTTTTATCAAAACTACGTGGTAGATAATTTTCAATTTTTTTAAGTTACTCCGAATATACCATATTATTCTAACAAATATTAGTTTTTCATCAAGATGGTGAAAGTCCTTCAATGAGAAAAAAATAATGCTCATATCCCCACCCTTTCCATATCTACCCTATGTAAAAAATGTCATTTTTAATTGCAATTATTTCATATTTGGTGTGGTAAATCGTCTTCAAATTCTAACAGTATGTGTATTATGCTTTTAATGACTTATATTTCAGTTTCGAAGATTTCTTTGAATTTTTGCATTTAGTGAAAGAACTACCTTAATATGTCATATATGATAAAAAAATGGAGTTTGCAGGTTTACACTCTAATCAGACGATATGCACCCTATATAATAACCTTATGAAAATGACTCACTATGTGAAATCGATAGTGACCAAAAATATGTGGGGGAAGGGGGAGGGGATTAAAAATATTTTCAAACAAAAATCGAAGAAAGCTGATATTTCTAATAAAATAGTCTCATAATTAAAACGAGATATTATTAATTGATGATGGTCCCAAAATTAAGAGGGAAGAGGGGTTCTTCCGTAAATAATTATAAATTATTTTAATTCATTATTAAATACAGAGAGGACCCAGCTGTATGGTAAAGTTATGTCGATGGCCTCATTAGTTTATTTTGTTTTATGTTAAAATTTAATGTCACAATTTCCTATAAAAAAATTATATATTTTTTAGTCCATTTTCACAAGTGTAGGAAAATTCCAGAAAACCAAAAAGTTTCTTTTTTGTTATTTTAATTTTATTGAAAAGTCGCACCTGTTTACTTAAAACTAAATATCTAAATAACCTTCTGATTAAAATCAACTTTCTAACTGCAAATTGCTACTTAGATTCTGAGGTGAGTGAAGGGACCGAGGGTTGGAACGAAAGATGAAGCAAAAGCTGGAGGAAACTTCCGGTCCAATGATTAGGTATTAGATTATTTCAAATAATGAGCTAAAGTTTCTATAATCGATTGAAGTATCTACCCTAATTTCTGTCCCATTATTCAGTATGAAAATATATTATACATATAAAAATTCAAAACGCCTGTGTTGGATAATTAATTTGCAATCGGATTCTTTATCGATTTATACGTTTGATATGAATTGTATTTATTTATTTATTTATTTGAGTGAGTGTATGTTATTCCAACAAAATTCATTTGCAATCGATTCAATTACAATGTCATCATTTTTTAACAAAGCTTTTATTTAGACAATTTTCAATCCCAATACTCGTAAAAATAAGCTGACTGATGTGGCCATCCACTTGACTTTGCTATACAACCTGGGCCCTAAAAATTATTTATAATCATGTAGGGGGGTTAGTTTTTGCATTTTTATACTTCTGGGGTCCCACTGATTATGTATACAAAATTTGGTTGAATTTGCTCAAATGGCCTAGATTTTAAATTTTTAACCCCCCCCCCCCCATCTAATCCCCCGGGTCGATATGCACCAAAATCTAATCAGCTCTTAATCTCAATGGACCAAAACTACATGTGAAATTTGGTTTCGATATTCAAACTAGTTTTTGAGCTAGCTCGTCCACAAAAATTTGGTAATGCACAGACTAACCTATAGACAACCAGACAGACTAACTAACAGACATTTTGACAAAACAATTATTATCTCGAAAAATAAAAATTTTCGATGTTCACTTATTAGAACTTTTTTTTGTAGACCGAAATGCCATGGTTTCGCTTAATTTTTTTAATCAAAATAGTTTCAGCCGTTGTTGAGATATTTCGAAAAAAGAAGGAAAAAAACAATTTTTTCATGCACGATTTGACCATAACCTGTATGGTAAAGTAAAAAGAATAAATTAATTACATTAAACAGGAAATTATTTGTTTATTGCTTACTGAGCAGAATACGAATTTGACTTTACACATTTCCTTTTGATTAAAATATAAATATAGATTGAAGAAAAGGTGTGATATCGCCACATTATCTGTTTTTACCAGATCGAAAAATAATTTACTAATATCAAAAAAGAAGTTTCGATTAAAACGTCCTGGATTAGACATTTTTGTTAAGATATTCTCTTAAAATTTTTCAAAATTTCGAAGGGGATTGGTAGGTAATTAGATTTCAAAAATTGGTTTTAAAAGAGATGTTTTGGCTGAAACTACTTAAGTATTATTAATGAAATAATCTCATAATGATGGACAGCGTTTTCAATAGAAGTCTTCTTGTGAGTTCACAACAACGTGAAAACGATTCCAGAATTAGTTGTCGAAATGTTATGCGATCTGATGAGTATATCTCATCAACAATTTTCAATCTAAGCTATTTCCGCTGAGATTTCTATTTTTATTAACTACTCAGCCACCGTAGTATCAAATCTGAAAATGGTTTCATGTTATGTGTTTCGACTGGATTCCTAGCATACACCGATCCAGGGATTCTGGTGAGATCTAACATGGTCCTCAGTTGTAAATACTTTTAGACTCTTGATCGGACAGCGCATATCTACCAAATAAAAGAACTTAGCTAGAAGTTTGTGGTGATCTCATGGAATATCCCATGAGAAATTATATGATAATTTTATTTGTTTGATTTTGTGACTTTTATTTTATTTATTCTAATTAGAAATTGAGGTAGTTGAGCACAGCAGTACACATATACACTTCTGCTACTGGAGTTGAACACAGCCAGTACATATATACACTTCGTCTATTGAAGTCTGCGCCTACATAGACACTTCATATACTTCTATTCGAGTCTCGGCAGAGAGAATACAGGCAGTACACATATAGACTTCTTTCTATTCAAGTCTGCGCCTACATACACACATATACTTCATATACTTCTATTCGAGTCTCGGCAGAGAGAATACAGGCAGTACACATATACACCTCTTATATTCAAGTCAGCGCCTACATACACACATATACTTCCTATTCTTCTATTCAAGACGTGCTTACATACACATATACATTTCTTCGATTCAAGTCTTCGCTTATATACACACATACACTTCATATACTTCTGCTATTCAAGTCTCCGCAGAGAGAATACACACAGCGAGTACACACATACACTTCTTCTCTTCAAGTCTTCGCTTACATACACACATACCATATATATTGCTAAGAATACCTTCGAGAGAGTACATCCCATACACACATACCCACACAATCTCGCCACGGGAGCTGGACATCAAGGAAGACGCCTCTATACCTCGTCGAGCTCATTGTAGTACTTCCAGAATAAATAACATCTCATTATCTTTTATTAATTGTTGGTCAGTGTTATAATTATTTATAGTATTAGTACCAGGAAGCCCATTTCCTTACATCCTTCATCACCATATAAACATTTCATTCTCCATTTTAGGGACGCAGCACTTGGATCAGACACTGAGGGATACACCCACCCCATAAACAAAAAAATAGCGAAGCAGATAAATATTTCATAATAATCAATAATAATTAATTTAACATTAAAGTAAGAAAAATAAAGCCCAATTTCCCTAGCACATAAGTTACATTGCCCCCCCCCCCCTCGCCCCTTTTAACCACCCACCCCCTCGTGACTGTTTGTGGGTTTTAAAAGTTTAAATTGTAGAAATACAGTGAAACCTCGAGATACGAGGAAAGTCTGAGCGAAAAATTCGTCTCTAAATACGAGCATTGATTCGAGTAACGAGTAACGAGTCATGCGTGGCGCATTTCCAGATCCGGCTCGGCGGGGATATTTTCAATGGAGAAGTTTGTTTCTAGATACGAGAAATTTGCTATACGAGCTCAATGCTGGAACGAATTACACTCGTATCTCGAGGTTCCACTGTAAGGATTTCTTATTAGAACTTGGAATAAGAAGAGCAAAAAGAAAGAAAGGTCGGTGAACATTTCCTCCTGGGACTAAAAGTTCACTTTTTATGAATCACCCCGCTTACTTGACCCCCCAGGAGTATATATTTCAAATTTCAAATTAATCGGGTGAGCCGTTTAATCTGGAGGTCTGTGAACACACAGATCAGTGGCGTGCGGTCCATCGATGCTGTGGATACGGCGCATTCCTAAAATTTCAAACGTTTAGAGTATTTTCATAAATAAGGTATATAAGGTCGACTTCAAAATTTCAGGAGGATCTTTAAATTTTCAAATTATTATCTGTTATTTTAAATATTTCTATAAAAAACATTTTTTGTTTTGAACATGTTCATACTGCAGTATATTGGTTCTAGAAATGAAATAAAATTGTTTCATAGTTTCAAGGAGCAAATAAAATAAATGATTTTTTAGAAAAGGGTGTGGATAGAAGGTTTGAAATTCCTGCCTGGTATATCTTCCAGTTCAAGCATGTCAAAGACAAGTTCAGACGAGTTTTAGTTGAGTAGAAATTGTTCTCGCTGAGGAAGTATTAAAATAGTAATAATATTAAAAAGGAATAAATAAAGATGATTCGAGAACTTTTGGACTAATCCATTTCTAAGAACTTTCAATATATGGTATAAGATCTAAAATAACTAAGGGTCGGTTGTATGTCGCAAAGTAAATGCTTTTTACAAGTGACAAAGGGTTGATGGTAAATGGAGAGACTGGGATGGCCAATCAGATGACAGGCACTTTCAGTGTCATCTGATTGGCCATCCCAGTCTCTCCATTTACCATCAACCCTTTAGTCACTTGTAAAAAGCATTTACTTTGCGACTACAACCGGCCCTAAGAGTGCTATAGACTAGTCATTGCATGCTTATACCAATAGAATTAGGAGAAATTGAAGATTTTCTTATAGGACAGGCCGATTCAATGTGGAAGATGGTCGATTTCCATCTCAGAGATTGTGGAGTTTAAGTCACAATAATTAATTTCTGACTCCTACCCTCACTCACACAAAGCAGTATCCGTTTGAGCTGAAGGTCCCAAAATATATTTTTAATAATTTAAAAAAAAAAAAAAAAAAAAAAAAAAAAAAATAAACCGACTTCAAAATTATATAAACAAAACAAATAAACATAAACAAAGAAATAAACACGTTCATAAACAAAGAAGTTATGAAGAGAAACAAAGAGGTTGTCCTCTGCTTGATGCAAATAAACATACACACATATATATCGAGATGATATATCTGTATATATATTATTTATTTGTTTGAGACTATAGTTTCGAAGACTTGGTCTTCATCATCAGTCTTTCTTCAATTATAAATGTTTTTCATGGAGTCAATATCCATTTGGTTGAGTTTGGTACAAGGACCTAAATTTCATTTTTTGACCCTACACCCCCCCATTTCGGGCGGTTAGTTTTTGCATTTTTAGACTTCTGGGGCCCCACTCGATTACGTATACAAAATTTGGTTGAGTTTGCTCAAATGGGCTAGATTTTTAATTTTTAACCCCCTTCGAACCCCTCTTAATTTTGGGTCCATATGCACCAAAATCTAATCAGCTCTTAATCTCAATGGACCAAAACTACGTGTGTAATTTGGTTTCGATATTCACACTAGTTTTTGAGCTAGCTCGTCCACAAATTTGGTAACGCACAGACTAACTAACTACCTAACTAACAGACATTTATTTTATTTTTTATTTATTTATCCAGAAAAATACATTTTGACAAAACAATTATTATCTCAAAAAATATAATTTTTTCGATGTTTACTTACTAGAGCTTTTTTGTAGACCGAAATGCCATGGTTTCGCTCAATTTTTTTAACCATAATATTTTTAGCCGTTTTTGAGATATTTCGAAAAAAGAAGGAAAAAATACTTTTTTCATACACGATTACAATACTTTATCATACGTATGGTAAAGTAAAAATTGAAGAGAGAAGCAATAAGAAGGAATTGGTTAAAACCTGTCTTCATGGACACTTTTAGGCCTGATGAAGGATAAGAGATCTTTCGAAACGTCGGTATCTAATAAGTTGAAAATGACTTTTCAATAAATAATTTTATTTGGAAATTGTTCTTTTCATCCACTGGGTTGCCACGTTACCATCAAATTCCATTGATATCTATCTCCCAACCAGTCTCTAAAGAAAATACTTATATGTAAAATACAATAAATTTCTTTAAGCACTATAAAATTATAAATCATTCAAATCGAATTCCATAATAGAATTTTTTCCCTGTTATCTTGCATCTTTGATATGATTTTATTTTTCAATTACTTCAGGACAGATTCCATTTTAACGAATAGTGGCAGAACCAGCAGCAGAGGCCGAGGTAGAACCTCTGAAATGCCAATCAAACCAAATATTCTCTCGCTATCCCGTTCTTTTGTTTAATTTCTCTAATATTCGAAAAGTGATTTTGTTATCTCTGCATCCATTTGACCAGTCTTGTTATCCAGCAATCGTTTCCAGCTTTAACGTCTGTTGTTGAAAGGTAAACATCATCAATCCGTTGGTGTCACCGTGGTGAAAGTACGGTATGCACCTACCTAGATAGGCAGGTGATGCATCATCTGAGAAAAATTCATTTCAATATGAATAATCCATTAGTGGGCTATTTTAAGAAGAAAAATTTTAAACAGTAGCTATTAAGTTCTAGTAATAAATTATCAAACGATGATTCATTTTTGTTTAAAGGCCCAAGGCTTAATGGATAGTGAAGCGAACTTACTTTCTCGAAGAAAAGGGACGAGAGAGAGAAAGGAAAGGAAATGGAAATGATCGGCTTCTCAGTCATTTCAATGGATGTCAAAAACAGGATTTAGGAAATTAGAGAGGAGGTAATAGAAAAACATTCCCATTTATGCAATTTATTTATTTATATATTTTCAATTTAGAAAAACAATTCGAAAGAAGATTCAGATTGAATTGATAGGTTGATTTTGTTATATAAAATGGTTTTTATGTAAAAATAACTTACTTAGTCCTAAGCCTTTTCTACCGTTAAGTGTAAGGTAAGTCAAAATATATTTTATTATATTTTATCTTATTATATTATTAAATGAGCAATTCTTGTATATATACCCGCTAACGTTTCGAAAGAATTTCCCTATTTATGAATTGAATTTTATTATAATTTTCTCATTCATTCGCCCGAATCTTTCTCTTACGAGATGCATATGCAAGATATTATCTTAAGTCACTATTGTTAACATTACTCATCATCATCATCATCATTGAGTACACAGTCCTAAGACTGGTTTGACGCAACCACCCGTCCCCACTCGGCTCTGTCCCCCGCCAGCTGTTTGACCTCTCTAAATGTCTCGCATCCCATATCCCCAATTATGTGGTCGAAGTATTTTGATCTGGGCCTTCCCCTTTTCTTTCCCAACTCCTCCTCCAAGATATCCCTAAGCAATCCCCCGAGTCTCAGTGTGTGCCCCATCATCTGACCTCTTCTATTCTTCAGACTCTTTCACAAGATTCTTCTTTCTCCGATTCTTCCAAGAACTTCTTCATTTGTAATTCTATCCATCCATTTGATATTCATCATTCTTCTGTAGCACCATATTTCGAAAGCTTCCAGATTATTTCTCTCCGCTTCTTCAATTTTCCAGGTCTACGTCCATACATGGCTATGCTCCATACATATGTCTTCAATAGCATCTTCCTATTTCCTAAACTGATTAAGGAGGAGTATAGCAGTTTTTGTTTTGAATTAAACCCCATTTTTGCTTGGACAATTCTTGATTTAATTTCTTTTTCGCTCCTCCCATCCCACGTTATTTTACTTTCTAGGTAGCGGAATTCCTTAACGCCGTCTAGGTTTTCTTGGTTAATTTTGAAGCATTCCTGTCTCGTTTGTTTTTTTTTTAGTACAAACTAGGACCTAAGAGTTTTATTCTTGTTTATTTTCATTTTGATTTCTTCTATTAGGGTTTGGTTAATTCCATTCAAAGCGTCGTCTAATTCTTTTTTGATGCTTCCTAGAAGGTCAATGTCATCGGCAAATCTTAGCATAGCGATCTTTTGTCCTTGGATTTCGATTTCTGTATCAATTTTGTCTTTTAATTCTTTTATCTCTTCTTCTATGTATAAGTTGAAAATCATGGGTGACAGCACACATCCTTGTCTTACACTTTTTTTATTTTGGCTTCTTACACCTTTTTTATTTTGGCTTCTCCTTGTACATCTCCAATATTTATTATTACCATCTGGTTTTGGTATAGATTGTAAATTAGTCTTCTCTCCCTAAATTTTATTCCCGCCTGTTTTAAAATTTTGAAGATAATTTCCCAATTGACGTTATCGAATGCTTTTTCTAGGTCTATGAATCCAACATCACTAAAAAGAGAAAAATAAAAAAAAAAATAAAACCGACTTCAAAAAAATTGAATGCAACAAATAAAATAATAAGAACTCAAAAATAAAATAAAATCCAATAAAAGTTATAAAATAATTACCTAATTTAGTTACAAATAAACAATGAAATTTTTACATGAAATCACTTTTTGAAGTCGGTGCCAAACAAACTATATAAGCGAGCTTACGCGATGTTGTCTTCATTACACGCCAAACGTACTAAGTAAGATCCGTCGAGTGCGATTCATAAAATGTATATGTTTGGCACCGAGTTCAAAAAGTGATTTCATGTAAAAATTTCGTCGTTTAGTTGTAACTAAATTAGATAATTATTCTATACCCTTTTAGTGCATTTTATTTGATTTTTGTGTTTTTATTATTTTATTTGTTGATTTAATTTTTTTGAAGTCGTTTTGTTTTCCTAAAAATTGTATTTTCATACTAAATTTCATTGTTATTGTTTTTCTTTTTTTAGTCTGGAACTCTTTTTTCACGCACAAATACAATACTTGACCATAACTGCTTTGATAGTAAAGTAAAAAAAAATATTTTGTCAACATCTCTACTATTCCTTAATTAAACAAATAATTAAGGTAATTTATACCATATTTTTAAAAGGAGAGATATTTGAAGGGTGGTGAGTTAATAGGGTTAAATTAATAATTTTCGCGATCGCCGCACTCAGAGGCGTCTGACATTTCTGTCTTTAGGAACGTGTTAAAAGCCTGAGGGTGAATGTAGAGACAACAGCCTTTGAGGGTGAAATCTGTAAAAAGCCGCTCTTCTTTTTGCCAATGAATAAATCTCGTAAGTCTCGGGTAAAATGCAATACTATGTGTGTGCATAAGTAAATGATTGACCACTTGAAATAAGAGCCCGTGGGGTGGATATTTGACTTGTGCAATGGCCCAGCCAGGTCATGAAATTCAAATTTTCTCGCAAGAACAAGCCATGTAGACTTATGAGGTCTCTTATCAAACAAACAATTCTCTCCTCGGGGACATCTTATGCAAAACAAACAGCATACGCGTGGAAAATGCAAAGAAATCGAGGAGGCGTCGGCCGCCTCATTGACACGAAAAAAGGAAGAGCGTCTCCCCCAAACTTTAGCGGAAGTTGTTCAAATAATACGTTTTAAAAATCAAAGTTTGGTCGAAATGTTATCCAATGAGAATGGACGTTTACTTAACATCTCCGTTTTTTCTTATTTGACTCCCAAAGATCATACGATGAAATATAATGGTAGCATTCTAGTATAATCGTGTGTGAAAAAACAAACAGTGTGTCCCACACCTCTTTCACTTACCATCGCCTCTTTCTCTAAACCAACATTTTTAATGTTTTAAAAGAGATAAAAACGTTGGCTCGGACACAAGATTGTATAAAGGAATTTGTCCAATTTTGAAGTGATACTTCTTTTGGGACGGTAAACCGCTTCGTTACGTAACGAGTTACGGCGCCAGTCTGTCTGGCTTCCCCTTCTCTCACTCATACGGCTCTTTAAAAAAATGACTTGCCGGATGTCAGATTAGAACCTGAGACCTCTTGCATCAGATGCCAGACACTTTACCACTAGACCATAGAACTATTTTAAAAATCTTTGCTTTTTACTTTTATTAAAATGAATGTTTTTGAATTAGACTTTATTATAAGTGTGGAAATAATTGAATATATTATATATAGCTATATATTTTATAAATCGAATTTATTTAATATATTGCGGCGCAGCAAATTTGAAATATGTATAATTGAATTAAACTGAAAGAAAGACAACAATTAATTTTAAAACCAGAAACATTAAATATATTAATAATTATTCCTTTGACCCCCCCCACTCTTCTAATTCATCATCATCATTGAGTATACAGTCCTAAGACTGGTTTGATGCAACAATCCGTCTCCACTCGACTCTGTCCCCCGCCAGCTGTTTGACCTCTCTAAATGTCTGGCATCCCATATCCCCAATTATTTGGTTGAAATATTCTAATCTGGGTCTTCCCCTTTTCCTTTCCCAACTCCCCTCCAAGATATCCCTAATCAGTCCCCCATGTCTCATTCTGTGCCCCATCATCTGACCTCTTCTCTTCTTCAGACTCTTCCACAAGGTTCTTCTTTCTCCGATTCTTCCAAGAACTTATTAATTTGTAATTTTATCCATCCATTTGATATTCATCATTCTTCTGTAGCACCACATTTCGGAAGCCTCTAATCTCTTTCTCTCCTCTTCTCCAATTCTCCAGGTTTCATACCCGTAGCTATGCTCGATACATATGTCTTCAATAGCAACTTCATGTTTTCTAAGCTGATTGAGGTGGAGCATAGTAGTTTTTGTTTTGAATTAAACCCTATTTTTGCTTGGGCAATTCTTGATTTAATTTCGTTTTCGCTCCTCCCATCCCATGTTATTTTACTTCCTAGGTAGCGGAAATCCTTAACTCCTTCTAGGTTTTCTTGGTTAATTTTGATGCATTCCTGTCTCGTTTGTTCTTTTTTTGTACATACTAGGACCTTGGTTTTATTCTTGTTTATTTTCATTTTGATTTCTTCTATTAGGATTTGGTTAATTCCATTCAGGGCGTCCTCTAATTCTTTTTGATTGCTTCCTAGAAGAGCAATGTCATCGGCAAATCTTAACATAGCGATCTTTTGACCTTGGATTTCGATACCTATATCAATTTTGTCTTTGAATTCTATAATCTTCTAATTAAAATTAAATATTCAATTCTCTTTTCTCCGGCAATTATCCTTGCAAGTTGTCTTGCTAAAAAATTAGTAGATTACTTTAAGTTATCACTTCTGTCGCGCGTCCCGAGACGCACACATTTTTCTTATTCTTACAATTTTAGTTCAAGCAGTATTGTACTCCTGCCAGGTTCAAAAATCAGTTAAAAAAATAAAATAATCTTTGGTCGATTTGAACAAAATTTCGGGGGGGGGGGGGGGGCTCAAAAATAATTAAAAGTATGACATTTTTAACAAAAATCCTGGAAAGCTATTTATCCTAGAAAAAACTCATATTTAAATGGGGATATGATTAATTGTTAATGAGCTCAAAATTCAGAAGAAATTCGTAAATAATTATAAATTATTTGATTAAATATTAAATATAAGAAAGGAGGCAGGTGTATGGTAAATTTATGTGAATGGCCAAATCAGTTTATTTCCCATAACTCAGTGTTTCTGACATATAGGACTTTCTCAAGATAAAAAAAATCAGCCTGTATATATATTTAGGTAATGGAATTATTAAAAAACAAAAAATTATATAATAAATCATTCAAAAATATAAGTTTTCTGTATTTTTGAACGGCAAGTTCTAAAGATAGAGAGGCCAAATTTTAATCAGTTCTCTGCATGGGAAATTTCTACGGCTTTTCGTTCTTTAGTTATCATGGATATTGAAATCCAGACAGAGAGACTCACAGACAGACAGAAAAAAGTAATGAATGAAAATGATTTTTCTCCTCGTTATGTAATTTTTACACACAATGAGCAAAAAGAAAAAAAATTGAGTGAATTCACTAGTTCACCTGCTTTCCAGACGTACCGATTAATCAAACGTTCGTTCATTTATTCTATGTATTATATATTGGAAATTCGTCCCTTGTTGGAAACCACATTTGTTTTGTATGTTTTTGATGGTTTTTTCAGATTGGATCTACCCATATTGAAATTAGAAAATATATTATTATGATCTTTTGGGATATAATTGAAGATGATGAAATAAAAATTTATTGATATTCAGCCTCAGTAATCAATATTAACAAAGGTCCTTAGAGCCTGATATGTTTTGAGATAAGTTTTTGATGTTTCAGGCGAAAAATAATTAATTAACAATAGGTTTCTTTGAAAAGGGTTCATTCGACAGTAATCCCATGCGTAGAGCTGTTCTCCCTGATCAATTCATCTATAGACTTAATACACAATTAAATAAGGGAAGAAGAAATGACAGAATAGCTTGCGCGTAAATGAGGGCATTGTATGTTGAGGTCGCATGGGTGGGTCCACGGATTCTCTGCATGCAGAGCCTACCTAATCATGATATCATTGTTAGATATATAATTAAGTATTCTAGATAAAAGACACCACACAGGTTAAATGTTCTCTGATTATAATCGGCAATTTACACAAAGGTCTGCAAAAACTTAGATTGGTTCGGGGTCGATTGTGGCTAAAATGAATTTATAATTTAGTCACTCTATTATTTAGGAGTAATATATATTATCATGTCCACCTTTTCTATCTGTACTGACAATGCTCTATTTCACTAATAGGTATAGCCAATGCGGTTCTAAAGCGAGTAAATTAGACGCTCAACAGCCCTTCGCGTTTAAAGTAGATACCAGCCAAACAAACGCATTGGCCAATTCGTTTGAACATATGTCTACTAGAGACTGAAACTCTCTTCTTCCAGCCGTCTTTCCGGTGACATATAGTCTTCAGTCTCTCATGACTCGCATCCACAGATAGTTTCAGCTCAGATCCAAGGCTAAGAAACTAAATAGTGGCTAGTATAAATACTAACATTTTGACTGAAATCGAAGAGCCAGATGTACCTACCCATTTTATTACTCTTAAGAATATTTTCTAAATTTCTCATAAATAGCAGTAAGGATATTTTTCTAAATCCCTATGACCTGCAGAGACTGGAACTCGCTCCCAGGCACCATCTTTCCCTCGATTTATAACCTTCAGTTATTTAAGACCCGTATCCACAGATACCTTCGACCCCCGCCCAGCACATAAAATTATTTCTTCTTCTTTTCGCGATGGAGAGGCCAACCCAGGCCTTTAGGGGTTGCACTTTTTTGGTGTAACTCCTTCTCTCATTATTTTCATTTAAAAAAAACTCACTATATTTATTAGTTATTAGTATATAAATTGGAAGTCCATGCGGGACAACGTCTCTCCAGGATAGTGCTCAGGAAGGTAATTAAATATTTCGGCCACCTGACAAGATCTAACACTGGTCTAGAGAGGATCGTCATTCAGGGGAAAGTGGAAGGATCTCGTAGGCGTGGCAGATCACCAGCCAGATGGACAGACCAGATACGAGCTGGTCTGGGCACAGTCTATTCGTAAAAATGCTCCTAAATTTTCATCTGTTATTCGTGAACTAAATTTGCTCTTTGTATTTTTCTTAAAAAAAATGTACTTTAGCATTGGTATGGTATGATGATCTACACTTGTCATTAGAAAATCGATAAGGGTCCCTTACGTGCAGAGTAGGTATGCACAATGCACATGGGACCAAAAGAAGAATATGGCGATCCAAAAAATGTCAAATATTTCTGTGCATTATTCAGAAAAGTTTTAAGCATTTCTGGATTTAACAAAGCATAAAAGACCTTTAATGCTTTTTTAGCAAATTGATCCTTTAAAATTAAATTTGACTGTAAATTTTCAGTTCAAACTGGATATAAACACCTTAAGTGGTAATAATAAACTTAATAAATATAGATCTATTAATATATAATTTTTTTGAAAATCATCAAACCTTGTAAATTCATTAAATGAGTCATTTATTATAAATATATAGCCTTATATTTTTTAAAATCAGCAGTTTTCAAATTGTTTACTCTTTTTTGTAAGATTGGAAAGTGAGTTAATGAGGACGCATTTATTTTTTTTCTATTGCCGTTAATTGTATTATATAACGTCTGCAGTGTTCTAGACTCTTAATAATCCGTCAGGTATGGATTTTCTATACCTATGCATTTAGGAAAAGGACCGGATTCGACATCGTCGCGGGTCGGATGTGGCCACGGGCCAAGACCGGGTGGTGCCCAGGTTATTAGGTTATGGCATAGTTGGTAATATTTATTGAAGTTCTAGAAAAACATCTAATTAGATAGAATAAAGAATAAGAGATTTAAGTACTTTGTAAAGTTTGAAACGACGTTTAAATTAAACGGGAGAGCATCTTGTTGCTAGCTCCGAGAAACAATTTCTTTATTTTTCCCGGTGAGCGGCGATGGCATTACTTATTGCTTCGCAGAGTCCACTCAGGCAGAATTCCGAATCACCACCTGGCTGCTTCTCAATACCTGTTCGTTAATATTAAGAATATAAAGTACAAGGAAATGTATTGAAGATCACTTTCGTATATCGAGAGAGAGAAGTCTTTCAAGTAGAAGGATCCTATTCACTTAATCCAAACTATGCACTGAAATGTATTGACTCAATTTGAACCCTCGATTGCAAATAAAACTACCATAATCCTAATGGACAATTATTGAGAATGAATCTATCATTCCTAGCACTCTTCGATTGTTGACAGCCAGCCATTTAAGTTACGGCCATTCGGAGTTCTCTGTCTCTAACACTATCGCTCTTCCCGGAAAAATTGCTTTCTTTATCTAAGAAGCATGTTGTTCATCTAAGTTAACTTAGCAGACAAACATGGCGCCCAATCTTCGAATAATCTGAAACATAAATAAATAATTTAAAAAAAGCGAGTAAGAAAAATAAAAATTGTCAAAGTTTAATTTAAATCTGTATTCCATGACGAGATATCTGTACAAAAACAACCCTTCAAAATATAATAAAAGTAAAACTGTGTTTTTGCCATTTTCCCTGCTGCCAAATGTTCTATTGGATAATGTTTTTGTTATTCTTTTCTTTCCAAGAAAATAGCGAATAAAACTTTAGAAGTGAAAGAAAATTGTTGACATGCATTTTGTTCTTTAATTAATAAGTTGTTTATCCAAGATAAAAATTTTCTGATGTGTCTTTAGTACACACCACATGATTTTCACATATTTACTCTGTATTATTAAGAAATAAAAATAAAAATAAAATAATATTAAAATAAATGAAAACTATATTGATTCAATTTATTTGTAATTATGGATGATTTATATAATTCAATATATTAATCCAGTGGTTCTTAACAGTTTACCACTCGCTGGACCAGAGTTTGTGCAGACATTGCCTCCTCAATTGATTTAGACTTATACAGTCTTAAAAACTGGGGATCTCAAAGCTTAATTAACTTCAATGCAGTGAAAACTCAGTGTTGCCTTATTTCTAGGCGCGTCGATAGAAACCTCCCAAACATATTATTCGATTCAAACTCACTGGAATTCAGAGATAAATTTCAATGTTAGGGGTCACACTAGGTTCTGACCTTTCTTGAAATGACCATATCTCAACCTCTGCTAAAGCTACAGTACGGAAGCTCGGTCTCCTATTTAGGTCTAGATGCTATTATACTCCGAGTCAACTTTTTACACTGTATAAGGCTCAAATTCGTCCCTGTCTCAAATATGGCTTTCATCTGTGGAGGGGTGCCTCCAAGCATTCTCTTGCCATATTGGATTCAGAAGCGAGCAATTAAACTAATAGGAGACCCGGCCCTAACTAACTCACTCGACTCCCTGACTCACGGAAGAACCGTTTCTGCACTTTCCCTGTACTATAGATACTATCATGGTGTTTGTTCAGCCGAGCTGAAATCAATTATCTCCCCTAAAGCCCTCTTTACGAGAAACACGCGGTTTTCGAACGCTCAGCACCCATTCGCTGTCAAATTGGATAAAAATCGAATAAGGGCTTTCGTCAACTCTTTTATCCCTATGACCAACAGAGACTGGAACTTGCTCTCAGCCACCATCTTACCCGCGACTAATAACCTTCAGCTATTTAAGACCTGCATGCACAGATACCTTCGACCTCTGCCCAGCCCATAAAAACCTCTCTTCTTCTTCTTTTCACGAAGGAGGGGCCAACCCAGGCCTTTAGGGGATGTACCTTTTTGGTGTAACTCCTTCTCACATCATATTCATTAAAAAAATTAAACAATTGGAATATGTTATATATTCTGAGATATTTTATAATTGATATATTTTCCATTTCTTAATGATTCTCTTGGATAAAAGTGTTAAATTTAATCCTTGAATTAATGTACGTGTTTACTCTTTCAGGATTTAGCGGAATCGGAAACAAGGAAGATATTTTCGAGAGCGAAATACACAGCTCGTAAGAAGTTGTGGTGCCAAAATATTTATACTATATTTCTATAAAATGATCTGTATTTTCTAGCTTCAAAACTTTTGATTTAAAATGGATAAAAATAAGAAAAAATTGAACTGTTTTTACTAATAAGCTGAAATTCGACACACATGTTTATGTTAATAATATGAATGAGACTGCCAAGTTATAACTTTTTTGCTCAAACCTGTCGATGACATAAAATTTTGAAATCGCAAATATTTCCGGATAGCGTACCGAAAAACTTTTCAATTTTTCCTCTAATTTATAATAATGGAATGAAGGAGTTCAAAATAATAATTTTTAATAAATAAAAATTATTTAAACGGGGTTTTTCTATTTTTCTTTTCATTAACATTTGCCAAGGATCGATCGCTTGCTGGACTTTTACATGATTCATATTTCCGGCCCTATTAAGATATTTTTTAGAGATGAGATTGCTAATAAAAGTTATTAAACTATTAAAAGTACCCTTACAAAAGAATTAACGACCTTCCCTTCGCTCTTTACAGGGCCATTCGACCTTTCCAATTGTCAATCCAAACGCAATCCATAAACATACACACACATCGATCTATATTTCATAATAAATATTACTTTTTTATGGATGAAGATTAACAGGAGAATATAGTTTTATCATAAACTGGTGTAGAAGAAAATGAATAGGGTGGGACGGACGTGGTCTAGGAAAGGCTGGAAAGGGAAGTGATTTTAGGGGTGGAAACCCAGTAGAATAGAATAGAAAAGTTTTTAATATCATACTTTAATAGCAGCTTTGTTTTGCTCGAGTTTATATTGTTTGGTTTTTATGGGCTGGTTTTAATAATATCATCTCGAATCCATTGCATATCATTTATTTGGGAATTAATACACGCCTGAAATTAATCAAATTTTGTTTGAAATCTATGTTTAGTTTTATAAATGGTAACATTTCTTCATTAAATCGTGGAGATTCCAAATGAGAGATTTGCCCTTTGTATTCAGTATCTTTTTTTACACAAACGGTAATCCCGAGATAAATGAGACAATAGTCGCAACTCGCTGATGACAACTCCATTAGAAAACATAGGAACGGACGAATTCGAACTTGAAACGGCAAAAGACATTGATTGAACCGAGAAATACTTAATTAAGATAAATCAACTCACGTTAGCTAGAGCAATTGTAAAATTAATTATATGTGGAGGTGCAAAGTAAAAGGCACCTTATTATCACCAATTTTCATTCGAAATAGAATAATAGCGAGGGTAAAAATGGAAGAAATGTCCTATTTTTGTCTGCTTAAAAATTATCAAAATTTAAACTGCTATAACTCAAAACACCGTTTTTACTTCTAAATACATATTCAAAAATTTATAATTCAGTCAATTTTTAGAATTTTTTGGTAGGGGCAAAAATTGTTTTGTTCAGTTGATTCTTAGAAACAGGAGATTGCATTAGCTCGATTTAGAGCAGGGTGAGGATAAGGTCACTCACTTTTCCCTTGCATCATCACATATTATAATTATCATGATTACCTAGAAAATACTATCACATGAAAAATTTACACAGAATCTTTCAAGCATTGATTTTCTATGCTAAGCCCATTCAGAAGTGGTTTAACATAAAATTATAAAAAAAAATTACACCCATTTACTTGTAAAATTTACCCATAAACTGTCCTTATTTACGGCAAGTAAGAACGAATATGCTATCTCAATTATTTTAAAAGAAATAATTTTCGGTATAAAGTCCGACTCGCACTTGAATGGCTTATATCTGCACGGGAGGTTTTTTCCTCTACCTGTTTTTGGTGTTGCGACACACTATTGGTTTTGGTTGCAACCCTTCTTGACCAGAGAAAGGTTGGCGATTTGTAGGTTTATCTCGAAGATGACTCTCCGTGAGGTGGTAACGCGCCCAAGCGATTCGGCCTGTTTAAGCCCTGGTGCTGGTTTGAAGAGAGGTGAGAAGGGTGTATTTTAAAAAAGAAGAGATTATTTCATAGTGGTTTTTTATTCATCTCATAGCTCCAAGTTAACAACTGGCTGACCACCCCAACTGGGCTTCAGATTCGAACTGTCTCTCTCAACAGAAAAATTACAACTGCACAAACTCTGTCAGCTGATTCAAAACCTGCCTGTCATTTCTGGGAGTTTCCACAAGAAATATTCCCGATTCGTCAATTTCCTAATGAGTAGGAGTACATCTTAATCATTGACCACTTCCTTTTTTAAGGGAGGGACTTCAGGAACCACGTGACCTTTCTTGGGAAATTTCCATTTAGAAGCTCTTTTTGAAATATCATTTTTTTATACAAACATATAAGAGCAAGTAGATTTACAATTCACTGTCAACTCAGATATATGACTTATTTCCTCACATCATATTATTTTGACTAAGACCCAAGGGTCAGCCAAAAAGAGCGGAAAAGGAGATATATAGGGGGTGATGGTCGGGTCCGGATGCGCACAGAGAGGACCTCAGTCTGGTTGTAATGATCTTAATTAAAAAAAGAGAATTCCTTTAAGAATTCAAACAAGATTTACAACAGCATTTCCTGTCGTCGACAAAATTATCGACGGGCATAACATTGGGATGGGAGCTCTGGTTTGCAATTTGGAGGCCTGTCGGGATCGAAATGACGTCACTGCTGGCTGTCTTTCTGGCTAGCTTGATTGATTTAAAAGATAGGACATGTTCTATTTTCCGGCTTGGTCCTGGAGATGCTTTTGAGTGGGAGCAAGCAGACAAAAAATTATTAAAACGTGACCTCGTGTGCAGGGGCCTTAAGCGTATGTTTAGTTTTTTTTTTTTTTTTAATGCAATCGAATGCAAGAAGGGGTGCACCAGTAAAGATGTAGCCCCTATGGATCTCGAAAGACCCTTGCATTACCGAAGAGAAGGGAAAGTTGTTTAAGTGAGAGGGTGTAGACGTAGGTGTCTATGCACCCTGGTTTTGAAGGTTTGAAGATCATAGGTGCTGGGAAAGATAGAGGCTGGGAGAGAGTTCCAGTTCCTTGACGTCATGGGGATATATGAATTCGCGAATGAAGTGGTCCGGCACTTTTCTAATTTGACCGCGAAAGAGTGTTGGGAGTCGGCAAAACGTGTGCGTGCAAAGCATGCTTTGGGGGGAATTATTGAT
Source organism: Forficula auricularia (assembly GCA_024734495.1). NCBI lineage: Eukaryota > Metazoa > Arthropoda > Insecta > Dermaptera > Forficulidae > Forficula > Forficula auricularia. The sequence goes on from JALMQS010000058.1 coordinate 3,663,423, forward strand.
TTTTATCTCATCAGAGCACCTGCCGTGATAGTATCTATAGAAAAGGGAAAGGGCGGAGACATCTCTTCGATGAGCCAGCGAGTCGAGGGAGTCGGTGAGGGTAGAATCGTCAATTAGCCTGACGGCTCGTTTCTGAATTGCATCAAGGGTAGCAAGAGAATATTTTGAGGCTCCTTTCCACAGATGAGAGCCGTATTCGAGATAGGGAGACGGATTTGGGCCTTGTAGATGGTGAGAAGTTGTGGGGGTTTGTAAAATCGCTTGGACCTGAATAAGAAGCCAATCTTCCTCGCTGCAGTTGCATCAACCAGAAGAGAACCTAATTGATTTCCTCTTAAAAATACACATCTGTTACTTCCAACAAGAAAATATTTTCTATTCGAACACTTGAATGTTTTAGTTTAATAAATGATACTATTTGATTATTAAATTGGCCAGATTCAAATCGACAGATTTTCCCCTTTACACATTTTGCTTATTAAAATTCAGATAATGAGAGAGCAAGCAAGCAAGAGGTTTTTGGCTTGAATGGCAAAATCGATGTTTTCCTGATTAATTCACGCGTAAACGACATTTCAGCTCATCCATACTCTGTAGCTGTATTCAACTGGATGGAGATGAAACATTTTGAAAATTGCGAAGCTCCGAGTATCAAATCAAGCGTTGTTCAATAATAAAGAGTTGGATTGCATTCAGGTGACACATTTTCAATTAGGAAAATTTTTATCCAGAGAGAATATTGGCAATCTCAATACCTTCCAGAGACTCGTTAAAGTAAAACAATTGTTCAGGTTCAATTGTCAGGTCATATGTATTATCATAAAAAAATAGTCGTGGGTGCAATTAGTAAACACATTTGAAGCTAAACTTAGGTACCTAACTTTTCTAATTTTAGTTTCTCTTTATTTTGATAGATTATATTTTTATTTTAACTATTTTTACTTTGTGGTGGGCGAACACGGTCTAGGAAATAGATATGAAAGGGGCGAAAGATTAATTGAATTTTGCAGTCTAGTAGTAGCAAACACACTCTTCCAACACCATCCAAGAAGGATCTACACGTGGAAAATGCCATCAGACAAGGCGAGATTTCAAATAGATTACATATTAGTCAAACAAAGATTCAGAAATCAAGTAAAGGACTGCAAAAGCTATCCTGGGGCTGATATATCTAGTGATCACAATCTAATTGCGATGAAATGCCAACTAAAATTTAAAAAACTAATAAAAAAGGGGCGGTCGCGAAAAAACTGGGATATATCTAAATTAAAAAATAAGGAAACCCAAAAACTCTTCGAAAACGTAATGAATAAGAAACTGGAAGAAAAAACACCCACAAATAATAAAGAAGAAGAAATCGAACAAGAATGGAATGATATGAAATCAAGCCTGGCCGATACAGCCAACGAAGTCCTTCAATCAAAGAAAAACGAAATTAAAAAGCCATGGGTAACAGACGAAATACTGCAACTGATTGACGAACGAAGAAAATTTAAGAACAGAAAAGACGAAGAAGGGAAAGAAACATATAAAAAATTAAGATGGAAAGTTATAAGAGAATGTAGAAAAGCAAAAGAAAAAATGATTCAAGAAAAATGTAAAGAAGTCAACGAAAATCTAGTATTGGGAAAAGTTGATGTAGCCTATAGAGCAATAAAAAGAAATTTTCAAGAAGACAAGCCAAAAAGCAAGAACATAAGAGATGAAGGAGGCCACATTATTCTAAACGAAAACGAACAGGCAAATAGATGGGAGGAATACCTAGAAGAACTACTATGGAGACGAAAAAACAATGAACCCAATAGAAGAAGAAGAATCTGTGGACGAAAACGAATTAGGAGACCCCATACTCAGGTCAGAATTCGAGACAGCTTTGAAGGAACTAAAAAATAATAGAGCACCCGGAATAGACAATATACAAGCTGAAATCCTAAAGAACTCTGGAGAAAAGGCACGTGATAAACTTTTTGAACTAATTAGCAAAATCTATAAATTGGGAATCATCCCAAAAGATTTCCAAAAAAACAAAATAGTCACACTTCCCAAAAAGACAGGCGCGGATAAATGTGAAAATTTCAGGACCATTAGCCTAACCTCACATGCCTCCAAAATCTTAACCAAAATAATCCAAAGAAGAATAGAACAAAGAGTTGAAGAAAATCTGGGGGAAGACCAGTTCGGCTTTAGAAGAAACAGAGGCACCCGAGAAGCAATTCTCTCTCTTAGACTAATAATAGAAAGGGCTTTTATCAGGGAAGAATCTGTCTACATCGGATTCATAGACCTAGAAAAAGCATTCGATAACGTCAATTGGGAAATTATGTTTAAAATCTTAAAACAGGCGGGAATAAAATTCAGGGAGGAAGACTAATCTACAATCTATATCAAAACCAGACGGCAATTATAAATATTGGAGATGAGCAAAGAGAAGCCAAAATAAAAAAAGGTGTAAGACAAGGATGTGTGCTGTCACCCATGATTTTCAACTTATACATAGAAGAAGCGATTAAAGAATTCAAAGACAAAATTGATACAGGTATCGAAATCCAAGGTCAAAAGATCGCTATGTTAAGATTTGCCGATGACATTGCCCTTCTAGGAAGCAATAAAAAAGAATTAGAGGACGCCCTGAATGGAATTAACCAAATCCTAATAGAAGAAATCAAAATGAAAATAAACAAGAATAAAACCAAGGTCCTAGTATGTACAAAAAAAGAACAAACGAGACAGGAATGCATCAAAATTAACCAAGAAAACCTAGAAGGAGTTAAGGAATTCCGCTACCTAGGAAGTAAAATAACATGGGATGGGAGGAGCGAAAACGAAATTAAATCAAGAATTGCCCAAGCAAAAATGGGGTTTAATTCAAAACAAAAACTACTATGCTCCTCCTCAATCAGCTCAGAAAACAGGAAGTTGCTATTGAAGACATGTGTATGGAGCATAGCCATGTACGGGTGTGAAACCTGGACAATTAGAGATGCGGAGAGAAAGAGATTAGAGGCTTTCGAAATGTGGTGCTACAGAAGAATGATGAATATCAAATGGATGGATAAAATTACAAATGAAGAAGTTCTTGGAAGAAGAACCTTGTGGAAGAGTCTGAAGAAGAGAAGAGGTCAGATGATGGGGCACAGAATGAGACATGGGGGACTGATTAGGGATATCTTGGAGGGGGAGGTGGGAAAGAAAAGGGGAAGGGGAAGACCCAGATTAGAATATTTCAACCAAATAATTGGGGATATGGGATGCCAGACATTTAGAGAGGTCAAACGGCTGGCGGGGGACAGAATCGAGTGGAGACGGATTGTTGCATCAAACCAGTCTTAGGACTGTATACTCAATGATGATGATTTTTACGTTACCATACAGGGTATGGTCAGTTATTATAATCGTGCATGAAAAAAGTGTTTTTTTTTTTGCTTCTTTTTCGAAATATCTCAAAAACGGCTGAAACTATTTTGATTAAAATAAGCGGAGGTGTTCTGATGTGGCCATCCACTTGACTTTACCATACAACCTGGCCCTTAACTTATATTAAATATTTAATAAAATTATTTATAATCATGTGGGGGAGAGTGGTTAGTTTTTTTGCATTTTTAGTCTTCTGGGGTCCCACTGATTATGTATACAAAATTTGGTAGAGTTTGGTACAAGAGCCTAGATTTTCATTTTTTGACCCCCCCCCACCACCACATTTTGGGCGGTTAGTTTTTGTATTTTTAGACTTCTAGTGTCACACTGATTATGTAGGTATACAAAATTTGGTTGAGTTTTCTCAAATGCCCAAGATTTTCTTTTTTTGACCCTCCGCCGATTTTGGGCGGTTAGTTTTTGCATTATTAGTCTTCAGAGGTCCCACTGATTATGTATACAAAATTTGGGTGAGTTTGGTACAACAGCCTAGATTTTCATTTTTTGACCCTAGAACCCCCTTCCCCCTCCCATTTTGGGCGGTTAGTTTTTGTATTTTTAGACTTCTGGGGTCCTACTGATTATGTATACAAAATTTGGGTGAGTTTGGTACAAGAGGCTAGTTTTTCATTTTTTGACCATATCCCCCCCCCCTCCCCCCACAAACAATTTTGGGCGCTTAGTTTTTGCATTTTTAGATTTCTGGCGTCCCAATGATTATGTATACAAAATTTGGGTGAGTTTGGTACAAGAGCCTAGATTTTCATTTTTTGACCCTCCCCCTTTACCCATTTTGGGTGGTTAGTTTTTGTATTTTTAGACTTCTGGGGTCTCACTGATTATGTATAGAAAATTTGGGTGAGTTTGGTACAAGAGCCTAGATTTTCATTTTTTTGACCCCCCCCCCCCCCCCCATTTTGGGTTTTTTTTTGTATTTTTAGACTTCTGGGGTCCCACTGATTATGTATATAAAATTTGGGTGAGTTTGGTACAAGAGCCTAGATTTTCATTTTTTGACCAAATCTCCCCCCACACAATTTTGGGCACTTAGTTTTTGCATTTTTAGACTTCTGGCGTCCCACTGATTATGTATACAAAATTTGGCCGAAATGGCATGGTTTCAAGCTCAATTTTTTTAATCAAAATAGTTTCATCCGTTTTTGAAATATTTTTGAAAAAAAGAAGGAAAAAAAACACTTTTTTCATGCACGATTACAATACTTGACCATACCCTCTATGGTAAAGTAAAAATTGAGCGAAACTAATGGCATTTCGGTCTACAAAAAAAGCTCTAATAAATGGACATCGAAAAAATTATATTTTTTGAGATAATAATTGTTTTGTCTGTTATCTTTATATATACGCGCGTTACCAAATTTTGTGGACGAGCTAGGTCAAAAACTAGTGTGAATATCAAAACCAAAGTTCACACGTAGTTTTGGTGGATTGAGAATAAGAACTAATTAGATTTTGGTGCATAACGACTCAATATTAAGGGAAGTAGAGGGGGAATGGGGGGGGGGTTAAAAATTAAAAATCTAGGTCACTTGTTTCACATTTAAAATTGAAAAAAATAAAAGAGGTAATTTTTTTTAACTTCTGTATTTTCCTGAAGATTGGTCTACAGCCCGAAATATATATATATTGAAAAAAATTTTCCTCTTTTTTTTTTAATTTTTAATGTGAATAAAATGACCTATAAATCTTAACTCATAGTAAATGAATATTTCATATAATATTTATTAACTTTTATTTTTATATATAAATAAATTTAGTAGTTATATTGTATTGTTCTGGCTCAATGTTCAAAGGAAAAAATTGTAAAACCATTGATGGTGATTTTCTTCTAATATTTTCGAGAAACTCAACTAATATATGTCACGAGTTCACTCATCTTATCAACGGCAAATAAGAAGGAATTTAGTATCTGTTAATATTTTGAAAGATATAAATGTGAGTTCGACTCGCACTTGAATGGAACTGAGCTATGATAGACTATTGAAGCAAGGTTTTTTTATCTAAACTCCAACAATTAGACCCCGTGGTTGCCACCCTAAAAGATGGGTGGATAGTTGGCCAGATTATGGGTAAAACAAAAAGAAATCCTAAAAAAAGAAATAATATTATATAAATTTAATTATTAAAGCGGATCTTTAAACCGATATAATTTTTTCACATAGGATTCGTTATTAAAAAAAAAAAAAAAATGAAAATTAACTATTAACGAAATTCTAAGGAATCTTAACATTCTGAGTGATAATGCCCATTTGATTAGTCTAAAACAGGGGTGTCCAACCTCTTGGCTTACACGGGCCACATTTGAAGAAAAAAATGTCTCGGGACGGAGATAAAATACATATTTTAATTCTATTGATATTTGTTATTCAAAAAAGACAGTTAATAATGTAGAAATAAGAACTTTATTATTTTTACTTTACCATACAGGATATGTTCAAGTATTGTAATAGTGCATGAAAAAAAGTTTTTTTTTTGCTTAGTTTTTTCGAAATATCTCAAAAACGGCTGAAAGTATTTTGATTACAAACATTGAGCGAAACCATGGCATATCGGTCTACAAAAAAGCCCTAATAAGTGAATATCGAAAAAAGTTATATTTTTCGAGATAATAACTGTTTTGTCAAAATGTCTGTTAGTCTGTGCGTTATCAAATTTTTGTGGACGAGCTAGCTCAAAAACTGGTGTGACTATCAAAACCAAGTTTCACACGTAGTTTTTGTGCATTGAGATTCAGAGATGATTATATTTGGGTGCATATCGACCCAAAATTAAAGGGGTTGGAGGGGGTGAGGGGTTAAAAATTAAAAATCTTGGTCATTTAAGCAAACTCAACCAAATTTTGTATACATAATCAGTGGACCCCAGAAGTCTAAAAATGCAAAAACTAACCCCAGCCTTGGGGGGGGTCAAAGGGGTATAAGGTCAGAAAAGGAAAATATTGGCCATTTATTAAACTAAACCAAATTTTGTATACAAATCAGCGGGACCCCAAAAGACTAAAAATGCAAAAACAAACCAATGTGTGTGGGGGGGGGGTCAAAAAATGGAAATCTTGGCCATTTATTAAACTCAACCAAATTTTGTATACATAATCAGCGGGACCCCAAAAGACTAAAAATGCAAAAACAAACCAATGTGTGTGGGGGGGGGGGTCAAAAAATGGAAATCTTGGCCATTTATTAAACTCAACCAAATTTTGTATACATAATCAGCGGGACCCCAAAAGACTAAAAATGCAAAAACAAACCAATGTGTGTGTGTGTGGGGGGGGGGTCAAAAAATGAAAATCTTGCCCATTTATCAAACTCAACCAAATTTTGTATACATAATCAGTGGGATCCCAGAAAACTAAAAATACAAAAACTAACCACCCAATGTGTGTGTGGGGGGGGGGGGGGTCAAAAAATGAAAATCTTGGCCATTGTATCAAACTCAACCAAATTTTGTATACATAATCACTGGGACCCCAGAAGACTAAAAATACAAAAACTAACTTTATCGACTTTATTAATTCTTATCGAGAAATCTAGCGGTCCTTGAATTTTTGTATAAAGTTCCGTTAATACTTAAAGAGAGATTACCTAAAATTTAAACGGATTTTTATTGTCATTAAATATAATTTTTTTTATAATTCGATCACAATAAGTCGAAATATGTCCCATATGTCCCATAAGGATATGTGTTAATTTAAAATTGATTATATCAGAAAGGAAGCGCTCAGATTTCATGAAATTTTTCAAGGATTTTTTTTCATAAATATTTATTAATCTCCAAAGTTAAAAAAAATCTGATTGTAATCGTTTAGGGTGTCAACTCCCTTAAAAACAACGTTTCGAAGGATTCTTCCCTCCTTCAGGATTTCAAAGGGTCAATGAAGGAAACAAACAAGATGCTTCTCTCTTCTCTCTTCTAACAGTGTTTGAAATTTTTTCTCTTCTTAACAGAATCATTAAATAGAATTTTTATCCTTAATTACATCTTCATGTCTTAGGGTTAAAAAAACGGTCGCGACAGAAAATGTGGCGTCCGACATAAAAATAGTTTTCGCACTAATATTTTACCTAAAAAAGAGAATTATATAAAGTAAAAAAAAAATTCAAAATAGACTTTGTTCTCAAATGTAAGGGTATAAAAAATGTAAAAAAAAATACTTCTTTTAGGAGTTCTTCGCGCAAAATGAAGCTATTTTCAATTTGAACCACTCATTATTATGACTCGCTCTTAGAAAGATTAGCTTATATTGATTAGTTTTCAATTGAGCTATACAAAAAATTTATTTTTAAAAGGTCAACAAAATTCACGGCCTTTTCAAAGTCCTTCGAGAATAATGTTAGCCAAATTCTCTTTAAAGAAGCTGCGATTGAAAAATAAGAAAAAATCCATTAAGGCTTATTGCTCGAAAGGTGAATTTTAGATAATGAATGAATATTCAATTCATAGCTTGATAAATATATAACCGCATTTGTTATATAAATATTTCATCTGCTCCAACTCAATAAGCATTCAAGAAATAGAAATGTATAAATATTCTTTTGTTAAACGTAGCTAATATGGTATATTAATAAATAAATAATGCTCTCGCTGAAAGGAGCAGAGAGATTAGAACGGAAATTTCTAGGTAGAATTAAAAAAAACGCAATTAACAAAATTATGTTTAATTTGAGCTAATAATTGAATGGGGTCTGGTGAAATTAATTGTGAATTGAATTAACTCTCTTGATGGGAACTTTATAAGGTAGCTATACAAGATGAAAATTAGCTAATGGATACTAGTAAATGAAGAAAAAGTGAGATCTTTTCAGGGTTCCATTCAAAAGTAATGTCGCTACAAGGCCTGTCTCTCATCTGTCAGAACATTCTAGCTAGTAAATCAAATAAGAAACAGATTTCTTCTCTTCCTCAGACTCTTCCACAAGGTTCTTCTTTCTCCGATTCTTCCAAGAACTTCTTCATTTGTAATTTTATCCATCCATTTGATATTCATCATTCTTCTGTAGCACCATTTTTCGAAAGCTTCCTTCTCTCCGGTTCTCCATTTGTCCAGGTTTCACCCCCGTATATGGCTATGCTCCATACATATGCCTTCAATAGAATTTTCCAATTTTCTAAGCTTATTGAGGAGGAGCATAGCAGTTTTTTGTTTTGAATTAAACCCCATTTTTGCTTGGGCAATTCTTGATTTAATTTCCTTTTTGGCTCCTTCCATCCCATGTGAGTTTACTTCCTAGATAGAGGAATTTCTTAACTCCTAGGTTTTCTTGGTCAATTTTGATACATTCCTGTCTCTTTTATTCTTTCTTTGTACAAACGAACACACATAACAAACTTTTTTTATTATAGATTTTCTTTGCTCATGTCCAATATTTATTATTAACATCTGGTTTTATTATAGATTGTAGATTAGACTTCTCTCCCTAAATTTTATTCCCGCCTGTTTTAAAATTTTGAACATAATTTCCCAAATGACGTCATTTGGGTAGGCTTACACAAATATTTTATTATTCTGACACTTATTTATACAAAATAACTTCTATTTCAACTACTAGTTTATAATATTAATAAAAGAAATTTATGGACTTTTCAGTGCAATAAAAGCTGTAGATATGGACAACCTAAACTCTGGAATGCTGGAGCAAGGATATGAAGCAATTGCAGAACCCCCCGCCCTCCCAGCCGAAAAAAGAATCGTCATACAAGCCCTTGTAATTGATGGCGTAAGGCAAGAGTTAAAAAGAAGAAATGATTTCAGCTTCGAAAAACTAGCTCTAAAAATACAAAAACAAGAACTGGTTAAAAAAATTAGCCATAATAGAAAAATATTTGTAATTTTTATTATTTAATAAACTATTCAAAAATAATTTATTGTTGGTTTATTTATATATATTATAAATAATATATTTACAAATAAATAATTTGAATGGATGCTTTTATGGAAAAAAATTTCCCATTGTAAAACTGTTTACTTCTTGAGTGCGTCTGATAGTGAAACTTCATCTTCAAGTTCAAATGATGATCCTAAATAATCGGAAAAAGAAATAATTTAGCTATTATTTCTTTGCGATTATTTCGGGATCATCATTTGAACTTTGAAGATGAAGTTTCACTATCAGACGCACTCAAGAAGTAAACAGTTTTACAATGGGAAATTCTTTTTCCATAAAAGCATCCATTCAAATTATTTATTTGTAAATATATTATTTATTTAAAATAATTTATCATTAAATAAATTAATTATATAAATAAAAAATGTATATATGTATACCAATCACTCTTAATTATTCAACTACAATAATAATAATAATAATATTTTTTTTAATTTCGTTATTCGAATATTGCCATGTGTTCCAAATGCATTCGTTTTAAAGTGCACCTAGGGGTGAACCGCGATTGCAATTAGGTGTACACCGTCTTTGGAATTATTTTGGAATTCACTAGATAATCTATTGTCATCCATTGTCTTCTACTTGGAAATGAAATTGGAAGTAGGTGTACACGATTTTAGGTTGCGGTTCACCCTCGAGAGTGCACCAACTTAAAGCAGAACTAAAGTGACCCAGCTAAAAAAAGTGAGACCAGACAGAAGTACTTGACGCAACTTAAGACACCCACTCCAATTCCAAAACGAATATAGCTATATTGTACGGTGCTCGCTGCTGTTTCGACATTCGAATAATTTCAAAATAATAATTATCTAAAATTTGGCATGCCGTTTGATTTTCTTTTTCTTCTTCTTGCCGTGATTTTCGAACATATCTTGAAGTGGAAATGCAAATAACGGGGTGTGAAATGAGCGATGTGAGCATGACGAGGAGGAACGAACCCAATATGCTGGGGGCTTCAGACACCTTGTTTTCCGGTCAGGTTCCCTCCGCCCAGCGGAAACCTCAACCTCCTCTTGCAGACGCACTTCCCGGACGCCGTGTTCCCTAAATTGAAAGCAAAAAACTTCACCTTGTTGAAGGGCTCTCGCCCCTCGAACAAACCCTCCAATCCTTTACTTTAAATTACAAAGTGACGCAAAATAAGTTATTAAATTATTGTAAGTAATTGATATACTGGCTGTTCGAATTTATACGCAAGAGAAGTGAAAGGGGATGAGGTAGCAAGGAGCAAAGAAAAGGGCAAAAAAGTGAGACCCTCAAATTACATGCAATAATAGATGCTACATCGAATAAAATGCAAGCCATTTCGAAAGCAACTTACAAATCAGTGCGCTTTTTACAAATAGGGGTTCAACACGAACATCACAAGCCATTTTTCTTTTTTAATTTTCTTATATATCATTAAATAATTTTATTTTATATGTTACAGTAGTTTCTCGTGTATATGTAACACTGAACACGACAGAAATGGAGCGTGAACAAAATAAATAAAATGAAAATGAAATGGAATTAATTGGGTATATAATTTGAAATTGAGGCATTTATCAGTGGATTCACCTACGTATATTCCTACGTGGAATAGAAATGACGTGACACGAACAACCAATGGATCGTTTCCAAATCTCACTTGATTGGGTTTTCGAATTTTATTTTCATTTTCAGATCATTCTTTCTTTATGAATATTCCATTAGCGTATTAATATTTTCTTCGCTTTAGATTGGAATACAATCTAATAATATATATTATCTGCCAAAGTAAAAAAATCTACATGAAACATATTTTCATTTTCATTTAATATAAATATAAGATTTTCGATTAATTTAGGATTAATTAACAATGACACCCTTCTAGTTTGGGCCCATTAGTATTTAATCATATCTCTTTTTAAATATAAAACTATTCTATTGTAAATATTAGCTTTCTTTGATTTTTGTTTGAAAATTTTATTATTTTGAATTATTTCTGAATCCCACTCCCTTTTTTTCGGTCACAGTCAATTTCACATATAGTGAGTAATTTTCATAAGGTCGTATAGGCTTCATATGCGAAATTTCGTATAAATCTATCAAAAAGGCTCTAGGAGTTATTATGATAATTCTATTTTTTCCCCCTCCTATGTCGGTCCCGAAAGAAAAAATGACACTTTTTTATAATTTGACCCTTTTATAGTAATTAAAGAAAAATTTTTCGAAAAATGTTTTTTGGAACTTTTTCAAAAAAAATTTTGTCCTTTGTGAACTCCTGAAGATGGGCTTACACCCCGAAATTTATATTGAGTCGTGCTAAACAAGCATCTGATCTTTTATTTATGTGAAACCTACCTAGTATTTTAAATATAAATTTTTTTTTTGAAAAAGTTCCAAAAAAACATTTTTCAAAAAAATTTTCTTTACTTTATTTAATAGGTTTCACCAAGAACCTACACCATTTTCCCTTAACAAAACTTTTATAGTAAATTCCATTTTTCTTTTTTCCTCCTCGAATTAATTTTGGGTTCAATTTCAACTAAAAATTTCGTTTTGACATTCATACTAGTTTTTGGCCAGACTTTTTAAAATTTGGTAACGTGCTAATAGATATTTTGAGAACATAATTAATATCTCGTGAAATATGGTTTTTTCTTGTAGACCAAAACGCCATGGTTTTGCTGAATTTTTTTATCAAAATAGTTTTAGCTGATTTTGTGATATTTCTAAAAAACGAATAAAAACACATTTTCATGCACGAATAGAATGTCATGTATGGTAAAGTAAACATTATTATTATCTTCGTTCAAAGTACGTGCCCGGAACAAGCGCGAGATTTTTTTAGGATATGTCCTGATCCTGAATCATTTAGTAGCTCATGCGGGACTGGGGATATGGCTGTTTAATTTTTCATCCCACCTAAGGTCCAAGGATCTATCAAACATGTTTGGAACATATCTCGAATCAAATATTTGATTACCACGAATGCAGGAATTTTTAATCTGAACATGTAATTTTTTAGCACAAATTCTGGCGCTGGACATTATAGGAAGTTCTGGACATGTACCAAGATCGAGGCTAGTAGGTATATTCGTGATTTTCACTATTTTGATAATACTATATACTCTTAATGAATAGTATAGGAGTTACTTTTCCACAAGGCAGCAGCTCTCATTATCACTTGATAAGTTTATAAATTCTGAAAGGATGATAATACACGCAACACCTCTGACAATTGGAAAACTGTAAAAATTCAACAGCATCACACACTGTTGTAAGAGAATAACACTTAACCAAACCGTGCCATGTGTATTATCTTAGTCTCGGTGATTCTATGAGAACATGTGCTTTGAAAATGCTAATGCCGTTGGCACATTATATAAACATGTACAAAAATACAATCCGCTTCATCTGTATAAGTGGGCAATATTATTGTTCTCAGTTGATAACTAGCAAATCTTTTAGAGTTATCTTGGGCGGTTGACTGATAGTCCAAAATTTCACATATGAAACTTACAGCCTCACTTGCATAGTGTATCCCGAGGGGTGAACCGCCATTTGAATTAGGTGTACACGTCTTTGAAATTATGCGGAATTATTTTCGAATTCATTAGATAATGCCCCTTCATCTATTGTCTTTTACTTGGAAATGAAAGTGGAAGTGGAAGTAGGTTCACCCTTCGGTGTATTTCTGCAAGTAAAAAATAATACAATTGAATATTGAATATAGAATTTAACAGATTTTCAAACTCAATTTCATTTACCTTTCGTCCTTTGAAAATGTTCCCAGAATCAGAAACCAGAATTTTGATAAATACTATCATAGATTTAGTTCTAAGAGTTTCCCAGAGCTTATGCAATCATTATCCTTCACTTTATCCTATGCAAACTTTTTTATATACTGGGGAGAAAAAATATACATTCTAATTATTTTCCTAATTCCCGAATAAATGTTCTATCTTAAAAGAGTGTCTCAGTCTACTATAGGTTGTCTTGTGGGAAAAATTTACGTTTAGATTTCCTTAAAATTAACAATAGAAAATATAAATCAAACGAGCTCAAATTCGATAAAGGTGCATAAGACATGCAAACAAAAACAAATAAATAAAAATAACCACAATTAAGACAATTGGATAAAAACCTGGATAGTTATCACAAAGAAAATCACAAAAAACAAGTTCAACAGGGATCGCAATACAAGCAAATAAATAAATAATGGTAATTAAATATCAGATTAAAGCGATTTAGTCCCGAATGATTATCACAGGAAAAGTCACTTTAACAAGCTAAACAACTGTAAGGGACATACATATCAAGGCACGCAATATTAAAGAAATGTTATTGTTTTTCCATTTCTATTAACTTTGGTAAACAATTTTTTTCTAAAAGATTACTAAATATTTAGGATAACTATGAGTTAAAAATAAGTGGGATTAAATTTATGATTTAATTATCAAGTAATGAAAAACTAAGGGCTCATATGAACGGGGTCGCTGTCAATGTAGTAGGACATTCGCCCAAAAAGAGTACTTACTTGATAACCATGAAAGTTAACTTACTGGTCTATTCCAGGGGTCATTATCCCCCTGGTTTCATGAATCCCTGCACCCCAATTTCATAAAAATTACCCCCCCCCCATTATGTTTTATTTACTTCTAAAGAATTAGAAGAGGTTTTTATTACCTTTTGTTGAACTTAAAAAACTTGACTGTATTCATTTTTAGCAAATAATTTTGCATCATTTTCCGCCCCCCAGAAATTTCTTGAGGGCCAGAATAGAATTAAATATATATGTTAAAGTAAAAATAAGAATTTTATCATGTGCTGTAACTGGTTACAAGTTACGGATAATAATTGTAAATTGTATTTTTAATTGTTACTAATTAATCCCCATGTCTGATTATAATCTCCTTTGTCTTTTTGTACCGAGGGGTGAACCGCGACCTAATATCATGTACACCTACTTCCACTTTCATTTCCAAGTAGAAGACACTATATGAAAGGTCATTATCTAATGAATTCCGAAATAATTTCAAAGGCGTGTACACCTAATTTCAATCTCGGTTCACCCCCCTGGGATCTCCAAATAAAAGCTGATGTTTTCTTTTAATCCATAGTTTTTGCCTGTAGTGTAGGCAACCAGAAGCGAAGAAAACTCGCTTTTTGACGGTTGCATGCATAAGGAGGGAATGACGCTGGTCTCAATGAAACCCACAGAAGATAGAAATTAAATAAATCTTATGATTCCTCTTAGAAATGTTTCCTAATATACATCCTTGTGTTTATCTTTATCAAATAAAATAAAAAGACATACCTACCTATGCCGTTTTAATAATTTCTATTTATATTTATATTTTGTAGTGTATTAAAATTAAAAACGTATCCAGTTATAAGTTTTTGAATCAAGATTATAATATATTTAAAGGCTTTTGCCTCTTTTTAATAATTTAATTCTTATGGGTGGGTGTAACTTCAGTGTATCTACTTACTTTTTTTTATTTATTCTCGCAGAGTGTTATAAACTTAGAGGTGAATCTTTTTGTCTTAAATTGTATAAAATGCGTTTACTGAATTTAATAGGATAGTGAAGTTACGTTAATCTTGATAAAAATAATGAAAATAAAATAAATAAATTTTAAATTTAATAAAAAAATAATATGAATTGGGGGATAGGAAAAGGTGGAATTTTGGAAACTAAAAAGCTAGTGAGATATCCGACAAGTTATATAATAATTTATAGAGATTTTATAATTTATTAAATAGCAAAATGAAATATCAAACGGAAGTTATACAAAAAAAATAAAGAATTTAATAAATGCTAGAATTAATTTTTGTTTTGATTTATATATATAAAAAAAAAAAATTATATAGACAATTTAGAATCTGAGAAATGACGTTTGAATTCATATTCTTTTTTGAATGGAAGAAATCACATGTGACGTGTATATAAGAATTGTAATGGCAGTTATATAAAATTATTTGGTGTGATAATATTACATTTAATTCGGTAATTCGCTCTGAAGACGGATGTGAAGAATGAAGTTGGCTCCAGTGAAATCGGTGTTCGGAGTGTAACTTCAGTGCTATTTGTGGGACCAAGATACGTTTAGCCAAATGATGATGTGCTTACTGTTATGCTGTTCAGGTCTCCTCTTATTCACCTGAGGCCGTTTGGTAATGTACGGCTTTTGGGATCCTTCTTTATAAAAGATTGAAAAAAAAATTCACTTTAAAAATATTAATGCTCAATGCACATGTTTTACTAGAAATAAATTATTTGTTTAAAAAATACCTGTTTAAAAGTAAAAAAAAAAAAGTCTCAAAACAAATGTCAAAACAACTTTAGAATACTCACTAAAAAATATAAAATTATTTCACATTAAAATAAGATGAATATACACAAAATAGTCCTAGGAACATATACTGTATTTTATATTAAAGAAAAACGTGCTTATATGAGAGTATTAGCTCTTTGTTAAACAGGGATTTCTCATTTGATAATGTTATGTTTGGAAATGTTTTGATCAAGAAAAGATGGCGGTCGAGCTTCCTCTTCGCCCGCTTCCAGGGGACAATTTCCTAGCTTAAGGTGGTTGTTTCGCGACAATATTAGCAAAAAGTTAATGCTAGAGTATATAGAACAGACAATAAGGATTCTTAGTTCATAAGCCCAAAACTTTTTGCTGTTTATGTACCAATTCTAGCCAATCCCGTGCTCGTTTGTCAAATCTGGCACCATTGTAAGAGATTGAATATTTTTATCATAGAAATGTCAGATAAAATACATATTAAAGGTCGATTTATTTCTATAAAAATCGTTTTGTTATTTTTTAACAAATGTAATCAACGCCTTCATTACACCTTATGAAAATTATAATTTTGAAAAAATCTAGCGCATGCATATTTCGCTGGTTAAATAAATGCGCTGTTGCCAAATTGGTTTTAGTCTCAATTTTTTTTATAGATTTTTCATTATTTATTAATTATTATCTCAGAAACTGTGTTGTAACTATGAATCAATATGTCTTAAAATATGTATTGGTTATTGTTTAATGTCGGTTTAGTTTTTTATAAAAATTGTAAGGAGGGTTTCTTAATTATAATTAAATATGTAAGTAAATTTTCCGATATCCCGTATAGTGCAATGTTAAAGAGCCTGAAAAACTCGATTTTTGAAATTTAATATCTCCGGAACTGTATTGTTCATAAATTTCGTTTTGCCACCAATCGATGCACAAGTATTTAAATAATAATCTGTCTAAATTTCGAAAAAATCCTAAGAAAAAGGAATTTGGCGGAACAACTTCACCTCAAGTTCTAAGCTTACAGGCACTCCCTATCTCCCTGGTATATGTTAACTTGTTATTTTTTCTTTCTCTAATGTGACATTTTGCATACTCATATAAAAAAAGCATACAAGGTACATTTTAAGATTTAGAATCATAAAAATTCGTTCGGCGATCGATCAAAATATTTTTATAAATCACATCACAATATGTGAGAGGTGCAAATTTGAGAGCCATAATTTCACTACATTTCAATTTAATTGTGACTAAGTTGTTCGGCTCAATAATAAAACCATTTCGTATCTGGTATGCTTGCCTCATAAAGAACTAGACCGCATTATTCTCCAACACCTTGGTAATCTTTGTTTTAACAATTTCGGCGCGGGGTCCGACCATTTTTTCACATTATAGTTGGGATCTTCGTTCTTTCAACTTGGAGAGGAACCCGAAGTTAGATGAAAGACAAATTAAATCAAGGAGAAGCTGGTAGATATTATTTTAAGTTGTCCAGCTCCTATCTATATCCTATGAAATCCATTATCAAAGAAAAGAAAAATGAATCAGCACTTTATAATGACGTAAATGAGAAAATAAAATAAACAGGATATTTATATGATCCGCTTATTTATTTATAAGGTAAAATCTGGCATTAAAAAACATGTCAAATAATATAATCATGAAATTGTTTATTAATTTATTTGATAAGTGCAATATCTACCAAATATAGGTAAGTATATATCTTCTTTTTCTTTTGACTCTTGAGAAAATTTGCAATTGAAATGAAAAGAGAGAGATGTTGATTTTCTCTAAAGTAAATCTTTTAACGGGAGCTCTTTCTCAAAGAACAAGCTGATTAATTTGTAAATAGAAACTCCTAAGGTATTCAGTTATTTGCCTGCAATGCACCCCTTACCCTCAACCCCTTTAGCCTCTGCCCTCCTACCCAAACCCGTCACCTCATTCACTGATGAAATAAGCTTTGGAAAATTTTTATCCATAAAAGCATTAAATAACAACTAACTAAGAGGCCAAACTTATTTCTTCGATGTTTTATATCTAACAACGCATAGGCGAGGATTTTAAACAAAAAAAAAAAAAGCAAAAGTTGAAAATAGAACAGGTCTTTTTCTTTCTGTGATGAGAAGCCGAAGTAAACATTTTTTTTAAGCCCTTGTAATTTTTTTTTACTTTTGTGTTGGAATAGTAATCAAATTTTGGGTAATAACATTATAGCCTGAGCCTCTTATATCTGAATTTCATTCACAAGGCAAATTTAGTTCAAACTTCAATACAAAAATTCAGGAAAGTTTCAGAATATATTATTATGAAGGCGCATGGGGCCTTCTTTTTTACTGCTCTGAGGACGATATTGCAATTATTTCTTCAGGGAGCATGGTGTTGTTTTGAAGCGAAACATATTTAATAAAATTAAAATTCGATTACTAAGAGGTTTCGCAAATATTTGATAATCCGCAGGCCAAGTGCAAGTCGGAATTGCATGTCGAGAGTTGCGTAGCTAATATAAATATATTATACGAGCTTTTCGTGCGTGCCTTCGGCACGCTCTCGAAGCTCGGCCCTCCGGGCTGGTGGCCTGGCGGGCGGCGTCTCGGTCCAAAAATTTTATTTCTCTTAAAAAACCACACTCCAAATGTATACCTGTAAACTCCCGAAAAATACATAGTCTCTTAAAAGTTTCGCCTCATTTTCGTCCTGACACAGCTACAGAAATGAGGCTTTAGATATGAATCTGGAAGTATTTTTTTTTCTATAATCTACAGCATTGTGATATTTTTTGTGTGGAAATAGATTTATTTAAATAAGTGGGATCGTGTGAGGAGGAGAATTATATTATATCATTTTTTTTAAATTTGGGATCGATAATCGATATAAGGCTCCAAATATTTAAAAGAGATCAGGTGTTGTTTGTATGACAGGCTGCTCCATCCAGTATTGCCATGAGAAACTCATATGGGCATGCGTGTCTTAAGTCGTTCAATTTTGTAAAAATCAAAAATAAGAATAACAAAATTTAGATTTTTAAAAAATTATAAAAAAGTGGCAAATTATTAAAAAATAAACAAATAATATAAATATAAAATATAAATCAAATAAGATGTGATTAATTTCTTCTTCTGTGCGCAAAGAAAAGCGAATTGAATATTTAATTTTTGAGTGGTGAGGGGGGGGGGAGGATAATTATCAATATATTTAATGTTTCTTAATTTAAAATCAATTGGAGTCTTTCATTTCAAAAATTCGAGTTAAAGTTACAATTATATTTCAAATTTGCCTCGACTTATCTCCACTCAAAACACAAATATATCGACAGCATCAGCGCCCCTGTCGGCAGCATTAGGTCAGCGTTGCTGGCAAATTAATCTTGACTATTCTTATATATATATATATATATATATATATATATATATTGTATACTAGCTGAATGAGCAGTCAGTCGCTCATTGAATTTAATTCTTAAGCATGCCAGAGGAATGCAGTAGAAAGATTATTATATCTTCCAAAATTCTTGGAATATCAAATTAGTTCTTGCTTGTCTTTCTATAAGGATAGAATGAACTAATATAATATTAAAATAGGAAGGAAGAGGATAAAGTTTGTTTGAGAAAATTTACAACATTAAAAATGGTGGTAGATTCATAGTATTGGGCACTAATAAAATCTAGACTTTCTCTCTTTTTCAAACCTTAACGCATCGGAGTGAATTGTGTATGAAAGCTTAACCCTAAAACGCATAAGTTCATACCTTGGGTCCCACCTTTTCTTTTTCAACAACTTTCAGAAAAGGAGTCCCATAAATTCCAAGTTTTTAATATTCCTTCATTAATATATAAAATTAATATTCCTTCATTAATATATAATATTAACATTCCTTCATTAATATATAATAGAAGGATTTTTCTAAAAACATTTTAATTTTTACTTGGAACCATTTTACAAACACAAAATCACAGGACGGGCCTATCAGGCCCGGGGGTTTTCTGTGTATTAAAACAATAAAAGCAGTAAAAATGCATTGATATATTATTTATTTTTATAAATCCTGATATAAAATTAATTAAAAATGAATATAATTATTGAAAAATGTATTATTCACCAATAAAAAATAATAGTTTTTTTTGCATTGAGTTCAGTATATAGTTTCCGATTGGTCCCGTATAAATTTCATTTGTATTGGACCTTTTTTTGTTATGTTTTGTTCACTTTTCAAGAATAACTTCTTTGTTTATGAACCGATTTTAATGATTCGTTCTGCGTTTGGATCAGTATAGATCCATGGTAGTCAAGATAGCTAACTATTTATTTTTAGTGTATGTACAGCGAGAAATTCTTGCCAAGTGGACTGATTTTGTTTATTCTTTTTATTGGAAAGGGGTACCTTAGGGGTGGTCCCATATTAATTTGTTCAAGTTCTGATGATATGATCAATGACAAAATAACGGAAATCTCCAATTCCTATGAACAAATAATCGAAATTATAATAAATAAAATATTTTATAAAAAAACAATCGTAAAACGTACATTTCAAAAACGATTTCTTCGCCAATTGTGAACCGATTTTGATGACTTTTTTTGCATTGAGTTCAGTATAGTTTCCGATTGGTCCCGTATAAATTTTTCCTCGGACGGGCGAGAGCAGCTTGGTATAAGAGAAAGTTCAATACACCTTTTGGAGTCGCCAATTATAAGATTGGTATTGTTAGTAGAACTATCGTTAGATAGATGTTCTGTTGGTGCACATATTTAATCAATTTTACGTCTAGATAATTAAAAATAAATAATAAAGTATACCATTTAATACCCATAAACAATTTCAATATTTTTATTTAATTATTCAATAATGTATTTATCAGCTATAATAAAAAAAGTTGTTGATTCTATAAGCTGCATTTTTCAATCGTATCACATGTATTGTCCATTTGTTAATGAAATTTGCATTGTCGTTGATTTAAATCGGACATCGAATTTGTTTCATAATTAAGTTACAGGACATGGAAATAAAATTTTGATACCATTACGCCACTCTATAATCGTAATCATTAAACAACGAATTCTAATTTTTCCAGTGCCCATAGTAGAATGAGCTTTTTAAAATCAATTTTTAGTTATATTAGTACGGACAATGGACGATATAACAAACATTATCTATTGAACATCATTTATTTATTAATGAAAAAGCCTAAAGTAGATAGCTAAAAAAGCAACAATGATTTAAAATAAATAATAATAAATTCCATTGATCCAAAACGAATAGGTAATAATTTATTCATCAAACAAATTTTATCTAATCCTATTTAATAAAAAAAGACTATACATTGTACAATTTCTGTATCAAATATGTGATTGAATATTTACGATTTAATGTCAAAAGCGTTATTATCTCGGGAATCGAACCCAAGGCCCAAGGATAGTCAATAGCACGATTGCATTCGCTCTTGAGTTCGATTCGAGAGAATAAAGCGATTAACATTAAATTAAATTTGCTTAATAAATCATAAGTTTCGTATTTGATTCGAATCGTACGAATCGAACGCAGGTGATTTTTGGCAGATATTAAGCGAAAACAATATCCGAATTTCATTTATTTCTGACTTGAAATAATGAAGTTAAATAATTTTCTAATTAATATATTAAAGAATAATCAACATATTGAATAACGAGAATTGTTTTTACAGCAGTGATCTCGCGATATACATATCTTGTTTAGCAAACGCGTATGACAAAAAACAATTTCTCGTTAATATGTTGATTATTCTTCATTATATTAATTAGAAAATTATTTTGTCCAATAAGATTCTTTCATATGGTTCAATGTATAGTATAAAAGTGAAAAGAAGACCTAGCTTATCCCAAGTTTTAATTATTTAAACAGCCAATTGTTTTGATTCAAATCATGATTCATTTTTTAAACCACTAGTTAATTAGTTTAATTATAAAACTTATCAAAATATGTAATTTTTTATCACAAAATTGAGACCTGCGTATATAAAAAAATATTTTTAAATAAATTCTTGAAAATTTTTCATTCTATCAAATGAATAATTGTTCTTTATAAAAACAATTATAAAACATTTATTAATAATTCTAACAGGTTTAGGGAGAACAAAATATGTTAAAAAACAGCTCACAATACCTCTCCAATACCTTTGAGAAAATGACCTGACCGAACCAAATATCTGTGTAACATAAAAAAAAAAGAAAAAAAAGATAAATTTATAATTTTCTCATTAATATATTAAAGAATAGTTAACATATTAACGAGAATTGTTTTGATCGCGCTTTTTTTAAACAAGATATATATATCGTTAGACTACTGCTGGTTGAAGCTATTGGAGTATCCTGAGACTTAAGTCTGGACCAAGAGAGAATGAAAAACATATGATCCATTTAGCTATAATCCAACGTCATTTTGCGTTTTAGCCAGAATGACACTTGGATGGATCACCAAATGAATTTGATATCTGAGATGTTATAAATTCATTCTCCCAGTCCAGAGCGCCCGATCTGTTAGCACGTATGTTAGGTGCTTGCTATTAATTAATCGTATGTTTCCTATATTTGAATCAATCGCGATAGTATATATATTTGATTCAATTCTCGTTAATATGTTAATTATTCATTAATATATTAATGAGAGAATTATAAATTTATTTAACTTCATTATTTCAAGTTAGAAATGTATAAGTTCAGATATTATTTTCACTTAATATTTGACAAAAATCACCTGCATTCGATTCGCGATTGAATCAAATATAGGAAACATACGATTAGAAAAAAGAAATCATTTTCAGAAGCCCAAACTTAGCACCACGACACCAGTTCCTATTACATGTGAATAATTACTTTGATTACGAAAAAAACAATCAAAATTAATGTTACTTCTAGATGAAGCCCTGACAGATCGATTTGTTGACTCCAAAAACCCCATAGTGCGTGTGATGTTCATCGAAATCGTTAGAGCCGTTTTCGAAAAACCGATTATATATAAAATAATTTCTCATTTAATAATATAAGATTTAATCTTATGTCTTTTTTCAAGCTCCTAAGTTTTCAAATTTTCCTTCAATTATATATCTTACCATACATTACTCTTCAGTAATCACTTGTCTCTTGAAATTGTAGATATTTTTATAACTTCCTTCCATTATTTTACTAAACGTTTAGTGGTTTTGATCTTTTGATCTGTTTTGTTGATTAATTATCCGATTCTCTCAAAAAAATACCAACTTTTGCTATTATCTGAAATTGTTGTTTTCCAATTGATTGCACTATAGCTGTTTAATTAATTGTCTAAAGAATACCACGTAGAGTTGAAATAAAAAATCTCAGATATAATCCTTCTTGAGATTTATTTTCTAAATATAATAATATTTCTAAAAAAGTATAATTATAAATACCACATTAAAATAAATAAATAAAGATTAAACAGGATAAAAAGCAGACAGATTATTTAACTACCTGGCCGTCGTTATATTTATATCTCTAATTTAAAACTCCATTATCAGGATAAACACCCATAAATGACCTATAAGAAGTTAGATCTGCATTTCTCTTCCAATAAATAACTTTAAGTACTTTGAAGCAGACTTTATTAAACTTTGTGGTTCTACACCAATGGCATACTACAATAAAAAATACGTACGTTATTTTATTATTATTATTATTATATTTTTTTATTTCCATGTCTAGAATTTCATGTAAAAATTACAGAGCTAGCCCAGGCAAATAAAATGAAAAATTTGATGTGGAAATGTGTGTTGCAATATTGCAGGCGATTTATCTGAGATAATAAAGCGTCCTAATCAATAGATGCAATTAGTCCATTGCGCAACAACCTGTTATTTTTGCCAATCAATTCTTGAGCTTTCGTCTCGTAAAATACCCCCACCATTAGCATAAATAGAAATATAGCATTAGAAAGTGGGTGGCATTTGACCAGGTGGCTTTGTCTCGCACCAAGTCAATGATACCAAAACCCGCTTAGATTCAATAAAACAAATATTAAATTGGAGGAAAAAGTAAAAACTTTTTCATGACTCAGTGTGATCTCGGCAAATTTTGGTAATTTGTCAATTTTTTGGTTGCGAACCGTTTGAGCTAGAGAATTGAAACTTTACAGAATGTTTAAGCTTATTAATGCAGCTCTTGGGTAAAATTTTAGGCTCATTAACTAGAACTTTTCAAGAGTTTTTTTAGATTTTTCATCAAGTTAAGAAGTTCAAAATTTGATCTGTTTTGCATTGTAAAAATACAAATATTTCAGCAAAAGAACAAGCTTTCTACGACTTTCCACTGAAAATAAAAACGGAATCTTTTTTATATTTGTTTTTGATTTCTATTGGGAAAAACCAAAACGTAGTTAAATATAATTTATTTTTGCCAACAAGTATCCCTTCATTTTTGCTTTTCTTTTTATTCTTTGAATATATTGTAAAATGTGCATAAGCTTTTATTTATACAAATAAAATAAATAAAAAATAATTAAAGCGATGCATTTTTCTGTGGTGAATTTTCCTGAATTGAATTTTCCACGGTAAATTTTGTGAACCCGCTTTCTGCTCTCGATTTATCCAAACAAACAAATCAGAAAAAACTTACACTTCTATTTGCACAAGGAACAAAAAAAATATGAATAATATTTAAAGAATCGAATATTTCGGACAAATAAGTAAAATAAACATAATAAAGGAAAATATTGTTTTTAATATAATCCAGGCTACCCCTACATTTTTAATCTTTGAGGATTGAACTAATAGTAATTTTAAAATCTAATCAATTCTTCGTTTTGTAAATACAAATATTTTGGCACCAGAATGAACTTTTTACCAGCTTTCGTTATCGCATCATGTCTACAACAAAAGAAATTCACATTTTCGGATGAACTGGATTCTCCAGGCAGCCCGAAGAGCCTTACAAGTAAAATATATATAGGCAATAACTGATTTATATTTTATATTTTGGGGTATTTTAAAGAGCACAAGATCTAGGAAGGTCAAATATCGTAGGTAGGTACGGTCTTTTCAAAATGAGTGAACAGTTACTACTTGTGAAAACCAAGTATTCTTTGGAGGCCCCAAAATATTATTCTTGCACAAATATCTATATGTAGGAGTTACATTTCTGGATTGTTTTAAATTAGCTGTTTAAAAATATCAAATAATTCCATAAATAATCCTCGATAGTGGGGATATTTTTAATATATTGGTTTTGTGTTGACGAACTAAATATTCGAAATTCCCCCATGGGGCATGAATCCAAGTTGGGAAACACTGCTTTTAATCGTATCTTTGATTGGTAGATATTCATTTGTAGCTTAGGTTGTTTTCAAACTCCAATATTTCTAAGATTTACTATATCAATAAATATTTAATGGCATTAAATATGAATGGACTATAATCAACAGCATTTGATTGGTTCTAAAGTAAATGGACGAAAAGCTGCATGTCCACATCCAGCGGTTTTGACTTGAATGAATCGCTGAATCTTAATAATCGACCTCATCAATTCCATTTATCTTTTGAGCAACAAATAGAGAGTGTTTCTCATTGGATGGTTGGATTCCGAATGCCTTGTTAAACCGTTTTAATAATAGCCTCTATCTCCACCAAAGGTCAGATGTCGCTGGAGGCTTATCTGTTCTAATTCACTCAATATGAACTGCGCATATAGGTATATGTCCACAAACATGGTCGTAGTTAAACATATATCTGAGGATTCCCATCGGATTCCACTACTCTCCCTCTAGCAAAATGTTTACAAAAAAAAATATTTTTAATATTTATCTAAATAATGACGAAGTAAGTATTGTCTAAATAAACGCTCATGAGTTATGATCTCCTTTGTAGGTTTCCGTTTAACAAGTAAAACGGAACCTTATTAGTGTTCATTTAGTCAGCCTTAAATGGTTTGTTAATATATTTTATTTTTACTTGGTATTACTTGGTACGCCCAGTAGGCAGGCTCCGTCTAGAATTAAATTCAAGCAAAAATTTTCATTTTTTGTTTTGCTTATTGTGTTGAAAATTGTCTAAAACGTAGAGAAAAATCATTTTCAACTATGATTTTTGTCTGTGTGACTAGATTCAAATACCCACGATAACTTAAGAACAAAAATTCTAGAAAGTTTGTTCTGTACAGAAATCTGTGCTAAAATATTTGGATTTCCAATACGGAGAGCTAATTAAATTTTGGCCTTTCTAACTTTACTCGAGAAACCTGACTATAAAAATAAATAAATAAATAAATGACTAAAAACGATGGGGATATAACGATCTTTTTTCCTTTAGAACAGTGTTTCCAAACCTTTTTTGTGCCATGACCCATCTAATAAGCCTTTCTAAAATTCTCATATTCCCTATGTAACATATAAATAATTTTTATATATTCTAAAAATGAATTTTCATTTATATAAATATAATTTAAAAAAATAAAATTTATAGTAGTTGATTAGTATTTTGTATGGTTCTCATATACATTTAAGTGTATTTTATATATTGCTGAAGCTACTTACTATCAAATTTTGTTTACATTTATGTTTTCAAATATGGTTAATTTTGTATATTTTTATATTTATCTGAGGAAGCCCATTTTTGAGAATATCATCTACTGAGAAAGCGTCAATGGTATTTTTCGATGATAGCTTTTCTGTCTAAATGATACACTTATCACAAATAGCTGATGTATGCCGGAGCGGTATAGAAGAATTCATAATAAGTAAATCGGAGATTTTCTTCAAGAGATTTGGTTTGAACATCGAATGAATGGAAACAGATCCAGACTTATGGTTATCGAATCTCACCTATCAGAAGTGGCATGCATTTGTAAAAACAATAAAAGTGGTTAGTGATATTGATGGATGAAATATCCATCTATTTGAACAATATAATGCAATTCTGACAAAAGATGAAACACAACTTCAATACATATATCATGCATCGTCTCGAAGACTATATATGGTTGACGCTACCCAACATCGAAGTAAGTCGATTTATTACACTAGCAGTGAAACTTTTTCTACAATTATTAACAATTACAATACCTCTATGTTTGTTGTTTAACCATAAGTTTGGATCTGTTTCCACCCATTTAATTCTCAAAGAAAGTCACTTGCTAGTGTGAAACCATAACCAATAGCAAAGTTTCATTACAAGAAATCAACATATATATAATAGACATCTTTCAACTTGAAATATCACTTTTCTATTGGTTATTTTAGCAACATAAAAGAGAGGAAATTAAAAACTTGGCAATCAATATTTTAAACAAACTAGAATTTTCATTTAGGTTGCTTTGTTCAAGAATCAAAGTTTTTATGAATTTCTACCTTATAGCAATAAAAAAACAAAGATTTAAAATTTGCCCGTTTCTTCGCGTCAAGTCCTCCATCACGGTCTGTAATATCGAGTTGGCTGGATGATTTTATTTTCTTTCGCTGTCTTTTATCAACGACATCTGTCAAAAACACTAAACTCTGCAGAAATTTTTAATGGTTCTAATTGTTTCAAAGGTGGAGAAGTTTTTATTGTAATTACATCATAGAATAAAAGAAAAAGAACGAAACCTGAATTCTCTGTGCACACTTTACAACTTGGAGAAGACTTTCGAGACAATTTTAAATATAATTTAATTATGAAGAGTTCTCTCCTTTAATAGCACGAAGACAAGAAGAATCTAAACAAATATATAATATCAAAATCAATGGTGTTATTGAAGTATATATGTTATTGAAATAATCACTCTTACTAAATTATTAATTAGTAATCTAATATTTTATGAACTAAGTGTTATATGATATTTAAGATGTAAACTCAAACTTGAATTTTTTAATTTACGGTTCTATAGTTTGACAGCCAGCTTCGGCTTATTCAAGTAAAACCTTATTATACTCTTAAGGAGTATATCTGCTCGGTTTCTGACTAATGCAAATCGTCGTAATTCCCAGTATACAAAGAGAACACAATATGAACGGTCACCCATCTCAGAACCAACTGCGCCAAATGCAACTTGTATATATATCTGCGTTTTTTTTTATTTGTTTTTTAATCTGATTTGTTTGGCGCTTCGAAAAATTTTATTCCCTAATTTAAACCATACTTTATATATCGTAGTTATTGTGGGAAAAAATAATCCTCCATAAAAGAATGTTATTCATATGTATTTAAACTAAAACAACAAGGCTTCAAAATGATGAACGGTGGATTTAAATTAAAAAAAAAATATTTCTTAAGAAAATTCATTTCACTACAAAAGTAGATAATAATTGCTTGAAATGGATTTGTAATAAACAAACTTTCGAACGATTGAAATAGAACTGTTTTCCACTGAGTTCAAATGTAATTGAAAATTTCCCTTGAAATTAATTAGAAATAAATTTAATTAATCAAATTATTCGCTTCTCTTGTGCTTTTGATTTGAACATTTCAATTCCATTTGAAGAAATTACTTTGCAATATAAACAAATTAAGTTCACTTGATTAAAGACAAGAAAAGTTTGGCTTTATGAAGCAAAAGAAACGAATCTAGTGTCCAGTGGAAATGAAATGGAACAGAAGAATGAAATACTGATGGAAAGTTCAGATCATAGATGGGGGCTATACATTTACTCAACAGAGTATACAGGAGATGCATATTAGTACAAAGTTACGGAACAAGTTTTAATTTAAGTGTGTATTTCATCAGGTTTTTTTGATTTCTTTAAATGTTGATCTGCACAGTAGGTCGTTGATAAAATAATGAGTGAAACTTTGGTTATTACACTAGATAGTATTGAATTCACTCATCTTTACTTTATCCATAGGGAAGCATGGGTAAAGTATTGTAATCGGTCTAGAGCAGTCGCGCAACCAGGATTTTGTCCTGGAGGAGGCTAACACACTATATATATATATATATATATATATATATATATATCAGTGGCGGTTGGTGACTTTTCAACCAGGGGATGCTGTCCAAAAAAGTACCCTTCATTTTTTGAAATTTTATTTTAATCTTTTTTTTTGCAAATTTTATCGAATAAGGCATCATTTTCGTTATTTTTCAAATTTAACATTAGATTTTAAAAAATATATTTTGGGACCTTTGCCCCAAACGGGTACTGCTTTGTGTGAGTGAAGGTAGGAGTCAGAAATTAATTCTTGTGACTTAAATACCACAGTCCCTGAGATGCAAATCGACCATCTACCACAATGAATCAGCCTGTCCTATAAGAAAATCTTAAATTTCTACTAATTCTATTGCTATAAGCAAGCTATAAGTTGTCTATAGCAGGGGTGGCTAACAAGTCAATCGCGAGGCCAATTTTGGTCGATCGTCGATCGCTCGCAATGTCTGGGGTGGAATTCCGTATACCATGGACTTTGAAGCGATTGTAGAAGGGAAAACTTCCATGCAATAGTTTAATTCATTCTGGGAATTTGCCAAGGTCATAAATTTCTAGAATTCTGACAGCCTGACACTGTGATCTGCATTTGTTTCTAATTGCCTAAACATTATTCAAATAAATATATTTATAAAAAAATATCATTTAATAAAAATTTTATTTGTATTTTTAAATATATATATTAATTTATAGGTTAAATATTGAATATTTAGATTATAATTTCAAAAACATTGCAAAAATTACTGAATGTGTTCGACGAAATGGACAGGACCTCACTGACGTAATTTTTTAAAAATTGATGTCCAATAATAAAATTTCCACTAATGTAGAATACATTTTCGGCATCAAATAAACTTTTGTAAGTTTCCTTCATTTTTTCTAATTATTTCAAATTTTCCCTGTATATATGTGTGCAGAAAACACACACTCATACTTACAAGTGAAAAACAAAAGTTCTTAATATGAAAGATATTAATTTGCCGATGGTAATAGATTCAAATTTACAAAAAATCATAAGTTGGTGTCATCTATTAAATTCGATGGAATGGAATATTTTTAATTATATGTTAGAGGGGTTGTTTTTCACCCCTCGGGAATCGAACCCGAGTACCAGTAACAGCAATCCGGGCCTCCTGGCTCACTTGCAGGATGCGAACCTCTCTGACATAGGTACATAAAATATTCTATTCCATCGAATTTAATAGATGACACCAACTTATGATTTCTTGTAAAAGTTCTTAACATTATTTTACCAGGCCAATACATCCACCAGCAGCGAACAGGAGTGTACTTTCCTTCCCGCCAATGAAGCCAGTATTACAGCGATATACAGCAAATCATAATAATAAAAAAAGGATAATATAATTCCAAATATTTCTAAGTAATTCCAAAAATTTACAAGTAATTCCAAATATTTCCAAGTAATTCCAAATATTTCCAAGTAATTCCAAATATTTCCAAGTAATTCCAAATATTTCCAAGTAATTCCAAATATTTCCAAGTAATTCCAAATATTTCCAAGTAATTCCAAATATTTCCAAGTAATTCCAAATATTTCCAAGTAATTCCAAAAATTTCCAAGTAATTCCAGTAATTTCAAAATAATTCCACATAATTCCAAAGAGGTATACACCTAATTCCAATCGCGGTTCACCCCTCGGGATTCCCCTTATGGCAGGCATTTTAAAATATACTTTGCTTGTGTCTATTAACCTTTTTATCTCATAATGTTAAAAATTTTGGAGAGAATCCTATACTTTGGCTATCCAGCAGGCAAAGAGTAATGTAAATAAAACCTTGATTACTTTCCAGGTTGTTGTTGTTTTTTTCACGATTCGCTTTCTCTTAGAATAAAAACACGTTCGCTAATTCTAATAACCCACCAAATCTTCAGCTCATAATATATAAAAATAATTAAAGACTTGGATTGAGAATAATCTCGAAGACTCCGATCAAAGGAAAAATAATTTGACCTTTTTCTATGGGGAGATTCAATAGCGAGTTGCGATTTAATTAGAAGATTGACGAAGCCATTTTCGGGCATGATCTCTTCCTAGTCTTTTCACAGGATTTGTTTCCTGTAAGATAATTAGATTTCATTGGGAACAACATTGAAATGTCATTCCTTTGACTGGGGCAAAGAGGTGCGTGACAGGAAAAACTTTTCAAAAGTGCTAAAGATATTTATTTTTGGAATTTTCTCCGGAGACATGAACTAGAGAGCTTTATTTTAACAATTAGGTCTATGCCCGGCTCAAATGAAAAAATCGAACAAGACAGAAGTTGATGGCATAACTTTTTCTAAGAACTAAAATCGAATTCTTCTTTCAATAAAATGTGTCATTTTCAAACTTTGGGATTTTATAGATTGTTTCATTAAAAAAGATACGCAAATTTGATGATATCTCTATGAACTGTGGAGCTAAAATGTTGTTCCAAAAGTGCAGCTTATTAAATCAAACTTTTATAAAAATGCAGAGGACGTATGATATTATATAAGTTGTTCGATCAAGGAAACTCAATATATGTGTTGCTGCCTTGTCTATCTGTCTATCACTTTGTCAGAACAATGAAACTCGTAATTGAATTAATTAAAAATTAAAAATTTATATGTATTTATTTTCCCCAAAATCGAAAATTGTATTAAAGTTTTAATCAAATGATTTTTTAGAGAGAGTCGAATTTTAACTGTGGTCAAAAATAAGAAATATTTTTTATCATAGAGGTATCTCTTTTTAAGTCTGGATTCTCTTCAGGTTTTGTTACACCAACAAATTGGACTTCCCAATAGGATGACACTGATACCGATATTTTGATGTCTCTTTTCTACATGACCTCAATCCAATTTAACAATTTTTTTTACTTTTTTATAAAAGTTTAACTTTGCAAGGGTTCACCTTCCGTAATCAAAATTATGAAAATAAATATATAAATAATAAGACGGATAAGTGCGAGTCGGACTACCGTTTGTCGAGAGTTGCGTACCCGTCTATAAGTCTTAAAATACTTGAAATATCGAATTCGTATTTATTTATGTTGATTTCATATTTAATTAGCTGTTTTCATACTTAACTCTAAATTTTCTTAGTTAACTCTTCGTTTTCCTAATTAACTCCCTGTTTACATACGTACCTTATTGATTTCATATTTAATTAGCTGTTTTCATACTTAACTCAAGGTTTAAATACTTAACTCGAGGTTTAAATACTTAACTCACGGTTTAAATACTTAACTCTCAGTTTTCTTTCTTAACTCTCAATTTCTTTACTTAACTCCTCGTTTTCCCAATTAACTCGCTGTTTACATACTTAACTTGTTGATTTCATATTTAATTAGCTATTTTCATACTTAACCACGGTTCAAATACATAACCATAGTTAAAATACTTAACCACGGTTCAAATACTTAACCGCGGTTTAAGTACTTAACTCTCAATTTTCTTTAGTCAACTCCTCGTTTTCCTAATTAACTCCCTGTTTACATACTTACCTTGTTGATTTCATATTTAATTAGCTGATTTCATACTTAACTCACGGTTTAAATACTTAACTATCCATTTTCCTACTTTCGTTTTTATACCTAACCTTCCATTTAGTTACTCAACTTACGGTTTTCATACATTTCAAAAAAAGGAAGAGGTTTTCAATTCGACTGATTTTTTTTTGTATCTATGTTATTCGATTACTTTGCCAATTGTGAACCGATTTTGATGATTTTTTTGCATTGGGTTCAGTATAGTTTCCGTTTGGTACTATATTAATTTGGTCAAGTTCTAATTATATGATCAATGACAAAATAGCGGAAATCTCCAATTCATATGAGCATATAATCGAAATTATAATAAAAAATATTTTATAAAAAAAACAATCTTAAAAGGTTCATTTAAAACCCGCTAACGTTTCGAGATAATTCTTCTATTAATAAATTGAATTTTATTATCATTTTGTGATTCATTCACACGAATCTTTCTCTTATGAGATGCATGCAAGGTATTATCTTAAGTCTCACTATTGTCAACATCACTAAAAAGAGAAAAATAAAAATAATTTTTAGAAAAAATAAGACCGACTTGAAAAAAATTAAATGCAACAAATAAAATAATAGGAACTCAAAAATAAAATAAAATGCACTAAAAGGTATAAAAGGTATAAAATAAAATAAAAATATCTAATTTAGTTAGAATTAAACGTCGAAATTGTTTCATGAAATCAATTTTTGAAGTCGGTGACAAACATAAAAAATTTTATGAATCGCACTCAACGGATCATACCTAGTATGTTTGGCGGGTAATGAAGACAACATCGCGTAAGCTCGTTTATATAGTTTCTTTAGCACCGACTTCAAAAAGTGATTTCATGTAAAAATTTCGTCGTTTAGTTGTAAGTAAATTAAATAATTATTTTATACCTTTTAGTGCATTTTATTTTATTTTTGAGTTCCTATTATTTAATTTGTTGCATTTAATTTTTTTGGAGTCGGTTTTATTTTT
The DNA here is from genome assembly GCA_024734495.1 of Forficula auricularia. Lineage (NCBI taxonomy): Eukaryota > Metazoa > Arthropoda > Insecta > Dermaptera > Forficulidae > Forficula > Forficula auricularia. Next base: position 3,696,375 of record JALMQS010000058.1, read on the forward strand.
TTTTTCTAAAAATTATGTGAAATCAATTTTTAATATTTAAAATGTCCTTCTTGTACTTTGTTTGACTTTTCAAACGTCACTGGTCCCTCGGCATCTTGCGTTCCCTATTTCGTGTAATCCGTCCGCTTCTTAAATGATCTGTTGCTTCTGTAACTGGAAAGTTTTTTTAAGGGTTGAGATTTTTAGTCCCACGTCCAACTCCTATTAGTAGCCTTCTAAGACAAGCATGAAATACCGTGTACCTACCTATCCTACCTCCGGTCAACGGAAGATATCTAAAATTTCCATTATTTCTAAAAGTGATTTTTGATCTAATTTATATTTTCAGTTAAATTGGTAGACAGGATCGAAATTCCGCAAATGAGGGTTGTGTGGTTAATAGGTTATTACTTTTTATTTTATTTATTATTTTTGAATTGAAACATATTTTACAGCAGGGCTTGGACTTAAGCTAGATGGTTAGTGATACGCCGAGACCGAGAGAAAAAGTCAGACCCTAAAAAACCTTATGAAAATGATTCATTATGGGAAATTGATAGTGACCCAAAGAGGGGGTTAAAATTTGAATTAATAAAATTTTCAAACAAAATTCAAATATGGTAAAGCTGATATTTACAATAGAAGAGTAATATTTAAAATGAGATATTATTAATTGCTAATGGACCCCAAATGTTGGGCTCGGTTTAAAAAATAAATTATAAAATTTTCAATCTAAGAAAACATGTATTAACAGGTTATACAAATCGGATCAATGATATTATATTGCATTATTATGCATAGGTGTACCATAGAATAACAACTGTAAAATATTTGAGTTGAATCTCTTAAATCTTAATCGAGAAAAGAAGTCTGATTCGTGCAGCCCTCCAGCAGATATATTTTAAATAATAAAGTATATCAGTTATTCCAAGATTCGAATAACATTTTCTTTATAACACTGGAAAAGTTTATTTTTAATATAAAACATGATTTAATTTACATATTCCATTATAATTCTGTCTCTCACTTTGAAACTGAAATAAAACAGATGGTATACCAGAAAAAGAGAGGGAAAACATTCAATAAAAATGTTTCCTAAACATAGTATTATAATCATTAGTTGCTGAAATCCATTCTTAGATTGAAATAACAATCAAAAAGAAAGCAAAGAGAGATCAAAAGTTTTGGGGAAAGAAGAAGAAATCCAAAAAATTAATTCATTCTAAAAGAACAAAATAAAATTCAAAAAATATTTTAAGTAGGTTGTTGGATTGTAAAATTACAAATGCTATTTATATAGCATAAAAAATTAATTTTAAGGATATACTTCTTTCTGGAAAAAACAACTAATAAGCAGACGTTGAGCCCAGATAGCACCACGGTTGGTATAGAACAGGGGTCGGCAAACCGTGCCCTCATGAGGCTCATCTGGCTCTTTTGCCCTTTGAGTGTGACTCTGACGCAAATGACCACGATCACCATATGGCTCTTATATAACTTCGTTTCTTTTTTGTAAATTTTCTGCTAAATCAATTTTAGTAAAATTGTTATCAGTTGTTACTTTTATTCCAGTATTTTTATGAGGTTTTGTCAATCTCAATACAACGTATTCTCCAATAGATTTATTAGATTAGATGGTCTTGCCTCTTCTTTCTCTAAATATGTAAAATCATTTAGGTTTCACATAGGTCAAAATCCATTATTTTAGACCAATTTTGTCTGGTTTATTTGACATAATAAATTGAATAAATGGTCATCTACACATGATCAACAACTTGTATGTTTTCCCTAGGACTATAACAAGCTTGATTATTGAATATAGGTAAATCTGTCCAAAAGCTCAGAAGCAAAGGGCAAATCTATCATTTCATGTTTATAGGTATTTCGAAAATAAACTGCAACGAATCGTTGCTAAACTTTATCCAAATTCACTTGAAATATTAATATGTTTATTCCTTTATTATTAATCAGATATCACTTGCAATTTGCAATTCATGTTGACTTAAAGTCAAAAATAATTATCGAATCTCATTTAATAATCGAAGAATAACCATTCTACATTGGAATTTTGACTTTTCCGTTATTATTAGTAACCATTGCTGAAGACATGGATGAATCAACTTAAAATCAAAATTAGCGATCGATTCTTATCCAATACTAGAGAATAACCTTATTGCATTCCATTTGATGTTTTGACTATTAATGGCAACCTTTACTGAAAACGTGGAAGAATCGACTTAAAATCAAAAAGACTAAATTCTTTATTGCAAACTTCTCAAGCTTGAGTTGTTTACCAAAAAAGTATTGTCTTTTTGATTTTAAGTCGATTCTTTCAAGTTTTCAGTAAAGGTTGCCATTAATAGTCAAAACATCAAAAATGGAATGCAATAAGGTTATTCCTCTAGTATTAGATAAGAATCGATCGTTATTTTGTATTTTAAGTCGATTCCTCCATGCAATGGTTACCAATAATAATCGAAACGTCAAAAACCTAATGTAGAATTGTTTGTCCTCAAGTATTAGATGAGAATCGACACTATTTTTAACTCGATTCCTCCATCTCTTCAGCAATTGTTACCAATAAAACCGAAACGTTAAAAATCCAATGTAAAATTGTTATTCCTAAAGTATTAGATCAGAATCAATCGCTATTTTTGATTTTAACTCGAGTACTTCATGTCTTCAGCAATGGTTACCAATAAAAACCTAAACGTCAAAAATCCAATATAGAATGGTTATTCCACAAGAACTAGATGAGAATCAATCGCTATTTTTGATTTTAAATCGATTCCTCTATGACTTCAGCAATGGTTACTAATAAAAACCGAAACATCAAAAATTCAATATAGAATGGTTATTCCTCAAGTAATAGATGAGAATCAATCGCTTTTTTGATTTTAAGTCAATTCCTCTGTCTTCAGTAAAGGTAACGGATAAAAAATCAACGCTGTTGCTATGGTTACTTATAAAATTTCTTACCAAATTTTTATCATTTCACAGCGGGAAGCCTATCCATTCTTACTTAAGTTAGGTTAAATGAGTTATATTAAACCCATCAAATGAATAAATTTTAAAGAATTTTTGGTAAAATAAGGAATTTGAAAAAAGTACTATCTTACTCTAGAGTAAAGTACTTTAAAATATACTTTTACCAAAAACTTTATTCAAACTTTTTTGTTATCCCCAAGATACTTAATTAGAATATTAAATTTCATCAAAATTGGTTAAGTCATTTTCAAGATATTTAGAAAAAACTAAAAAAGTACTGAAATAAAGTACTAATATTTGTGTGCCGATATGTACCAAAAACTAATAAGCGCTTCATTTTGTTAAAAGAATCGTATGTTTTCAATTTCATTTCAATCGGTGTAACGACGATGTGGAAAAAGTCGTGGACGAAAAAAACGATAACATACATACATCCATCCATCCATCCATCCGCACGCACTTCCAAAAAAAAATGGCACTTTTTGGTCTCTAGACGAGACCCCATGTAATTTTTGGCAAAACCGTCACGTGCTAAAATTCAACCTAATTGAATACTACAATTTGTGACGTTAATTGAGACCATGGGTTCCGTAGTCTTTATCTGAGGACCCTTTGAATTCGCGCTTGCCGCGAGACCGATTACAATACTTTCCCCATGCTTCGCATTGGATAAAGTAAAAATCACAAACCCTTCATGATATTCCAGAATCTATCTCTTGCCATGGTGTTTTTGAAATTCTGAGATTTCCAAATGTTGCTCCAGTATTCTTTCAATGGTAAATGTCTCTGGCCGAAGGAGCATCCTTTCCATTCATTACTTGCATCACCAATGACTTGGGGAGATCTTGCATGCCACCACTATCTCCTTCATTTTCTTAATCTTCGGAATATTCTTCATCTTAATTTAATAAGAATTTAAGAATTTTATTTGGAGTAAAATTGTTTTATCTTTCCATAATAAAATGGTTAATTATTGCTCATAAATCACTAAATATAATTTTGAGAATATTTTTGATTAGAAATTTTTTAAAGCCAATCAGAAATCAAAAAATTTATAAAAAGTTTTCAAACATCAAATTTGCTCCAGGGGTTAAATGTTCCCGCCGTCCTTCTAGTGTTAATTCTTAGAACACAATAACGGTTAAAACTGAAAATTTTTCTTTTGAAAGAGTATGGGAATATTTCAGGGAAAGTCTAAATAGAGAAATGAGAGTTTAAGGAATTGAAGAAAGTTGAAATTTATCAGTAAAGTAAATGCTATTATAAAGGTGTGTGTATATTTCATAAGAACCCCGATTAAAGGGGTTATAATAAATTATATTTACTAAATTCTCAACCAAAAAAGGTGAAATTAATAATGTATGAAGTCTGTAGATTTGATTCTTTTGTGTTTCAAAAATGAAGTTTCGACAAACTATTATATTTATTGTCTTTATTAGTATATTTTTTTATTAACAGACAACATTCTGGTGAGTTTTTCTCACTAAAAATGTGCAAACTAGATAGTTTCACCCAAAACGATAAACAACTCAACCATCCAACCATCATTATCTGCAATTCTGCAGTGTCATGGATGTTAGAGCCTCAGTTGTTACTGTAACAAAATTGTCATTCATTATGGAATAAAAATAAAATAAAATTATTACGTAGTATCGTAGCAATCTATGTATTAATTTGATTGGTATAGATAAAATGTCACTTCCATATTCTCACGGCATATTTTTGCTAAAAAATAACTTTTGAGTGGGTTGTCGGTGGAGTTCAGATCAAGAGAAAAAAAACCCAGAAAACGTGCTTGAAACAAAATCAAAACATCTTCGTTTGTTTTTCGGAATTTCGTCTTGAATAGCCTGTGAAGGACCCTTGGCCCCATTCGAACTCCACTCTCAACTATAATTTGCAATGAGTTATCTTGGGAAATAACTTTTCCAAATAATTTAAAGCTATACATGTTTTGTATTATTTGTTCAAGCAGTTCATCTAAAATAAATAAATATCTTTTTTATTCAAACAAAGAACTAATCAAAAGTTGATTTAATATTTTATCTGCGCCATCAGTGACCAGACAAAAACACACACTTGTTTGGGCGTTTAAAATGATAAATAATTGTCTTGAAATTCTATCAGTCATCAGAGATTTAAAATCGAAGAAAAAATCAATTTTTTAAGAGTCGAAATGCTTTCTAGAAGATTATAGGTAATTAATACAATCTTAAATCCATTTTCTGTATAGAAGAATCATTTGATTATATTTTTATGTTTCTGTACAAAAGTAAAATGAAACCATATTAGTCTCGATACAATTGTTGTATATTAATGTCTGTCAGTTTGTCCCTCTGTCCAGGTATTGCAGCTCCTAAGTGGTGGAGGGGTGGAGGGGTGCAGGAGGTGGGGTGACGTGGTAGGGGTCCGGGGGCGAGGGGGTGGGTTCGGGAGGGCGAGGGGGGTTCGGGGGATTGATATATAGTTTTTAACTGAAGCAAAAGTTGCCGAGCATCCGCTCGAACTTATGTCTTTGTGTAAAAGTTTAATCCAGTGACTCTGACAAAAAGAATCTATAATATCCTAGAAAAAGAAATAAATCAAACTAGTGAAGCTTTTACATACCTACTAGTTCAAGAATATCAGTTGTGATTTCACTTTAAAACATGATTATAAATTTCCATGTGAACCTATTATGGTCACATGTTTAAACTTAGACTATCAGCTTAGAAACATATAAAGAATGTCTGTTAAAAATTAAATTTGAAATTTTTCTTACTCTAAATAGAGACCGCTCTAATGATTTGGCTAAAAATTGGTGTACTTATCAAGTCTCATGAGTTATTAGTTCTGTCAAATTTTTAACCCGATTGAAATAAAGGAAGGGGGTGTAAATTAGTCATGTAAATTAGTCATTTGCAAAATAAATATTTTAATCGTCCATATCTCGTCCTCGAAAAGTCATCAAGAAGCCAAACACGCCGGCCTCTTGGATTCCGACACCGACACTTCGCAAATGGATAGAAAGCTTTCTGACGAACCACGGAGTATAAGGGGTTAGCCAGTTGGATGGAACATCGGCTGGATCGTTCTCTCACAAACTTCTGGTGTTCCCCAGGGCTCTGTAATCTCCTCCACACTCTTCCGTTATTTATGTAAGCAGACCTTGTTGATCCGACGCGCAAACCACTCGGTGTTACGGGCGATCTGCACTCTGGACGGGGCGTGGGACCCTCTCTCCCGAATAATCGAATCAATATTGCCTCCTCAATTACTCTCGACCTAGACAATCTGAATAAATGGGGCTCTCAAAATTTAGTTAACTTTAATTCAAATAAGACTCAATGTTGTCTAATTTCTAGGCGCGAAAATAGAGATTTCCCTGATATTCACTTCGATTCGAATACCCTGAAAATGTGTGACAGCCTATCCATGTTGGGCGTCTCTGTCGCATCTGACCTGTCTTGGAATGAACACATCTCCTCTGTGGCGAAATCTGCAGCAAGGAAGATTGGCTTCTTATTCAGGTCCAAGCGATTTTACAAACCCCCACAACTTCTCACCATCTACAAGGCCCAAATCCGCCCCTATCTCGAATACTGCTCTCATCTGTGGAGAGGAGCCTCAAAATATTCTCTTGCTACCCTTGATGCAATTCAGAAACGAGCCGTCAGGCTAATTGGACGATTCTACCCTCGCCGACTCCTCGACTCGTTGGCTCATCGGAAGAGATGTCTCGCCTTTCCCTTTTCTATAGATACTATCACGGCAGGTGCTCTGATGAGATAAAGTCAATAATTCCCCCCAAAGCATACTTTGCACGCAGCACACGTTTCGCCGACTCCCAACACTCTTTTGCGGTCAAATTGGAAAAGTGCCGGACCACTTCATTCGCGAATACATATATCCCCATGACTGCGGAACTGGAGACTCTCTCCCAGCCTCTATCTTTCCCAGCCACCTATGATCTTCAAACCTTCAAAACCAGGGTGCATAGACACCTCGTCTACACTCTCACTTAATCAACTTTCCCTTCTCTTCGGTAATGCAAGGGTCTTTCAGATCCTGGAGCTGCACCTTTACTGGTCACCCCTTCTTGCATTCGATTGCATTAAAAAAAAAAAAAAAAAAAAAAACACAGAAACCTGAAATTTGAAACTTTTAGAGCTATCTAGAGGCTACATGAAGTACCACAAGATTTTGGATAAAATAGAAGTTGATGTTTACGTACGTGAGAATGTACACTCACCCCTGCGCTTTGCAACCGTAAATCTCAGAGCTACGAAATTCGAAACTTAACCTCGATATAGTCCGCCTCCCTGGTGTAATGGTCAGCATGTCTGGCTGGCAGCCCGGAGGTCTCGGGTTCGATTCCCGGCTATACCCAGACTTTTTTCTCTAAGTATAGGGTCTGGAAATAAAATTAAGTGGGAGATAAACTTAACCTAATTTATCGTGCGGAGAATTTACCACTGCTCGAAGCCCTAAAAAAACATAGTAAATTGGATTGTATCTAACTTTCTGAGATTTGGCTCGTGATCCCGGCTTCTTTCCTTTTACTCTATTCTTTTCACGATGGAGGGTCCATCCGATACAGGCCTTTATGTGATGCACCTTCTGGTGTATCTCCTTCTCCTATCAATATCATTAAAAAAAAGGCTAGAAGGGGTACAGCAACCTTTTGGTTGAAATTGAAACACCGAAAGTTGACATGAAAGATTTTTCGTTTTATTTGATTTTTCTCAAACAAGGCAACTAACGATTTTGTTTAAAATTGGTGTACTTATCAAGTGTCATAAGTTATTAGTCGTGTATAGATTTTAATCCGGTTGAAAGGGAGTCTAAATTAGGAGTGTCGTAAAATAAATATTTTAATCATTCATATATCGTCTTCGGTAAGTCGCAGAGCCTTGAAATTTGAAACTTAAGCTATTTAGAGCCAAAAAGGTACCGAGTATCTCTCGGTGCTCCAGGAACTTTATTAAAATCTGACATGGTCAGGTTTTGGCAATGTGTTGAATTGATATGGAATGACATGTATTGGATAAGACGTAGGGCTTGGGTGCGGAAGGACTTTGGTTGAAATCCGGTTGAGAACAATTTACTTATTTATTTATTATTTTTATAATATACCGGAAAGTAGAAAATATACTTTTTCTCTAAAAAAATTACTTTTCTAATTTAGCAAAGTCTTTAGAAATAGACCAGTCATATTTATCTGGCCATCTAAGGTCATTTAGTCATTTGTAGGACAACTCACAAATCAAATGAAAATTAATTTTCCAATTTCAATACGACGGAAAGATAATTAGTTAAAATTCTATCATTGAATAACAAAATGTAACTGGAATTGAAAAACGTATAGAGATACTCTAAAGATTGTAAAATGAAAATTAATGAACCTCATTGGGATTCGAATCCCACACCCCTAGAACTTGAAAACAAAACATGAAAAAATAAAATTGAATCGAACATTAAAAAAATAAAAAAAAAAATAACCAAAATACAATCTCATTATGTAATTATTTAATTAAAAATTTAATTAATATAAAAAATGTGTAAATTAAAATATATTATGAAAACTTGAAAAAATCAAATGAAGTAGGTATAAATATAATATATAAGCACGGGTGCTGTTTATTTTTTTATATTTTAGTAAATACTATGAGAAAACATTCATTTAGCAATAGATTTTTACCTAATTATTTTTTTTTTGGCTTTAGAGCAACTGTGCCCATACAGCCACGCAATTAATGATTCTATAATTTAAAGTGAAAAATGATGGTACAAATGAAGAAAGAAAAAAAACTGTACCTAATTATTGGAAAACTAGGTGTAAATACAAAATTGGCTCAGAATTGAAAACTGCATCAAATTTATTGATATGTTCCTGTAAAACTATTATGGAAATAATTATAAAAAAAATATGAAAAGTAATATCATGACATATAATTAAAGTTTTCTCTCAAAGTTAACCGAGTAAAAAAAGACCATTTATTCCTTATTGTTATCCTCATAAACAGACAGTTCGTCGAGTTTCCGGAGAATCCAATTCATTAATTTTTCAATTTTTGTCTAAAAGTGGAAAAATATTTTCCCGAGATGATTCTTTTGATCGCCCACGATAAAGCTCGGACAAAGTTCCTTTTGGTGCCAAAATGTTCGTTAAAAAAAAACATTATTTTCTTCTTTTGAGTAACGAAAGAGACTAACTTGAATTTTAAGGGCTATATTTTCTAAGACCCTCTGATCTAGCTCCTTCTACAAAAATAAAATTTTCATAAAATTTCAAATCTCATGTAGTAAGTAATAAGCGGGCGAGTTCCGTAATAGAGAACTCAAAAAATTCTTCGTTTCTAAAGGCTGAATCACATAAAAACAGCTCCTTCGGAGCTCTCTCAAACCATCATTTTAAATCGAAATAAATTTCAAAAAATTAGACCTAAATCTTCTTAAAGAGATATTTACAAACATATTTTATAAAAATATTTTTTTTCATTTTTGACCCCACATAAAATTCACCTTTCCCCCAAATAATAATTCTTTAAAACTTTAATAAGATTTTTAATTTGTGGCAAAATGAATACTCGTATAACTTCTAAATTTCAAGCTTTTATTGTATTTTCTTTACGAGCTGCAATACTCTGACCTGGCCGACAGACACACACAGGCAGACATTGTAGCAACACTACTATTAGTTCTAATTTTTAAACCGAATCATAAAAATGTTGGAGTGGGCTGATTTGAATTTAACTTGTAGAAAGTAATTAAAAATCTGGCAAACTTTAAATCTTACTGTAGTTTTTTTTAACTCTCTCACTTATTTACTTATGATTGCTTTCTGAATTCAAGTGATGAACTACTCGTGAAAATGGCTCTTCAATTTCTTCTTGGATCAATCTCTGGATTAAGCGGGGAAATCAAGTTGAATGTTAATTGTCGAATACCTCCTTTAAGCCATTACTTTATTAACAAGGGACTCTTGGGTTCCCCTAGAAGGAGGGGGAGTGATTTACCCGAAGGGTCGTTGCTAGTGGAGACACTAATTGTATCACCTGGCGTTGAGAGTTTCGGGGGCTGCTCTCGTGACCCTTCAATCACAAATTACTTTGCTTTTCCTATCCAAGAATTCACTAATTACTTGTTCACTCAAATGATTATACAATTACATTACATTTATTCTTTAAATATACCTAAATAGACATTTTCCGATATTAATATAATTCGATATTTTATAATTCAATTAAACATTGTCTTTCTGACGATTCTAGGGTAGATAGTGGATTTTTACATCATATAAAATGGTATTCAATATTCCCTGCACGAGATATTTTTTTGTTTATTCGTATTAAGAAATGTGAAAAATGATTATCATCCATGATTTTATTTCTGTTGTCTTAATGGGTGTTTGAATGACTGCATTAATTCAGGAACGTGGTATCTCTAAGAAAGTTATAGAATTTCAAGATTCTGAGCTTTAAGAGCTTAGAAACTGCAGGCCAAGGAAAGAGAAAACAAAGGACAGACGGACGAATAACGAATTACTTACCATCCGTTTTTAACAATTTTGGTATGGATGGTCAAGGGTTCTAAGAGCTTTAGGATTCCGTTTAAAAGTAAAACGATAAAAAGCAATAGTGTCACTACAATGTTCTGTATGTCTGAGTTGTAACTCGTAAACTAATTAAGATACAAATTTGAAATTTAGAAGTAAAATCCATATTAAAATTTTAATCGAATATTATTTTTGAGTGGGTCGAATTTTTTGTGGATGTAATGTAACTCGCCTCCTCGCGGTGCACCCTGGGTAATTCGAAATGAGTTACACCTCTACGACTCCAACTGTGGAACAGAAGAGCCATATGATCGTCAACGCAAAATCAGGACAATCAAAACCAAACACAGCCCTTGTTGGGGCTCCAACGAAGCCACTTCTCGGCGGACGACTAAGTTTTTAAATATACTTTTCTGGAACGCAGGCAGTCTGAATCCTTCAAAATTCAGGGAGCTGAGGAGTTTTATTCATGATCACGACACTGACATTTTTATAATTTTTATAATTTTTCTCATTAATATATCAAAGAATAATTGATATATCAATGAGAATTGTTTTTGACCGTGCTTATTTGAAAAAGATATTTATTTCAAATAAGCGCGGTCAAAAACAATTCTCATTGATGTATCAATTATTCTTTGATATATTAATGAGAAAAATTATAAAAATGTATTTAACATCATTATTTCATGTTAGAAATATATAAGTTCAGACATTATTTTCACTCAATATTTGACAAAAATTCCCTACATTTGATTCGCGATTGAATCAAATGTAGAAAACATTCGATTGACATTTTTATCATTGTAGAGGCTTGGTGCGACTGTAACATCCAGCCCTACCAATTGAGTGGATACATCCATACCGTTGGACGGGGCCGGCAAATTGCATCCGGAATTATAATTGCCACAGTTAATGATATAGCCTCGAACGTCCAAACTTTACATGAAATGAAGAGAGAGGACAAACTAGAGCCTGTTCAGATTGATGCGTGGCTCAATGTAAATCATTTTCGGGTGGTCGCGGTTTACAATCCACTCATAAACACATTTTGGATCACCTGATCTTGGAACAGGCCATTACGGACAAGACAATTGTTGATTTCAACGCTCAGTTTACTAGATGGGGATATTCCCGTCCCTCTGCCGTTGACGATATCATGGAGTCCCCTAATCGAGAGCTCATCTCTGATCCTAATCGAGACCGAGCCCAATTTTCTCTCGTTCGCCGGCCAACTTATTAGCCCTGATCTCATTTTTTCCCATGCTAAGCTCTTCGACAGATGTTAACACCAACTTTTTAACGACCCCTCTGGTTGTGGGTACCGCATCGTGTCTGTCGCCGTAGCTCCCAAACTGAGGGTTCTTAAGAGAAAACCGCTCACTAGGTAGAACTTCAAAAAGGCCGAATGGCACGAGTAGGCTGCAAAGACCGACATAGGTAGAATTTTTCGATAATTTCCGTAATTTTAATCTTATCTGTGACAACCTCCTTCTGGTCGTTTTTCATTTTGTGTATTGTAACCCTTTCCTTCGACAGTCTGGATCTTAAGATTTTCATATTGTTGATGTTCTCAATTGCTGTTTTGATTAGTTTCGTCTTGTATGCCCTACAGCTCTTCCTACTGGCCTTTTTGACGCTCTTATTCAAGTTCGCATATCTCGGCGAGTCCCTGCTAGTTCTTCTTCGCTCGTGGATCATCACCTCAGTCTCCGAGCTGATTCTCTTATCTACCTATTTCTGCATAGCGCATACTTTCTTACTGCCGTCCGGATGTTTGTTGTGATTTTAGTTGACAATGCGTTAAGATCCAACCTTACGTATGCACCTATGTGCCCCCCACTGCGTTTCGCAATCATAAGTCTCAGAGCTACGAAATTCGAAACTTAAGCTTGATATAGGCTAGAAGGAGTACAAGAAGCTTTTGGTTGAAATTGGAAAACCGGAATTGGACATTTACATGAAAGATTTTTCGTTTTTATTTTTTTAGTTTTCCTATTGTAAAAAAGGAAAGGGGTGTAAATTAGGAGTGTCGTAAAATAAATAATTTAATCGTTCATATCTCGTCTTCGGAAAGTCGCAGAGCCTTGAAATTTGAAACTTAAGCTATCTAGAGGCTACAAGAAGTATAACAAGAAAAATTGATTGGTTTGACGATTTTTTTTCATTTTCTTGGTCCATCCTAATGTATGCAATAGAATTGCATGTTTCTTGAAAGTGGATTTATATATTGTAATTGTTTTATAAAATGCTATTAAATTATTTTTTTTTTAAGTAGATCCTAAATAGGAAGTTGATATTTCCAATCAGACATTCATTGCATACTTAAACCTTAAGCAATTTCTCTACTATAGTAATGAAATTATTTCATTATTGTTGAGCAATTTGAAAGATCAAAAGTTTTCTTTGGATCCTCCGACTCTCCCCTTGTGCCATCTAATGGACTTGCTAAACTTCGACAGAATTCGATATTGTTCATAATTTTCGTTGTTTAATTAGTTTTCCTAACTTGATTCTTAGTGCTCTCATATATTATATTTCTTTGTGGACATTGATTTTCGAGTTCTCCAAAAAAAAATTTCAGTAAACTCTGCTATTTATCTTAAGAATCTCAAGTATCCTAATGGCTAAGAAGTTGGGGCTCTTTATTACTCTAAAGTTGTTTTGAAGTCCCCTAAATGTTCGTTTTATTCTGTGATATTTTTATGACCTTTATTTGCTCAAAAGGAAAACGAACTTCTCGTCTCTTTTAGTGAAATCTCATCTAGATTCAATTTGATTGTGGATGAAAAAACAGATTCACAAATAAATGGATAGATCGAATTCAAAGATAGATAAAATTAATTTAATATCCGGATTTTATTGTCAACAGAATATACCAAATGAGAAAAGCTTATCTCATGTCGAACATTCCTCATGGTATTTTAATTTTCTAATAATCATAGTGATTATGCAAAAGATAAGTCACTTTGATTTTACATTTCAAGTGAAAATATATCAAAAATAGAATCTTCCACATTTAAACTGAAGAAAAAATTAATTAAAATTCAAAACGTTTTTCTTGCCGAGAGTAGTAGTGTTGTTGATTTTTACTTATTAAAAAAAAAAATAAACAAAATATATTTTGTTTTTAGGGTTCCATGTAAAAAGAAATACATGACCTTATTAGTGTGCTGTCAGAGCATTGTAGCTCGTAAACTAAATAAAAGATATACAAACTTGAAATTTAGAAGTTATAAATATAATAATTTGTATTTATGTAGTTAATATACCTATAGTTTAATAAAAATACTTGCTTAATGCGAGTGTGGAAACTTAGTTTCCGAAATTTTAAACTAAATTATTTATCATCATAGAGCATATTGTATTCATTCCAAAGACTGTTTTGACGAAATTACTCTCCTCCGCATGATTCTACCTGCATGTCAACTCTTTTATTATTGTCTGATAGTCGCACATCCTTCATTATCTAAGGGAAATATTTTAGTTTTCGTCTTCTACTACCCCATTTTACACCCTTTATATTAGCTTCACCTGTATGTATCTATGTATATGTATTTATCTATGTTTCAATATGACTTTTGTTCTGTTAAATTCTGCATACGTTTATCTATAAAAATAATTAAGACTAAAAGTAAAAAAAATTATATTAAAAAAAACAAAAAACTAAAAAACACGCTTCTAAAAAGTACAAAATAATGTAATACTTAGTTAATAGAGTAAAGGTGTGTAGTTTCACAGTGAATGAAATAAAACTCAAAGAGGTTTATACAAACTCAATATATTTCGGATTATTAGTGCATCATCAGGAGTTTACAAGTTAATACTAATGACTCACTGTGAAACTACACACCCTTTACTCTATTAACTAACATCATGTTTCACCTAAAACCTACACCACGTTCCATAAGTAAAATAATGTAATACTTAATTAAAAAGCGTGGGGCACTTTGTCGAAATTAAGTAAAAGTACATGTTTCTGGGCCCCACACTTTTTGACTTTGTATTACATTATTTTGTATTTTTGAAGCATGTTTCTTAGTTTTTTTTAAATAAAGTTTTTATTAAGTAAAACGGTTTCTTGTTAGTGTCAATATAATGTCAGAACATTGTCGGTCGTAAGGCAATATGGGTAGATACCAAATAACCATGAAATTTACAAGATTATGTAATTAGGGTATTCCTTTTCCTCGAAATAAAAAATTGTGTTATAAGTGTAATCGAATGAATATTTTAGGATGGGTCAATTTTTTTTTTTTTTTTTGGCGGGGGGGTTCATCAGGTAACAAATACAGAACCCATGGTAATTTTCATTTAGATTTAATTTTAGGACCTTACGGTTTTGCCAAAAATTAAACTGGGTCTCGCTTAGAGTCCCAAAAGTGCGATTTTTTCATTCAGTCCGTGGAGATGTATGGATGTTACCCTTTTTTTTGTCCACGGTGTTTTCAACACCGTTCAACCGATTGAAATGAAAGTAAAATCATACAATAATTACTTTAACAAATTGAAGCGCTGATTAGTATTTTGTACATATCGGTCCACAAATATTAGTACTTTAAAATTGAATATTAGTTTTTCATTTTGTAGATGAAATGTATTGGAGAGGTAGATGCTTCTTGAAAGGGGGAGAAAGATTGGATCACCAATAATTGTTTATTAAATCTAAAGTTGATAGTTTAGTGAAATTTTTTTAAAAGATATGTTTGTTGATATACTCTGATTTTTAAAAGTTGTTTGGCACTAAGGAAATGCTCATCTGAGAGCCAGAAGAGGTCCTCTATTTTCGACTCTTAGTGCTCCAATACGAAAAGATCTTATCGCACCACAGCAAATTCGAAGGGCTTTACTTTGGATTGATTTTTTTTTAAGAGAGCATTTTTAACTACCCAATCTATAAAGTGTTGATCGATGTAAAGATATATTTCTATATTAGAAAACAAAACAATATATTTTATTAAATTAGGGAACGAAGAAAAGATTTTTATATTACAGGCAAAAGAATCAGCCAGGATTCGAACCCGAGATCTTCGCATGTGCGCTGCGATGCCTTTATAAGAGCCTTAGCTCTTATCCTCTCGGCACTGATCCCCATCGCAGCGCACGTGCGAAGATTCCGAGTTCGAATCCCGGCTGATCCTTTTGCCTGTAATATAAAAAAATTCTTCGTTACCAAATTTAATTTAATTTATAATTGTCTTTCGACTCAGCCTCAATGTGGTTGCGCCCTAGAGTGAAGAAAAAATTATTTTCGACCTTTGGGTTCACGATAGAATGGTAGGCGTTTGGACATAAAATATTTTATTTTTTCATTCCTTTGAAAATCCTTCGAGCCCTTTTTTTCATTATTATTTCCATGGTGTGGGAAACAAAAAATTAACATTTTAAAAATGAAAAAAAAATTCAATGATTTTCAAAACAAAATATATACATTCATATTTATAATAATTATATTAACTTTCGGTTAATATTAAAACATATAGGTACAATTATACACTTGGAAAAACATAAGAGTGGTTTAATAAAGAATAACTAATTTTCAATACATGATCAATTTTAATTTCCTAAGAGAATCTAACGAATTCTAAAAAGTAGATCGATGAATATTCATACCAAAATGAATATTCAAGAGACGTTGTCTTGAATGACGCCTAACTCCTGTTACAAAGAGTGAATTAGGAAGCTATTTTTACGCATTTAATGATTGGAATCCGAGGGATTAGAGAAAATTAAAGATTTAGTCAACAGTGCTAGAAGAAAAATAGTACCTATGCTTTTCATTTTATTTATTTAGTTTTCGAAAAAAATGAAATAATAATTTTTTTAAGACAAAGCAGGGGCGTGCAAATTCCATTGTTCTGCGAAATTTGATTTCCGCTCAATTCTGAGTAAATTATTATGTTTTTATTTAAACTTAGCTTAAAACTATTTGAGTAGCCATTATTTACAATGAAGGAAGGCCATTTTTCTCTTGATGTCTGTCCCGAAAAGGTTTTTCAGATCATAACACCTTAACACCACAATTTGTACTCCAACAAAAATTAGAGTACCTACAATATCACTAGTCTTCTTTTTCGCTACTAACTCTACTTTAGACGACAAAGGACTTAACCTGCCCTCTTATACCCCCCCCCCCAAACCAACCTCATGAGCAACGCCCCTATTTTATATAAGCTATTCCAACTCTCTTATGAATCGGGCATATTCCCCGAAATCTGAAAATAGACAGTTACACCTATTCTTAAAAAAGGTGTCATCATCATCATCATCATCATCGAGTATACAGTCCTAAGACTGGTTTGATGCAACAATCCGTCTCCACTCGACTCTGTCCCCCGCCAGCTGTTTGACCTCTCTAAATGTCTGGCATCCCATATCCCCAATTATTATCTGGGTCTTCCCCTTCCCTTTTCTTTCCCACCTCCCTCCAAGATATCCCTAAGCAGTCCCCCATGTCTCAGTGTGTGCCCCATCATCTGACCTCTTCTCTTTTTCAGACTCTTCCACAAGGTTCTTCTTTCTCCGATTCTTCCAAGAACTTCTTCATTTGTAATTTTATCCATCCATTTGATATTCATCATTCTTCTGTAGCACCACATTTCGAAAGCCTCTAATCTCTTTCTCTCCTCTTCTCTAATTGTCCAGGTTTCACAACCGTACATGGCTAACCGTACATGGCTATGCTCCATACATATGTCTTCAATAGCAACTTCCTGTTTTCTAAAAACTACTATGCTCCTCCTCAATCAGCTTAGAAAAAAGGTGACTCATCACAAATCACTAATTACAGACCTATCGCGATCACCTCTGTTCTTTCCAAAATAATGGAAATGGTTATTAACCAACACGTCTTCCGTCACTTAGAAAATAATAAAATAATTCAGGATAGGCAATATGGATTCAGACAATATCGTTCCACAGTCGACATCTTAAACTATGTCACTCACACCTGGAACAAAACTCTAGAGACTGGGAAAGAAACTCTCGCTGTAGCCTTAGATATCTTAAAAGATTTTGACCAAGTTTGGCACAAAATCTTCTTGCCAAATTTGGCTTCACGCCAACACTTCACAAATGGATAGAAAGCTTTCTGACAAACCGTAGTATCAAAGTTATGGTAGATGGAATGTCATCTGATTCTTTGCACACAAATGAGAGGACCCTCTAAATATTCTCTTCCTACCCTGGATCGAATCCAGAAACTAGCCGCCAGGCTAATTGACGATTCTACACTCATCGACTCCTTCGACTCACTAGCCCGTGGAAAAAATGTCTCCCTTTTTACTTTATCCAATGCGAAGCATGGGAGAAAGTATTGGAATCGCTCTCGAGGCAAGCGCGACTTCAAAAGGGTCCTCAGGTAAAGACTACGGAACCCATAGACTCAATTAATGTCACAAATTGAAGTATTCAATGAGATTGAATTTTAGCACGTGACGGTTTTGCCAAAAATTACCTGGAATCTCGTCGAGAGGCCAAAAAGTGCCATTTTTTTTGGAAGTGCGTGCGGATGGATGGATGGATGGATGGATGTATGTGTGTGTGTTATCGTTTTTTTCGTCCACGATTTTTTCCACACCTTTGCGCTGATTGAAATGAAATTGAAAACCTACCATTAGTTTAACAAAATGAAGCGCTGATTAGTTTTTGGTACATATCGGTCCACAAACATTAGTGCTTTATTTCAGTACTTTTTTAGTTTTTTCTAAATATCTTGAAAATGACTTAACCAATTTTGATGAAATTTAATATCCTAATTAAGTACCTTGGGGACCACAAAAAAGGTTAAATAAAGTTTTTAGTAAAATTATATTTTAAAGTACTTTACTCAAGAACATATTAATATTTCAAATGAATTTGGATAAAGTTTAGCAACGATCCGTTGCAGTTTATTTATAGATACTATCACGGCAGGTGCTCTGATGAGTTAAAATCAGTAATCCCCCCAAAACATGATTTGCGCGTAGCACGCGTTTTGCCAATTCCCAACACTCTTTGTTGTTAAATTAGAAAAGTGTTGGACCACTTCATTCGCCAATACGTTTGTCCCATGACTTCAAGGAACTGGAACTCTCTCCCGGCATTTATCTTTTCCAAAACTTATAATCTTCAAACCTACAAAACCCGAGTGCACAAACATATTCGCACCTCTCACTTGATCAACTTTACCTTCTCTTCGGTAATGCAAGGGTCTTTTGAGATCCATAGTGGATGCATCTTACTGGTGCGCCCCTTCTTGCATTCGAGATGCATTAAAAAAATACTCTTTAGACCATTTATTAAGTTAAAACTTGACTCAAAGGTGAATCTTTTACTGAAATATATGTTAAAAGATTCTGATCATTAGATTCAGAATTTAAAATAATTAACAAAAACAAACGATTTTTTCTAATTTTTTTGCATTTTCAACCTGAATTTATGAAGATAGAACGTCCATATAATATGCATAATGCGCTTTAACGTGATACACGAAAGAAGGATAATATTTGTAAAGATATTTCCTAAAATGTTGATTGATTAGGTTAATTAGAAAAAATAATTCACATTGTAATTTTATTTAATAGGAGTTTTATTTTTATTCAGGCATGCCTGATCAAAACGAATCAAAAAACTACTATTGTAGGAGGGAAACATCGCGTAATTATCGCTCTGGTAAAGTTGCCATGACGATGATCTCTGGAGTCACATCTAAGAAAATGTATACTTTAAGCTACTGAATCTTAATTCTCTGGTTTTAGTCGGAGTTCTTTATTCTTTAGCCTTTCAATAGCACAGCTTTTTAAGCCAAGAATTCTTACGTGTATTTTCTCTAATCTAAATTCGATCAATCAATAATGACCGCTTATAGGATTCAACTACTTTTCATTTTAAAGTTAAATTTATTGTAATTACGATAGTAACGAATTTTATTATTCGATGAATGAATCCATTAGGGGATATTCATGGGTGTGCTCTGTATATAGGGAGGCTAACCACAAAGGAAATTTTCAGGTTCAGTCTGTTTGTTCAAAAAGTCAATTATTTATTTCTGCAGGACTTTAGTTTATAATAATACCTACTATAACGATATACAATTTGACCACTGAAAGCTGTTACAGAATTTTCGCTCAATCCAGTCATATGTAGTACTACTGTGATATCTGAGGGTTTTTTTGATTTTTGATTTTTTTTTTTTTTTTTACTCAACTAGCTGCGAAGCTCGCCTTCGGACGAGTCATCTTGCTGACCAGAGGACTGCGCCTTCGACAGGCCCCTTGCCAGCCAGAGGGTTAAC
This sequence comes from Forficula auricularia, assembly GCA_024734495.1. Classification (NCBI taxonomy): domain Eukaryota; kingdom Metazoa; phylum Arthropoda; class Insecta; order Dermaptera; family Forficulidae; genus Forficula; species Forficula auricularia. Next base: position 3,716,153 of record JALMQS010000058.1, read on the forward strand.
CTCCTAGGTCCATCACCATATTTTACTCTTTTTTAATAAAATAATAATTTTTGTCATATTTTGACAAAAAAACTTTGCAATATTTTTGGAGTTTCCTTTATAAAGATTTATACCACCAGAAAAGCATCCGCACATGTAGATTAGGCACTATATAATATATATATAACATTTTTGGGGATTCTTTAACTTATTCCCATCTGCATCAATATTACGATTAATATAATCATTCCTATCTAGGCCTTTGGGAAGAGTAAACATCTACTGAAAAGCCCATAGGTACCTCTCCACCTGACCCAAGCCATTCCAATCAGCCTCAACACAGAATAGCAATATTCGAGCTGAAACTGAAAACATGTCCTCAAATGATAATAGTGTTAATAAAAATGCTGAATATGACAAAAATGCTAACAGCGAAAGAAAGTGGAAACTCTTTTATTAACTTTTTTATTACTGGGGTGCCTGAGCAGAAGACGGAGATGAAAAAGTGACAACGGGGACGAACTGCAGCAGGTGCAATAGTTGGGAAGTACGAGTTATTAAATTATGGTGATATGAAATCGCGGATCACGACCAGTGACAATCGGAGTGATTCCAGCAGCAAGCGATTGAATATCAGAACTAACTTTCTGACAGCCTTCCGTTTATCGAGTTACTCAATCAAAAAGTAAAAAAAATAGTACAAAATTGTTATTATAGAAGAACTTTTGTAAACTAATGTGTTATTTATATTTGTACCGGAAGTGCTTATTGAATAAAATAACATTATTTTCCGAGGAAAGATGTTTCTAAATTTTTCTGGGGATGTTTTAGAAAAAAGAAATGTTACAAATTGCTTAGATATATTTTTTAATAGACATCCTTAAAGTGAAGTGCGGATAAATGGAATTTTTCATTTGCCAATGATTCCTTTTATGGGTTGATTAGTTGAATTTGAAAAATATATATAAGTGGAAATTTGTTCTTGCAATTAAAAAAAAAAAAAAAAAAAATGGTTTACTTTTAATTTTTCTTTTTCCTTAACCGCTATTTAAATAGAAAGTGTTTTCACCGCTCTCTTGATGGATTGTTTACTCAAGTTTCGTCATGAAAAAAAAAAATAGCGAGATCCATTTCCAATAATAAATAATTTTATTCGCGAACATTTATTATTAGTGATGAGAAAACGCTGACTTTACGATTTCTTTTACAGCTTTTTAATTATCTTTAGAGATTCAATTGCGGACATAAAAATCAATCGATAGAAAGGGATTTATAGAGAGGAGCCCTTGCTTGGCCTCGCCATTTTAAATTCAAATTTAATTCCTTAAGATGTCTTCTAATACAACAAAAGAGAAAGCAATGATAAACGATCTAGCGATGGGAAGCTTTTCTGTGATTCATTAAAACATGAGCTTGAGTTAGAGAAGGAAACTATCAAAAATAAATGTAAGTGAACACAAATTAAAACAGGCAGTAGATTTCTATGTTTACCAATATGGAAAACTGAAAATTCTGATACGCTATCTGGTGGTCTAAATTGAAATTAGTCACTGTGGGCTAAAAATAAACCACGTCCCTACCAAGTATCCAATGGGAAACTGAGATAACGTTTAAGGAGTTAGGTGTTGGTTCTAGGTGAAACATTTTATTATTATGGGAAACTGTGAATTCCGATACCCACTATCTCGTGGTCTAAATTGAAACTAGCCACTATGGGACAAAAAAAAGCCGCGGCCCTACCAAAATTCCAATAAAAACATTTATTTGCCCATTATGTAAAAAATGTCTGAAACGTGGAGAAAAATCAAATTCAACCATTATTTTTCTGTCTCTTGGTCTATCTAACTGGATTCGAAAGCCATACGATAACTCAAGAAAGAAAAGTCGTACATCGTTCTTTCACATGCCAAAATGTTTGTATTTTCAATAATGGGAATAGATTAGATTTTAGCCTTTCTAACTTATGAACTTCTGGTTCATAATAGCACAAAAACATCATTTTTGAATTATTTATTGAGATTTTAAAACGGCTTAGGGAACCCCAAATTGAAGTAATTTGAAATAAGAAAATTGGGAGAAATTATTGTGAAAGTAGGGTATCATATTGTAAAATGTACATTATCATTTGGAGAAATATATTTATTTCAAAATGACCATGAAAAAACAATACGATAATGAATCTTCTCGGATGAATTTGCCGCCATAAATTTTACCTAAACCAAAAAGGTGGCTGAGGTGTTTCGAATTTTGAATTTCTTCAATTTTCGAAGAGAAATGGAATAAATTTTCATAACTGAAATAAACATTTATTTATTTTTTTACTAGATAATTGTGTTTAAAAATTTCTGAAACACGGAAAAATATAATTTTCTAGATTTTTTTATACGTCTGTCTGTGTGCCTTTATCCTGATTCTTAAAAAACTCAGAACAAAAAATCAGGAAAAGTTGTTTCATGTGCAAAATTGTTTGTATTTTAATTGTGGAAAACTGAGTTAGATTTTGGACTCACATGCTTCAGAAATTCGGATTAAAAAATGTAGAAATTATTTATTTATTTTTACTTAGTGTTTTAACTTACTCAACACTCTCAAGTGCCGGAAAATCTCTTACACTTGGTTACATCTTGAGAGGTAGCAAATACGACTTTTTTAATTGATTCTCAAAGGAAATATTGAGGGTCTCCGTGGACCCGGGAGAAAACAACAATCCTGGTTAAGAAATATTAGGGAATGGACCGGTATGCGAAGCATCGGAGAACTGTTCCGCGCTACAGAAAACAGGGATGTCTTCGCCAGAGAGATCGACAACGTCAGGGACCTGAGATGGCTCTTAAAGAAGAAGCGTTTTATTTATTTATTTTAATGATTATATTGATTTGCTTTGGTATGAAAAATGTATAAACAATATAGAGGTCAATGTCATAATATAGAAATAAATAAGCGATATATTATAGGTTTATTATTTATTTCTATGGTGGCTCTAGCCCGATATAATATGCCAGATGCGAAGACTTCCTTCGGGGGTAACTTTCTGTGCTATAGAGCTGCTAAATTTTATTCGTCATGAACTATTAATGGGGTTTAAAATAATAGTTAAATTTCCTAATTTTAATAAATTTTATTTGTTATTGGGATTAAAAATTAAAAAATCAAGTCGACGTCGTTGCACAAACCGATTATTATAAGTATAGATAGGTAAATTTTTATTTGAATTAAGCACAGGATACACTCATCGATTTTCTTCAAACTGCTACTCTAAAAACTCTACTACTATGGACAAGAAAATCATTTCAAATTACCCACTATACTTAGTTAGCTGCTTAATTATCAATAAGATCTGGGTTTTTTTCCTTTGCAAAGTCACATTGGTGTAGGTAGATGGTAATAAGAAAATATATCTTTTCTCGGCTCCATTTAAATTCCAAATGTAAATATATCGAGTGATCTATGCTGTTTTTCTCATGTCTTTTATTCGAACCACTTTGATAGTAACTTTGGAACAAAAAATTCTATATTCAAATTTTATAACCCTCGTGAGGGGATCTTTCGAGTTGAATCCACTTGAACAGGCCATTTTAAATAGCGGCTTCAAGTCCACCCTGAGCTTGCGAATCCGTTCTTTCTGCACCTTGAATATAAGCCCTGAGCCCCCAATCCGCCCTCCGACTACCTCTGCCACCCTCGCCGCTCTCGTCAAAAGCCTCAGACACCTTCGCACTTTATCAATTGCGAAGCATGGGAGAGAGAAGTGTGGAATCGTCTCCCGGAGGCGAGCGGTGGCTTCAAAGGGTCCTCGGGTAAAGACTACTGGAACCCATGGACTCAATTAAAGTCATAGATTGTAGTATTCAATTAGGTTGAATTTTAGCACGTGACGGTTTGCCAAAAATTACATGGGGTCTCGTCGAGAGGCCAAAAAGTGCGATTTTCATTTAGTGCGTGCGGGATGGTATGTATGTATGGATGTGATGTATGTTATCGCTTTTTTGGCCCACGATTTTTTCCACACCGTTGCACCGATTGAAATGAAATTGAAAACCTACCATTAGTTTAACAAAATGAAGCGCTGATTAGTTTTTGGTACATATCGGCCCACAAACATTAGTACTTTATTTCAGTACTTTTTTAGTTTTTCTAAATATCTTGAAAATGACTTAACCAATTTTGATGAAATTTAATATCTAATTAAGTACCTTGGGGACCACAAAAAAGGTTAAATAAAGTTTTTAAGTAAAATTATATTTTAAAGTACTTTACTCAAGAACATATTAATATTTCAAATAATTGGATAAGTTGCAACGATCCGGCCGTTTCTTCAATCTCATCAGCACGCGCCCAAAGCCGGTGCCCTCCTCGGCGAGCGATTCCGTTTGTTCCGTTCGTTCAATGGATGGATTGTCCGAGTGCCTTGCTGTTCCCATCAAGGACTAGTGTTGGTGTCATTTGGAAACTCTCATTCGGCATCTGGCCAATTAAAAGCGATTGAAGAATTATCGACACCAACCACCTCGAGAATGGCAGCCATTCAGAGCAAATTGATCCCCAGCTGATTGATCGGCAACACTCTCCAGAGCAAAGAACAGACCCGGATATTTTTCATTGACATCAATCGGTAAACTTTTATATGAGTAAATTAATTAAGTTTAATATAAAAATGTGATTCCCGGCAAGGGACAAATTTCCATTATAGAAGACATGAACGATTTTTCATTTGTATGTTATCTTCTTCTTTCGTGTCGATGGCAACAAGTTAAACTCTTCTTTGGAGGTGTCCAGCGAGTTGGACAGTTTCCGATGGGGTCAGCTCCTACTCTCGCTCCACCACCGTAACCGGATTCTTGGACGGGAGAGAGGTGACACAATGTATCTGGGGCTCCACGAGCACGACGTGTCGTTGGTGTAGCCCCATCTGGTTTTATTTATTTTATTGTTTTAATAAACATGGAGAAAAAAGTGAAAACTCATGTTAATCTAATATTCTATGCTAAAATAGACCCCCCCCCCTCAACAATGATCTAATTTTTTAAGCTATTGCATAGCTTTTATCGCGGAGCTTTGAGCGCGGCGACGGAATCGAGAAATTCCGTAACGAAAATAACCTAACAATCCCTCCAAGCGGCCAGCCGAAAGCCAGCGGAGTCGCCCGACTCTTGGCGGAGAGGCGGCTCGAGCGGGGAGATGTCCTCCCGCCGCCGCCCACCACTCCTACACGAGACTCGAGCGACTCGACTGACAGCCGACCGGCGGATTTAGAAGATGGGAGGGACTTTCCAGAGGATCTCATTATGGAGGATTTTGAAATTAAAGGGGGGGGTTTCTTTTACAAAATTATAATTTATTAATTATCTTATTTTTTTACAATACATTTAAATTATAAAATACAATTAAACTATAATGGTAAATAATAAAAATGAATAATAAATAATTTTCTGGAGACGAACAGTGGACAGCCGGTACATCTTTAAAAGAAAAAAATATATTTTAAATTGCATTTTTAAAGTAAAAAACGCGGAAAATAGAATATTTTTTTTATTAACATTGTGGCGTAAGGGGCTGGCAGACAGATATTTCAGGAACCAAACTTTTTGGCGGTCTCGAGACGCTGCCCGCCAGGATAATCCACCCGGGAGCCTAGGTGCAGAGCGCTTGGCGAAGGCATGCCCATGGCAGCTAGTATATATATATATCAGTGACATATACGCTGGGGGGGGGGGGTTTGGGAGCTGAACCCCCTCCCAGAAGGCAGAGCCCTATCTATCTGTCAAATCTAAAGTTAAGAAAACAGCAAAAATGAAAAATACAATTTGGTTTTGGGAAGATATGGGTTAAATAGTCCAGTCAAATTAGACCAATTTTCGACAACTAAAAACATTAATCTGTAAAGATCTGAATTTCTGTATACATGCTTATTACGACTTCCCATTGAACATACTAAAAGCCCCCGTCAAAATCTGTTGCGCTCGAGCCGCAATCTTGGAAAAAAAGGTACATTTTTTCAGTTTTTTGCATATATCTCGGCAACCAAAACTGATACGAAAAAATTATTCAGATAGAAAATATAGTTTATTAAATTTCCTATAAAAAAAGCATAATAAAATTTCTTTTGTATCTCCAATACTTTAGCTGTAATCCAACGTTGATGGAGAAGAATTTTCTGAAGGTGTGATAACGATGTCGATTTAAAGATCTCTCATTAGCAGCCGCATTACTAGAGGTGTTTTCTAAATTGATGCAAAATATTTTTAGGGGTGATTTTTCAGCAAAAATTAAAGGGGGTCTTTCATATAATTTTTGTTCAAAACCGCTTCCCCTCCAAGTTACAAGGTTAGGGCTCCGTAGGTAAGTAGTACACAATACTAGATTTGGCTGTAACTTGGAGGAGAAGGGGTTTGAACAAAAATCGTAAGAAAGACCTTTTTGGTGCGAAATATTTTAAGGGGTGATTTTCAGCAAATATTAGGGGGTCTTACGATTTTTGTTCAAAACCCCTTCTCTCTAAGTTACATCCAAATCTAGCATTGTTACCCCCACTGGCTGCAGCCTAAATTTAGAGGGTTGTAATTTGGAAGGAAGCGGTTTACGAACAAAAAATTATGTGAAAATTTTGCTGAAAAATCACTCCTAAAAATATTTTGCATCAATTTAGAAACACCCTGTATAATGCGCTTGCTGAGGAGAAGATCTTTAAATCGACATCTTTATCACATCTTGAGAAAATTATTCTCTACTCAACCTCGAATTACAGCTAAAGTATTGGAGATACATGAGAAATGTCAATTTGCTTTTTTGTGGAAAATTTAATAAACTATATTTTTTATCTGAATAATTCTTTCGTATCAGTTTTAGTTGCTTTAGATATAGCCAAAGAACTGAAAAAGTGTACTTTTTCCTAGATGCGGCTCGAGAACAACAGATTTTGACGAGATTAACACGAACCATTTCGAGCCAATTTCGACCCCGCTGTAGCTCGGAACCCATTTGTGATACAGAGCTGAAATTATAAACATGTAATTATGTAATTTTCGTGTTTTCGAACGCCAAGTACCTCTTCGCTGTCAAATTGGATATGAACCGAACCAGATCTTTTGCCAAGTCATTTATTCCTATGACCCTCAGGTTGTATGTCGCAAAGTAAATGCTTTTTACAAGTGACAAAGGGGTAAGATGGTAAATGGAGGAACTGGAACTGAAAGTGCCTGTCATCTGATTGGCCATCCCAGTCCCTCCACTTACCATCTACCCTTTGTCACTTGTAAAAGTATTTATCCCGCGGCATACAACCGGCCCTCAGAGACTGAAACTCGCTTCCCGACACCGTCTTCCCTACGGACCTATTATAACCTTCAGCTGTTTAAGGCCCGCAACCACCTAGACCTTCGACTCCTGCCGAACCGATAAAATCTAGTTTTCTTCTTCTTTTCACGATGGAGAGGCCAACCCAGGCCTTTAGTGGCTGCACCTTCTTGGTGTAGCTCCTTTTCGCATCAATATCATTAAAAAAGGAAGTATAAAGATGTCGATTATCTAGTTAATTAGAGGTCTCAAAAAGCAAAGATGAAAAATTGTTCTTCTTTTCGCATTTACTTACCAGGAATACATATCTATGAACATAAATAGCAAATTGAAAGTTTTTACCGAGAGTAGCAGAATTTGTATATATTCAAAACATAAATAGCACAAATAATAATCCGAACCAATTTTAATTTTAATAAGATATCGCATTTATGGCAGAATCTATACACATATAGTATGAACCCAACTATTTTCTCAAGAACTATATATATATATATATAGTAGATAGCAAAGTAGATGGATTAATACAAAAAGTCTTTTTGTGTTTCATTTATCGGATATTAACCTAAATAACTTGAAATATTCATTTAATTACTTTGGAGAGATAAACAATTAGAAGAGATTTACACGAGGGGATATAATTATATTTGGATTCAGTTGTGATTCAACAACTACCATAAATGCACTTCAAACGCCAATAGACGGAGTTTTAGTTGTATTTGTTGTTCGATGGTAACTTTTTTTGTTGTTGCTGTCGCTATTATTTTCGAAGGGGGATTTCCCAGTCGAGAATTAATCTATTCTCAAGGAATTTAAGGTATCGGTAAAAATAAATGAGGACCCTTTGAAGTCGCGCTTGCCACGAGACCGATTACAATACTTTACCCATGCTTCGCATTGGATAAAGTAAAAAAAAAAATAATCTAAAATTATGGAAAAAGCTGATATTTCTGTTTGGCAGATATAAGCTAAAAACTTGTATCATTTTAAAATACTAGATGCACTTGTAGAAATTTAATAAAAGCTGCTCAGGACTAAAATTTTCCAAATAAGAACAATTTACTGCCACTGTTTTTAAAACGCAATTGGAGTGTGTTTAGCAAGTCGGCTTTGCTGCCCATGACATATTTTTGTTCGGATTTTCCCTCATTTTTTTCTATAGATTACTAGTATGAAATTCATTTCAGGGGGAGGAGCTTGATCTAAGATTTTGCACATAAAACGAAAATTAAATCTGTTCTTTAATTAGAATAAACTAGCTAAATACTAATAGCTTAAGTTTTCTCCGCAAACGAGACTGGAGAAAGCTCAGAATTTCAATTTCATTAAGATAATGATTTTAATCATAAGTTTCCTATATTTGATTCGATCGCGAATCAAATGCAGGTGATTTTTGTTAGATTTTAAGTGAAAATAATATCCGAATTTATATATTTCTGTTTTGAAATAATGAATTTAAATAATTTTCTAATTAATATATCTTGAAGGAGACAATAAAAGAGTGTGTCTTCTGCTGGAATTATAAATTTTATTTATTTATAACGAGACTATAGTATAGTATATACTCTCGGCAAAAAACTTTCAATTTAATTAATATATCAAAGGATAATTAATATATTAAGAGAATTGTTTTTGATCGCGTTTTTAAGCAAGATATATACTATATCGCGAGACTACTGCTGGTTGAGGCTATTGGAGTCTGCTGAATCTTAAGTATGGACCAAGAGAATGAAAAAGATGTGATTCATCTAGCTATGATTCAGGAGACTCCAATAGCCTCAACCAGCAATAGTCTCGCGATATACATATATCTTGCTTAAAAACACAATGAAAAACAATTCTCATTAATATATTAATTATTCTTTGATATATTAATTAGAAAATTCTTCTTTGGAATCATTCATTTTTTGTTTACTCTTTAGAGATTTACTTAATCTGGACTTGGTATTTTTAAAACTGTTGTAGGAATTTTCATATTTCTGAATAAAGTTTCTATTTGTATTTTTTATATTAATATTGGTATTTTTATCATTTGTTTGGCTGGACTTTGCTTTGATATAATTTATCGATGTATTTGCGCAGTTTTTGTTTTTTTGATAACTGTGTGTTTTCGGGAGGTTCAGGTCTAAATCACCCAAGCTGACCAAGCTTCCTGGGTGGTGAGTGGAGTCTATTGTTATTTGATTTGAGAGCCTATGCCGGTATTGTTAATCTGAATTATTTGTTTCAAGATTTTCAAGCGATTTAGTTTTTGTTATGAATGATAACAAACTTGTCTGGGAGCCATTACTCATACCTGCTATGTCGCGTTTAGGCTTTTTTTTGTCATTTGAACATTTTTGGGTTTTTTCATTTGTATCATTTTTTGTTGGTGGTGATGTTTCCAGTGGTCTTTTACTAGTGTTGGTCTTATCATTTTGTTTGTAAAAGTCTTTTATAATTAGTTTGTCGTATCTAATTACTGCATACTTCCCTGCCTCTCTGGCCTGAATCATGTCAGGGATCAGTTTCTTCCTGATTTCCTGTACACTTTTAGGGAAATCTTCTGTAACATAATTTGGACTATTTTTTAGATTTTTGTTATTTTTTATTAATATGTCCCTAACACGACGGGAGAGGAGGGAAATCACAATTGGTCTTATTTTCCCTGTTTGGGGCTTTCCTATTCGGTGCATGTAGTCAATATCTCCCAAGCAAAATTCGTTGTATAAGTTATCATTTATTAATTTAGCCGTCATAGTTTCTAGATCGTTTAAGTTTTTTTCATTTTCTGCCAATCCGTGTAGTAATATATTTTTAGATTTTAATTCCTTTTCTAAATTTTTTATGTTATTTTCAACCGTTAATAGTCGGCCTTCAAATTTAGATGTTATAGTCTGTTCTAGGGACTCAAATTTTTTGGTAAATTCATCTTTTATTTCATCCTTCCAGCTTGATAGGATTGACAATAATCGATTTTCATCCATATTGTATGTTTATTCAATTGTTAATTTGTAATATAGAATCAGCAAAAACTCACCAAGCTGTCGCTCTTATTCAAAACACTTCCAAGCTAGCAAGGGAGGGGGAACGTCTGCTCCGTGCCAAGTCTAGACTCCAACTCATAAATTTATTTACTTGAAATCAATTATAATTTAAATCAGAATATCCATTAAGGGATTAAAAGCTTCAATTCTAGGAATCTTTATTTAGATTTCATTTGAAAACATTAAAGTGAAGCTCTCTTTGATGATGCATTAATAGTGGGGTATCTGTTTTGTATGTGAGTTCCAAATGCACATGGTCCCGTGTTTTGTGTTGCTATTTCCAATAAACGACAAATAAATAATAACCTGAACAAGTGAGAATCGGGCTCTCATATATACCTAATATCATCATAATCATCTTGAGTACACAGTCCTAAGACTGGTTTGACGCAACCACCCTTCTCCACTCGGCTCTGTCCCCCGCCAACTCTTTGACCTCTCTAAATGGCTTGCATTCCAAATCCCCAATTATTTAGTCGAAATATTTTAATCTGGGCCATCCCCTTTTCTTTCCCACCTCCCCCTCCAAGATATCCCTAAGCAGTCCCCCATGTCTCAGTGTGTGCCCCATCATCTGACCTCTTCTCTTCTTCAGACTCTTCCACAAGGTTCTTCTATCTCCGATTCTTCCAATAACTTCATCATTTGTAATTTCTATCCATCCATTTGATATTCATCATTCTTCTGTAGCACCATATTTCGAAAGCTTCCAATCTTTTTCTCCCCGCTTCTCCAATTGTCCAGGTCTACATCCTTACATGGCTATGTTCCATATATCTGTCTTAAATAGAATCTTCCTGTTTTCTAATCTGATTAAGGAGGAGCATAGCCGTTTTTGTTTTCAATTAAACCCCATTTTTGCTTGGACAATTCTCTATTTAATTTATTTTTGGCTCATCCCATTCTCAGGAACTCATTTCTGATGAGTACGTGGATTGCGACCACGGGGTTATCCGAGCTAAGTCTGACATTGCTTCCACTTACTTGTGTCAGGTTTCTCTTTTCTCTTTAACTTTTAAGGAGTTCGGTGTTGGTTCTAGGTGAAACATTTTAATATAATAATAAAACTTGAGTAAGATACAAGGTAGGTTTCTTCTCTTTTCTCTTTCCTATACGCCCTCCCTTGGCCAACTCTTGTTTTCCGACCCCGACGCTATTAGGTTTTCGAGGGCTAGGAGTTGATTTCCTTTTTCATTTTTCTTCTCTTCACCATGTGGAAGGCAACGGGAAACCACCACATTACAAATTCTGAGAATATGCATCATGACGATTTCTCTTCGAGTAAAAAATTCCGGAAGTAAACTAGCCCCTCGTTCGGATCTCCGGGAAGGGGCTACCCGAGGAGAGACCATCATAAAGGGAAAAATAAATAATGACTTTCTACGAGTCGGAGCGTGGAATGTTAGGACGCTAACGGGAGTAGATAAACTAGTGAATTTAAAGCGGGAAATGGATAGACACAAATTGGACATTATTGGGATTAGTGAAATGAGATATCCAGAAGAGGGAGATTTTTGGTTTGAAAACAGCCATAGAATCATTCACACAGGGGGGGGGGGGCAGAATGGGATGGCAGGAGTGGGCATTATTATGAATAAAAAAATAGGGCAAAGGGTAAAGAATTATCTACAGGTAAGCAAAAGGATTGTTATGATCACGAGTGGATTCGAAACCGAAAGATACTGTGATAATCCAGGTATACATGCCTACTACATCATATGAGGACCAAGAAATAGAAGAAATGTACGAACAAATTGAAAACCTCATGAAGAGCGTTAATTAAAGGGGTGAAAATCTAATAATTATGGGGGATTGGAAGGCAAAAGAAGGGAAAAGTGTTGGGCGAACACGGTCTAGGAAATAGGAATGAAAGGGGCGAAAGATTAATTGAATTTTGCAGTAAGCACAGTCTAGTAGTAGCAAACACACTCTTCCCTGGCCGATACAGCCAACGAAGTCCTTCAATCAGAGTAAAACGAAATTAAACAGCCATGGGTAACAGATGAAATACTGCAACTGATTGACGAACGATGAAAATTTAAGAACAGAAAAGACGAAGAAGGGAAAGAAACATATAAAAATTAAGATGAAAAGTTATAAGAGAATGTAGAAAAGCAAAAGAAAAAATGATTCAAGAAAAATATAAAGAAATCAACGAAAATCTAGTATTGGGAAAAGTTGATGTAGCCTATAGGGCAATAAAAAGAAATTTTCAAGAAGACAAGCCAAAAAGCAAGAACATAAGAGATGAAGGAGGCCACATTATTCTAAACGAAAACGAATAGGCAACTAGATGGAAGGAATACCTAGAAGAACTCTATGGAGAAGAAAAAACAATGAACCCAATAGAAGAAGAAGAATCTGTGGACGAAAACGAATTAGGAGATCCCATACTCAGGTCAGAATTCGAGACAGCTTTGAAGGAACTAAAAAATAATAGAGCACCCGGAATAGACAATATACAAGCTGAAATCTTAAAGAACTCTGGAGAAAAGGCACGTGACAAACTTTTTGAACTAATTAGCAAAATCTATAAATTGGGAATCATCCCAAAAGATTTCCAAAAAAACAAAATAGTCACACTTCCCAAAAAGACATGCGCGGATAAATGTGAAAATTTCAGGACCATTAGCCTAACCTCACATGCCTCCAAAATCCTAACCAAAATAATCCGAAGAAGAATAGAACAAAGAGTTGAAGAAAATCTGGGGGAAGACCAGTTTGGCTTTAGAAGAAACAGAGCACCCGAGAAGCAATTCTCTCTCTTAGACTAATAATAGAAAGGGCTTTTATCAGGGAAGAATCTGTCTACATCGGATTCATAGACCTAGAAAAAGCATTCGATAACGTCAATTAGGAAATTATGTTTAAAATCTTAAAACAGGCGGAAATAAAATTCAGGGAGAGAAATCCAAGGTCAAAAGATCGCTATGTTAAGATTTGCCGATGACATTGCCCTTCTAGGAAGCAATAAAAAAGAATTAGAGGAGGCCCTGAATGGAATTAACCAAATACTAATATAAGAAATCGAAATGAAAATAAACAAGAATAAAACCAAGGTCCTAGTATGTACAAAAAAAGAACAAACGAGACAGGAATGCACCAAAGTTAACCAAGAAAACCTCGAAGGAGTTAAGGAAGTAAAATAACCTAGGAAGTAAAATAACATGGGATGGGAGGAGCGAAAACGAAATTAAATCAAGAATTGCCCAAGCAAAAATGGGGTTTAATTCAAAACAAAAACTACTATGCTCCTCCTCAATCAGCTTAGAAAACAGGAAGTTGCGATTGAAAACATATGTATAGAGCATAGCCATGTACGGGTGTGAAACCTGGACAATTAGAGAAGAGGAGAGAAAGAGATTAGAGGCTTTCGAAATGTGGTGCCACAGAAGAATGATGAATATCAAATGGATGGATAAAATTACAAATGAAGAAGTTCTTGGAAGAATCGGAGAAAGAAGAACCTTGTGGAAGAGTCTGAAGAAGAGAAGAGGTCAGATGATGGGGCACACACTGAGACATGGGGGACTGCTTAGGGATATTTTGGAGGGGGAGGTGGGAAAGAAAAGGGGAAGTGGAAGGCCCAGATTAGAATATTTCAACCAAATAATTGGGGATATGGGATACCAGACATTTAGAGAGGTCAAACAGCTGGCGGGGGACAGAGTCGAGTGGAGACGGATTGTTGCATCAAACCAGTCTAAGGACGGTAAACTCAATGATGATGATCCTCCCATCCCATGTGAGTTTACCTCCTAGATAGCGGAATTTCTTAACTCCTAGGTTTTCTTGGTTAATTTTGATGCATTCCTGTCTCGTTTGTTGTCGTCTTCGCTGTGACCTTTGATAGAAAAACAATTATATCATTCAAAATACTTGAGATATCACATTCTTTATTATTTATTGTTAATAAGGAAGGAAGGAATGACTGAATTTGTGGAATGTTTTTAATAATTTTAATTTGAGTATTTGATTAAAAGTGAAGTAGTACAAAACTCATCTAAAAACGCCGATGCATACAAAATATTAAATATAAAATAATTCGTTATTTGAAGATATTTTATAGAGATTTATGTGCTTCAAAAAAAAAATATATAAATTTAATAATGTCAGAGATAGAATGTTAATTTATCTAGATTTTAATTAAAAAATGATCTCTTCTCTTTTCAATGAGAAATCAATTAAAAAGTACATCGATTCCGATTAATAATTTTATGTCGCTTAGAGATATTGATACGAATAAATTTTGTTGAGTGTTTTCTTGAAAAAGTGAACATTCATGACAAGAGAAAATTGAAACAAATTTGAAAACAAATTCATTCAGTGATAAAGAAATCGTTAGTGAAATAGAATATCGAAGAATTAAATTTTATATAAGTTTTACTTGGTAGGCTAAACAGTGTTTACTCGATGGGTAGCTTTTAAATTTATCCAAAATATTCAATTTGTTTGGAAATACGTAAACAAGTCAAAAATGAAAAGTTTTATATAGCTTGGTCTGATATCAAAATAAATATTTTTCAAGCTTAGATTTTGTGATTTCTAGTTTCAGATCTTCCTTAAAAAAAATACAGAAAAATCAGAAAAAAAGATGGAGAAAATAGTTCAAACTTTTTCAAAATTCGGTACGCTTGCTACATATACGTAAAATAATCATCATTGCAAATTATTTTTCTCCGTATTGCAGACATTTTTCAACAAAATGGTCGAAAATAAAAAAAATTGAAAATTTTTGAGTGAATTTAATAATAGGCTCGCCCGGCAAGATAACCCTGCCCCCCCCCCTCTTTTTGGTCACTATCAAATTCATATAGTGTGTCATTTTATAGGATGCATATGGGAAATTTCTTACAAATGGATTAAAGGGCCCAGAACTTATATTGATAGTTCTATTTTTTAAACCTTCCCTCCCCACAATTTTGGCCCCAGAAAAAATAATAACTCTCTTTTTTTATTATAAGTTCATTTTTAATGCTAGAGACGTACACAATATTTGGTAACGTAGTAAATATCACACATTTTATTAATATCTCGTAAAATATAATTTTTTCGATGTTCCCTCATTTTAGATTTTTGTAGACCAAAACGCCATGATTTCCCTCAATTTTTTTTATCAAAATTGTTTTAGCCTTTTCTGAGATATTTCGAGAAAACGAATCAATAAAAATACTTTTTCATGTACGATTACAATACTCGACCATCCCTTGCATGGTAAAAATAAAAAATATTTTGAGTTAATTGAATACCATGTCGTCCAGCAAGCCCTCGCCTTCCTACTGAGTAATAATTTTATCTTCTCTTTTCTTTACCTATATATTATTATATACTAATAATCAATATTTTTGAAATTGCCAGAGCTGCTTGTGACAAATAAAATACAAATTTAGTAAATTATTAATATGTATTATTCTATATTGACTATACAGTTTCGGTCACTACAGATGGCCTATCACTTGAATAGTAAATATCAAAAAAACACAGTTACTTAACTTTTGGAAGAATAAATTAAATAATAATAATCAATCAATTTATGAAATGATAAGTTACAGGTGGAAGTGAATAATTTACCTAAAGGCCTGGTGTGATTGTCAACTATCATCGTACTAACTGTAGTTCCAAGGTATTCAAGTGGGTCAATTGTTTGCCAATGGCGTTTCGGGTATGCCGCCCCTTCCCAGTACTTTCCCTTACTTCCTGTTCACCCAGCGCCACTTCATCTTAATAAACAGAGTAGACATTTCATATACTTCAAGTGGGAAGTAATTGGTGGTTTGCTTCGGGCCTCTTGTTTTGTTTATCAACCGACACATGTACTAAGCGTTTTATTGTATTCTGATGGATTCATTTCCTTTCACATTTGTAATACAATTTAATTGTCATTTCGGACGCAGTTAAAGCAACTCATTTCGTTTTACAACCATCGTCTTCACTAGGTTTGTTTTTATTTTTCCTAATACCAACAAGTTAATTGGATCGTAGAGAATATTGTTGGAAACAAGTTTCCAATAGAAAATCTTTCAGTTCTAACTGTTTCTTAAGTATTTTATCCCTGCCGCCTGTGAAGACTAACTCCGCTCTTTCATCATCATCATTGAGTATACAGTCCTAAGACTGGTTTGACGCAACCACCCGTCTCCACTCGACTCTGTCCCCCGGCAGCTGTTTGACCTCTCTAAATGTCTCGCATCCCATATCCCCAATTATTATTTGGTTGAAATATTCTGATCTGGGCCTTCCCTTTTCTTTCCCACATCCTCTTCAAGATATCATCGCCTAAGCAATCCCCCGTGTCTCAGTGTTTGCCACAGTGTCATCTGACCTCTTCTCTTCTTCAGACTCTTCCACAAAGTTCTTCTTTCTCCGATTCTTCCAAGAACTTCTTCATTTGTAATTTTATCCATCCATTTGATATTCATCATTCTTCTGTAGCACGACATTTCGAAAGCCTCTAATCTCTTTCTCTCCGCTTCTTCTAATTTTCCAGGTCTCACGTCCGTACATGGCTATGCTCCATATATATGTCTTCAATAGCATCTTCCTGTTTTCTAAGCTGATTGAGGTGGAGCCTAGTAGTTTTGTTTTGAATTAAACCTCAATTTTGCTTGGGCAATTCTTGATTTAATTTCGTTTTCGCTACTCCCGTCCATGTTATTTTACTTCCAAGGTAGCGGAATTCCTTAACTCCTTTATTTCCATTTTGATTTCTTCTATTAGGATTTGCTTTATTCCATTCAAGAGCGTCCTCTAATTCTTTTTTGTTGCTTCCTAGAAGGGCAATGTCATCAGTAAATCTTAACATAGCGATCTTTTGACCTTGGATTTCGATACCTGTATCAATTTTGTCTTTGAATTCTTTTATCGCTTCTTCTATGTATAAGTTGAAAATCATGGGTGACAGCACACATCCTTGTCTTACACCCTCTTTCGCTTACCACTAATGATCAAGAGCATAGCCCCCACATAAAATTTCGGCCCCGGGATCAAAAATCTATAGCGGGCCCTTATTATGGAATAAGTATATGTTTTTATCAAGTGGAAAAAGTTGGTCAGTGGGTTTTATTTTTTGTTATTTCGCCAATCGCTGTGATGTTGTGCTTGTGCGTTGTTATTTTAACGAATAAAAAATATAAGTAGTGCCTAGATAAGGTCCTAAAAATAAAAACTAAACTAAACTACAATCACATACGTTTGTAATTTCCAATGATACTAAGGGTAATATTACTGAATATTAGGATATTAGAGATATTCGCTTATTGACTCATTTTTAAATTCAAAAATAAGTTTTTTTAATTAGCTATTTAAACGATTCAATATAGTTTTGTGATCAAGGGTGTCTAGATTGTTGCCACTTTCTTCGAGCTTTCTTTTTTGACAAGATAAGTTCTTTTATTCCAAATGGATAAAAAACAAAATAGTTTCCATCAAAAATAAATCTAACAACAATAAAAAGGTATAATAGATGTGCACATATTTCTGAATAAACTCAATTGTAATTGAATCTTTTTTTGGCCAGAACAATTATTTCTTCTTCTTCTTCTTCTTCTTATTTTTAAACCTATAGGTTTGTTTCTTCCAGAACGTCATACCATCTCTTCTTAGGACGACCTCTACTTCTTATTCCAACCGGCTTGTTTGTCATCACTTTCTTTACCAGTCGGTCTTCTGGCATTCTTCTCACATGCGCATACCATTCCGCTCTTCTTCTTTTAACCCATTCGCCCACCTTTTGTATTCCACATTTTTCTCTAATATCTTCACTCTTCATCCTATCGAGCCTGGTCACGTTCATTATCCTTCGTAATGTCTTCATTTCAGTCGTTTCCAATAATTGAGAAGTTTTTGCAGTATCGGGTCTTGTCTCTGCTGCGTAAGTTAATATTGGACGTACTACGGTTTTGTAGACTCGTACCTTGGCCTCCGTTCTTAAATATTGATTTGACCAGATTGCATTGTTAAGGCAACCCGATATTTTGAGGCTCTTATTGCCTGATGTCTTACCTCTGTTTCTAGGTCTTGATGAGAGGTCATTTGGATGCCAAGGTATGTGAAGGACATGACTTGTTCGACAATGGTATCGTACAGTTGTAGTTTGCATCGGAGTGGTGATTTAGAGATTGTCAGTGTTTTGGTCTTCTTGGTTGACAGAGTGAGACCGAATTTATGCGCAACACAGCTAAATTTATACAGGAGGCGCTGGAGGGAATCTTCATCTTCTGCAACGAGTGCTGCATCGTCTGCGTAGCAAACGCATGTTATATTCTCGTCCCCAAGGAATATCCTTACAATTATATTTGATAACGCTAATTCCGCTGGATCCATATTTTTCAATAGATCTAAATTAGCAGAGACCAATGAAATTAAAGACTATACTATTAAAAAAGATAAAACTATTATCGAAAGAGAATTTATGAAATCACTATGGATGCAAATGCAAAAAAGAACTGACTCTGGTGAAAAAAACCTAAAAATTAAATATTTTAACGGACATCCAAAAATCATCGATGATACTGTTCAAAAAAACGGGGAAGCTACTTGTTCTCAACCTATTACCAAAATGTGAGAGGTTTGAGGACAAAACTCGACTACCTGAGAGCAATAGCACCAACCTGGGAATTCGACATAATTGCATTCAGTGAAACATGGCTAACAGAAGATATATCATCGGCAGAACTTGGATTAAATAACTACTCAATATTCCGATGTGATAGGACCCCCAACACTAGTCAATTCTCAAGAGGAGGAGGTGTACTCATTGCAGTGAAGAGGAATTTTGCAGCTCAACAAATTAAAATCAGTATTAATAATATAGAACATCTCTTTGTCCGAATAATTATAAATAATATAAAAATTATTGTTGGTTGTGCATATATTCCTCCCAGTTCTAAAAATGATACTTACAATAGTCACTTGGAAGTAATTGAAATATTAATGTCAAAATATTCTAACTATAAATATATATTCCTGGGCGATTATAATCTACCAGAAATAAACTGGCTATGTAAAACACTACCACTAAAGATTAATCCAACTAGACCTAATGAACACATTAGTTTTGTGGAATTCCTCAGGTTCCATGAACTCTCACAACATAATAACGTCCCCAATTGCTCTGAGAACATTCTCGATTTGGTTCTATCAAACATAGATAACATCATTACTCTCCCTTTTTCCCATGGTGCCACAAAATCTCCTGATCCGCTTCATCCTCCATTAAGCATAGAATTCACAGTTGTCTCAGATGCCAGTTGTAATAATTATACACAATATAAACCAAACTTTAATAAATGTAATTTTGACTTAATGAACGATTATATAAATTCAATCAATTGGGAAATGCTATTTGGTGACGGCGATATAGAAGTATCTACTTGTAAATTTTACGATGTTCTTCAGACCTGTATCAATGAGTATGTACCAATAACTAAATCTCATACTAGAACATTTCCCAAATGGTTCACCAATGAACTCAAAGAAATTATTTCTACTAAAAAATATTTACATCGTGAATACAAATCGAGTGGCTTATGTAGTATTTACCAAAAATTTTCCATGTTAAGAGCACAATGTAAAAAATTGTCTGTAGAGTGCTACTCCAGTTATATTAGAAATATTGAGAATTCGATAGCGAATAATATCAAGCCATTTTGGTCTTATATCAATGCTCTAAAATCAAAACCTTCTATCCCCCAGCAAATGTATCTCAATGACAGTGTCGCTAACTCAGATGCAAGTACTGCAGAATTGTTTGCAGATTACTTTTCTCAATCATACTCCTTAAAATCTATACCCTTATCTGAAATCCATATTCCAACTAACCTCTCCATCCCCTACCTAAATATATCATTAGACGATATCAACTCCAAAATAAAAACTCTTGATATTCATAAAGGATCAGGACCTGATAATATTCCTCCCATTATCCTGAAGAACTGCCCATCAATATGTATACCTCTATTAAATCTATTTGACCTATCTCTAACTTCAGGAATCTTTCCCGCTTGCTGGAAGATCAGCTACTTAAGACCAATTTTAAAAAAGGGAAACCCCTCCCTAATAACTAACTACCGACCTATATGTATTCAATCAACTATTCCAAAATTATTTGAAAGTATAATCCGTGATAAACTATTGACAATAACTAAGTATATTATCCCTCAGCAACATGGATTTGTTACTGGCAAATCAACAACAACAAACCTTCTTTTATTAGAACAATATTTACTAAATGCTCTTACACAGTCATCCCGTGTCGATGTCATCTATACTGATTTTAGTAAAGCATTTGACAGAGTTAATATCAACTTATTACTTCACAAAATAGAAAAATATGGAGTTACAGGTAAATTAATAAATTGGTTTAAAACCTATTTATTGGATCGAAAGCAAACCGTCAAAATTAATGACTCCACCTCTGAAGTGATTGATGTTCCTTCAGGAGTCCCCCAGGGCTCTCATTTGGGGCCTCTCTTATTTCTACTATATATCAACGATATATTTTCAGTGTTTACTGATGTTGAATTTCTTCTATTTGCGGATGATCTAAAAATATATAAAAGAATAAGCAATAATATTGATACTACTTGTCTACAATCAAATCTTAATAGACTATATGAATGGTGTGAGAATAATGGCATGGAGCTTAACATTGATAAGTGCTATGTTGTATCTTTTCACAGACATAAAATTCGACCTATACTATCATATTCAATAGGCGGTAGCTTTCTTTCTCAGGTTGATCACATATGCGATTTGGGAGTTACCTTCGAGTCTTCTCTCTCTTTTTGTCTTCATATAGAAAATATTTGTGGTCAGTCTTTTAAACTTCTGGGATTTATATATAGAAATACAAAAAATTTCAAAAATTCCAACTGCCTAAAAATACTATTTAACTCCCTAGTAAGAAGCAAGCTGGAATACTGCAGTTTAATTTGGTCACCGCATGTCCAACATCAAATTGACCAAATTGAAAGAGTGCAAAATAAATTTTTAAAAATTATATCATATAAATTCTCATCAACTAATAACTCTCTTACCCCATATAACTATCCCTCTTCTAGACTCTTAAGAACCGAACTAAATATCCAAAGTTTGTCATCCCGTAGACTACAAAATGACTTGATATTCCTTCGAAAACTGTTGAATGGTCTGATTGATTGTAGTGAAATTCTCCAATATATTAATTTCAAAGTACCTCAATATTACAGTCGCATTGTCGAAACCTTTTTTATCCCCATTTGTAATACTAATTATTCAAAAAATACAGGGCTGAATAGAGTGATGCTAAAGGCAAACTCCTCACAATTGGACTTCTTTTCATGTGGTGTGAGGGATATCAAAAGATATTGCTCACACTACGATTAATTCTCTAATAGATTGTATTATATTATTACATGCTTTATATTAGGTTCACTGTATGTATCTATCTGTGTACTATTTATCTATCTATTAATGTGACTTTTGTTCTGTTAAATTTATCTATAAAAATAATTGTTACCTACTCAATTTAAATGAAATAATATAATTATAATAAAAGCATTACATTATGTTAAATTCCGCAAACTTTTCTCTATAAAAATAATTAAGACTATAAATTAGTATTTTAGTTTTGTTAAATTGTTGATTTATTGTATAAAAATGTATATTGTAACTGGGATAACTCCCGTATATCGAATAAAATAAAATAAAATAAAATAAAATAAAATAAAATAAAATAAAATTATTTAATTTATATAAAAGAAAGATTCAAATGACAGAATTATTATAGCATTCACTTAAAAAAAATATTATTTAATTATTGAATGCTATAATAATTCTGTTATTTGAATCTTTCTTTTATATAAGTTAAATAATTGTTCGGGTCAAAAAAAAGAATCAATTACAATTGAGTTTATTCAGAAATATGTGCATATCTATTATACTTAAAATTAATCATAATCATTGAGACGCCTGATGAAGTCATAATAAAGTTGGCAGAAACGTCGCGTAAATCAATGACAATTTTTGATTTGCTATTTTCCTTTCAAAATATCTCCCAATGTACTTGATTAATTAAAAATTTATTTTTATGGATTTAAATTTAGAATTTTATTAAGGAAATAGATAACTTAGACTTCTTAATAGAAATTGCCTAATCAAATATCAATACATTTGGCATATTTTAACTTATATTAGGATTTAGGAGTGGATTTCAAAAAAATCCAGAGATAATAAAATTCAATTGATAATTAGAGAAATTATCTCGAGACAGACGAAAGATGTGTTTTAAAATAAATGTTTTAAGATATTTTTAATAAAATATTTTATTTATTATAATTTGGATTATTTCGTCATAAGAATTGGATATTTCCGTTATTTTGTCATTGATCATATCATCAGAACTTGACCAAATTAGTAAGGGACCGCCCCTAAGGTTCACCCTTCAAATAAAAAAAGAATCATCGAAATCGGTCCACATGGCAAAAAGTTCTCGCTAAGCATACATAAAATAAATAAATAAATAGTTATGTATCTTACTATACTGATCCAAACGCAGAAAGAATAATTAAAATCGGTTCATAAACAAAGAAGTTATGCGTGAATATACATAACAAAAAAGGTCCAATATCAATGAAATTTATATGGTACCTATCAATCGAAAACTATACTGAACCCAATGCAAAAAAATCATCAAAATCGGTTCACAATTGGCGAAGAAATCAGGTAACATATATACAAAAAAAATTCAGTCGAATTGAGAACCTCCTACTTTTTTGAAGTCGGTTAAAAAATTGACAATGCTAAGGATTGTCTTAAAGATAGAGAATACTCTCCTTCAAACTAAAAGAAAAAAAGAAAAATATTTACCAAAAAGAATATTTCTCTAAAAATCTATACAAACAAAAACAAAAATACCACCTTATTTTAATTACTGAGAGATTTACGATGATATCCACCCACACACTTGGATTTAAATTATTTTTTTCGATTTTACTTATGGAAAGTGGTGTAGGTTTTAGGTGAAACATGATGTTAGTTAATAGAGTAAAGGGTGTGTAGTTTCACAGTGAATGAAATAAAACTCAAAGAGGTTTATACAAACTCAATATATTTCGGATTATTAGTCCATCATCAGGAGTTTACAAGTCAATACTACTATACTATTTTTTTCGATTCCACCAAAAATTCGGCCATTCAAAAGAATCAACTGATTAGAATTTTAATACAATTTATTATTTCGGCTAAAACGGATACATATATTAATGTATGTAATTTAGTGTAAGAGCTACAATGCTCTAAGGGCCAGTTGTATGTCGGTTGGTAGATTCTTTTTAAACGTTGACAAAGTGTAAACCTTAGAATTCACCTTCTGGCCGGTGGGATGGCCAATCAGATGACAGGCACTTTAATCTGATTGCAATCACGCCGGCCACAAGGTGAATTCGTGGAACACCCTTTGCCAGCGTTTTAAAAGTGACGACAACTGGCCCTAAGTAGCGACATTAAAGGGTTTGCATGGATCCCCAAAAATTGAGAAATTACTAAAATATCCATAGACTGTATAACGAACTTTAATAATTTTTCAATTTACCCATCGGAAAAAGAAATAGAAAGTTCTATTATGTCCAATGAATCGGAATTGGGATGTCTTAAACAATATTCTAATAAAAAATAAATCTCTAATTGATAAGTAGGTTGTATTTTAGAAAAACAGAGATAAATATAATATCATGATAAAAACGGCATTTCAGTTTAATTATGCTGTTCTTCCCGCCATTAACCATCTCATTCAATATTTAATTTCTCAATCAAAATGACAATACTAGCACCGATCTCTTAAAACATATCAATAAATTTTATTAAAGATACTCAATAAAATAAAAATTATAAAATCTAATGGCGATTAAATTAAATCAATAATCATAAAATATATCAGTAAGTAACCCTTAAAAATATTGATAGGGTATTCAAAAAATAACATAAATATATTAAATAAATTTTTATAATTTTTCTAACTGATATAACAAAGAATAATTGACGTATCAATGAGAAGTGTTTTTTACCGAGCTTTATTTGAAAAAGATATTTTATAACGAGACTATTGCGGATTATGCTATTAAATTGTCTGTGGAGTCTTAAATCTGGACCAAGAGAGAAAAAAGATGTGATCCACTTAGCTAAAATCCAACGTCATTTTGCGTATAGCCCGCTAGACATTCGGATGGATCACCAAGTGAACTTGAGATCTCAGATGTTATATATTTAATCTCCCAGTACAGAGCGCTCGATCTATTATCATGTATGTTAGATGCTTGCCATAAATTAACCGAATGTTTTCTACATTTGATTCAATCACGAATCAACTTTGATTTTTTCTAAAAAGAACCACTTTGAAAATTTTCAAAAAAATTATATAAATAGATAGTACTTTCATAAACTAATATGCAAAGTATAATGATGGGATAGTAATGGGGTCTATGTTTAAAAAAATTATCACTGACTCTTGTTTTTCATAAATAGCCAGTTTTGACCAAATAATAATGATTTTAATGTAGTGAAAGGACATTTAATGAAAAATCACTTGTGTATATTAAACAATGTTTATGAAATACACACTGTGCTAATTAAATAACTGTTCAATAGATAACATCCATCCATCCATCCATCCATACATCCATCCGCACGCACTAAATGAAAAAATGGCACTTTTTGGCCTCTCGGCGAGACCCCATGTAATTTTTGGCAAGACCGTCACGTGCTAAAATTCAACCTAATTGAATACTACAATTTGTAACTTTAATTGAGTCAATGGGTTCCGTAGTCTTTACCTGAGGACCCTTTGAAGTCGTGCTTGCCGCGAGACCGATTACAATGCCTTCCCCATGCTTCGCATTGTATAAAGTAAAAAATTATTACTGACTTGTTTTTCATAAATAGCCAGTTTTGACCAAATAATAATGATTTTAATGATTTGAAAGGACATTTAATGAAAAATCACTTGTGTATATTAAACTATGTTTATGAAATAAACACTGTGCTAATTAAATAACTGTTTAATAAAAATATATATAAAAATCTGAACCGTCTAAAAACGATGTTTTTTGAATGTAGGAGATGCCTTTGAAAAAAGTTTAAAAAGTCATATGAAACGAAACATTGACTTGTGACATGGAGGCGAATTTTAAAATGTTAGAATTTAATCACTCACACCTTATACATTCCCCACCCACCCACCCAGAGCAATTTTAGATTGATAGTATTTATAAAGAAACAATTGGTTACCACCGCCTTTGACACGCTGTTTACCCGCGCGTTTACATTCCCCACCCACCCACCTCGAGCGATTTTAGATTGATAGTATTTATTAAGAAACAATTGGTTACTACCGCCTTTGACACGCCTTTACCCGCGCGCAATATTAGATTTTAGTTTTTTTATACGTTCTTGTGAAGTTTTCAAAAAATCGCAAAAAAACCACGAACAAACAATTTTTAAACTTCTCTAAAAGCTGTCTTAATTTTTTTTTTTTTTTTTTTTTTTAATGCAAACGAATGCAAGAAGGGGTGCACCAGTAAAGATGTAGCCCCTATGGATCTCGGAAAGACCCTTGCATTACCGAAGAGAAGGGAAAGTTGATTAAGCGAGAGGGTGTAGACGCAGGTGTCTATGCACCCTGGTTTTGGAAGGTTTGAAGATCATAGGTGCTGGGAAAGATAGAGGCTGGGAGAGAGTTCCAGTTCCTTGAAGTCATGGGGATATATTTATTCGCGAATGAATTGGTCCGGCACTTTTCCAATTTGACCGCGAAAGAGTGTTGGGAGTCGGCAAAAGGTGTGGTGCGTGCAAAGCATGCTTTGGGGGGAATTATTGATTTTATCTCATCAGAGCACTTGCCGTGATAGTATCTATAGAAAAGGGAAAGGGCAGAGACATTTCTTAGATGAGCCAGCGAGTCGAGGGAGTCGGTGAGGGTAGAATCGTCAATTAGCCTAACGGCTCGTTTCTGAATTGCATCAAGGGTAGCAAGAGAATATTTTGAGGCTCCTCTCCACAGATGAGAGCCGTATTCGAGACAGGGGCGGATTTGGGCCTTGTAGATGGTGAGAAGTTGTGGGGTTTGTAAAATCGCTTGGACCTGAATAATAAGCCAATCTTCCTTGCTGCAGATTTCGCCACAGAGGAGATGTGTTCATTCCAAGACAGGTCAGATGCGACAGAGACGCCCAACATGGATAGGCTGTCACACATTTTCAGGGTATTCGAATCGAAGTGAGTATCAGGGAGATCTTTATTTTCGCGCCTAGAAATTAGACAACATTGAGTCTTATTTGAATTAAAGTTAACTAAATTTAGAGAGCCCCATTTATTCAGTTTGTCTAGGTCGAGAGTAATTGAGGAGGCAATATTGATTCGATTATTCGGGAGAGAGGGTTTGCCGTGTAGAGTGCTATCGTCGGCGTAACAATGAGTGGGGTTTGCCGTTTGATCAATAAGGTCGTTTATATAAATTAGGAAGAGTGTGAAGGAGATTACAGGAGCCTTGGGGAACACCAGAGTTTGTGGAGAACGATTCAGATGATATTCCTTCTACCACAACTTTTATACTTCGGTTTGTCAGAAAGCTTTCTATCCATTTGCGAAGTGTTGGTGTTAATTGAGTTAGAGAGGTGGGACAGGTGTCATTTTGCAGCTTTTTTAATTTTTCCATAGCGCCCTATGCTAAGTAAAAGTATGTCTAATCGTAAGAGACAAAAATAAATAATAAATAAATATTTAGCTTCTCACTTTGTTTTTTGTCCAGCTAGCCAATAAATAAATAAGATAATAAATCACAAAAACAAAAGCTTCAACAACTTCATTCCTGGAAATAAATAATTGGAAATAAAAATAAATATCTTTCAGAGTTGTTATTTATTATTATTTTTTTTAAGGTAGTTGTTTCAACCTATGGATTTTCTTAGGATTTTTTGAAATTTAGACAGATTATTATTTAAATACTTCTGCATCGATTGGTGGCAAAACGAAATTTATGAAGAATATAGTTCCGGAGATATTAAATTACAAAGATAGAGTTTTTCAGACTCTTATACATTGCACTATACGGACTATATCGGAAAGCTTACATACATATATAATTATAATTAAGAAACCCTTCTTACCATTGTTATAAAAAACTAAACCAACATTAAACAATAACTAATACATTTTTTAGGAAAATTTTAATTCATATTTACAACACAGTTTCTGAGATAATAATTAATAGATGATGAAAATTGTATAATGAAAAATTTACACTAAAAACAAGCTGACAACAATGCATGTATTTAACCTAAAAGTGCGTTAACTTTAGTACTTTTTTTGACTTTTTTCGCTTCAGCCATTGTCGCAACAGCTTTCAATCGATTATTAAGAACTTTTTGTTTTATAAATCTCCCTTTATAATGTATTTTATCTGTCATTTCTATGATAAAAATATTCAAGCTCGAACAATGTTGCCAGATTTGTCAAACGAGTACGGGATTGGTTACTAGTGGTACATAAACAGCAAAAAGTAAGCAAACAGGCTTGCAATTTTGCGAGGGGTTAACCGCGATTGGAATTAGGTGTACACGCCTTTGGAATTATTTTTGGAATTCATTAGATAATGCCCCTTCATCTATTGTCTTCTACTTGGAAATGAAAGTAGTAGTAGTGGAAGTAGGTGTACACGATTAGGTCAGCGTAAAAATTCGAAAATACCCAAAATAAGGACCACCCTAATGCTCCATAATTATGTTGGAATAAATGATTTATCATTGTAGGTTTATATTGGATAACTTTAAAATAAACTACAGTAATTTAATTGAAATGTAAAAACTGTTCATATCCAGGACGAAACTTATTTTGCTATCGGGTATGAATGAAATGTTACCAATATTTTTTCATTAATAGCTAAAAAAATATTTCTATTTGTAGATAGTTCAATAGTCTATTTTTTATTGTTTTTCCTATGGGCCTCGCAGATAATCATTAGTTTACTGTAGTGTAAGAAAAAAATCAACCTCCTTCCCTTGCCCCCCAAGAGTCCGAGCCCTGGGGCATTTGACCCCCTTGGTCCCCCCTGGGCGGCCTAATTATGAAGCTTCGCGGCGCACCTGGTGTGAAAAGGCCGCGGTTCCCGGGGCAGGTTTGGGAACATCTGAAATATTGTATTAAGTTTTTAAATTAATAATTATTTTAGCGCTTAAGATAGTTGTTTCGCGACAATACTGTCAAAAAGTTAATGCTAAAGTATATAGAACAGACAATAAGGATTCATAATTCATAAGCCCAAAACTTTTTGCTGTTTATGTACCGATTATAGTCAATCTCGTGCTCGTTTGACAAATCTGGCACCATTGAAAGATATTTAATATTTTTATATTAAAATGACAGATAAAAATACATTTTAAAAGTTAAAAAATTTCTATAAAAATCGTTTTGTTATTTTTTAACAAATATAATCAACGCCTACGTTATACCTTATGAAAATTATAATTTTGAAAAAATCTAGCGCTTGTGCGCTTTATACATCTTTAGCTGGTTAAATAAATGCGCTGCTGCCAAATTGTTTTTTGTGTAAATTTCTTTTTATACATTTTTCATTATTTACACATTATTATCTCTGAAATTGTGTTGTAACTATGAATCAAAATTGTCTTAAAATATGTATTGGTTATTGTTTAATGTTGATTTAGTTTTTTATATAAATGGTAAGAAGGGTTTCTTAATTATAATTAAATATGTAAGTAAATTTTCCGATATCCTGTATAGTGCAATCTATAAGTTTGAAAAACTTTATTTTTGAGATTTAATATCTACGGAACTATATTGTTCATAAATTTGGTTTTTCTACCAATCGATGCAGAAGTATTTAAATAATAATCTGTCTAAATTTCAAAAAATCCTAAGAAAACCCATTTGGCTGAACAACTATGTTATGATAAATTTTATTATCAATACAGGGTGAAGGAATGTCACGTGTTGTGCTTCTGATCACGCCTCAATATCGTATTATTATTTTTTTATTTGTATAATTTTTACTTATTTTTAGTCTAGTCTCTTTTTTATTTTATGGGTGTTCCAGCTTTTGGTAAACTTTCTAATCGACGTGGACATTTCGTCGCCGGCTTTAATCCATGATTCAGCGCTCCAGGATAATCATCGCCCAAATTTTCGAGCGCGATCAAATATTCGTGAGTTGCAAACAAAAAATCTCCGATGTTCTCACGGGCTGATCTCTTAAGAGCTGTGAATAATTCCGAAAATGATTTCCCCCCATAAGTCTTGTGCGCAGCCTAGCAGCCCCAACAACCCTACAACGCGCCTCCCTATCGCCCCGCATTACCCCATTTGCAACTTGAAACTCAGCTCTTTAGCTTAATTAATTTTGCACTAGTAGAATATGAGGGCTCATATCTCGCCTTTATACCGTAAAACTACTCAGACATAATTATTTTTTCATATTAACGACTCTATAGAATAATAATCTCGCTAAAGAGAATTTTTTAGGTCTCCAATTGACCAACCACTCATTTACTTATTGAAACAAAGCAAACAATCGATAGTACAATTGATTTTTAATTTTAATTTAATTGTATTCTTACATTAACCTAATAATTAATCTTCTTAGTCGTAGAAACAGCTAAATAAATATTAGAAGGCGATCATCGATCGAAGGCAGCATTTTCTAATAAATCATCCAAATCCAATTTAATTACAAAATTATGTACGTTACGAAGAGGAAATTGGATTTTTATTATTTTTCCATTTCGAATGGACTAATGAGATGATTATTTGTTTTTTGATGAAAAGTTCACCTTAGTGTAAAGAGCCTTTTGATTCTGTCGTCTACCAAGTAAATATCCTGCAACGGGAAAATATCCCAGAAAATGTTTCTCACATTTTAGAAAATCAATTTTCTTAACACTCGGATAGATTTTTGATATAATCAAGCGAATTAAGAAATTGTTAATATTTTTAAAAACAAATGGTTATAATATCCCGACGAACCATATTCATTGTTTTGTATGTCATTTTTTCAAATGATATTGATGCAAGAAGGAGTTACACCAACAAGGTACAGCCCCTAAAGGCCCGTATCGTGAAAAATAGAAGAATAAAAGATTTTATGAGTTTGATTCGAATGTACATGTGGATATGGGTTTTGAACAGCTGAAGGATGTAAGTCGCGGGAAAGTCGAAGCGTGTTCCAGTCTAGAAACAATAGGGATAAACGATTTGGAGAAAACGTTGACACGATTCATATCGAATTTGACAGCAAAAGAGTTTTTGAAGGTTTGAAAATTGTGTGTTTCTTACTAATAAGGATTATTATTTATTTTATTCAATCCTTACCCTATTTAGGTTCTGGATTCATACAATTCTTTTTACAATCACTTAAATAGTTAATATACAAAATACACAAAATATTTCTTTCTTCTTTTTCTTATCTTCCTCCTTCTTTTTTCTCTTTCGGAAATCTTCCCTCTTGGGCTCTCTCTTCTAAGCCGTCTTCTTCTGTCCGTCATCACTTTTATTTGTCGGTCCCTTGTCTATCTTGTCCATCGTCTCCAGAGTGTCTCTGTCCACTGGTCCTGTCAATTTCTTCTCCCTATCTTGTAAGTCAAATCCAGTGTCTGTTCTCATTTCTGTACATATTTTACCTGGTCAAACGTCTCTTTGTCCTCTCCACACCATCTACACAATATGTTTTTCGTCCCTCTCCACACACTGCCCCATATGACTCTTGTCCATTTCTTTTTGTCTCTTTCCTCGGTCCTGTCCTCCTTAAGATAGTCTACCATGGTCAGGTCTCTTAATATTCTTGTAGTATGGACAGTATGAGGATGTGTCTACACTGTTCCAGTCCAGTTACCTTGTATCGTCTGTTCTTGGTCTGTTATTAGAAGTCTTGTCATCGTTGATTCCAGTCTTGTTGGATCGTTTTCATCCATCAAGAGTGATTCCACATTTTGTCCCAGGTCATTTCGACTGAACAGACACCATCATAGTATCTGTAGTACAGGGAAAGGGCAGAAACGGTTCTTTGGTGAGCCAGGGAGTCGAGTGAGTTAGTTAGGGCCCGGTCTCCTATTAGTTTAATTGCTCGCTTTTGAGTTGCATCCAGTGTGTCAAGAGCTTGGAGGCCCCTCTTCCGACATTTTGAGTAGTTGATTTTTGCATTTCTAGTTGTCCAGGTACTCTACAATATAAAATATATTATGCGAGGATTTTATAAATAAATAAATATATCAAACTAATTTGATTTTGTTAAACCCCCTAAAGAATTTATCCCAAATCTCTTGAAAGCTAATATAAAAATATTATTCCTAATACTTAATATATTTATAAACCGAATGTTTTCTACATTTGATTCAATCACGAATCAACTGTAGGGAATTTTAGTCAAATATTGAGTGAAAATAATATTTGAACTTATATATTTCTAACTTGAAATAATGATCTTAAATAAATTTTTATAATTTTTCTAACTGATATAACAAAGAATAATTGACCTATCAATGAGAAGTGTTTTTGACTCGCAATTTATTTAAAAAAGATATTTTATCACGAGATTATTTATTTCCAGCAATGAAGTTGTTGAAGCTTTTATTTTTGTGATTTATTATCTTATTTATTTATTGGCTAGCTGGACAAAAAACAAAGTGAGAAGCTAAAAATTTATTTATTATTTATTTTTATCTCTTACTTACGATTAGACATACTTTTACTTAGCATAGGGCGCTATGGAAAAATTCTAATTGAAAAAAGGCGCCGCGACTCGGAAAAGTTTGGGAACCCATACAATATTTGGTTTCAAAGGAAAAACAAATAAATAATTTGTGAATTGAAGGAGACAATAAAAGAGTGTGTCTTCTGCTGGAAAAATAAATTTTAAATTTATTTATAACTAGACTATAGTTTCGAGGGCTTTTCCCTTTTCGTCAGTTTCGTCTATTACAATTGATTCACAGGAATTTATTTTTCCGGCAGAAGACACTCTTTTATTGTATCCTTCAATTTATAAAAATTCTGCTACCCTCAGCAAAAATAAACTTTCAATTTAATAATTTGTGAGTTTCATGTTTATGTGTTATTTAGTTTATTTACAGACTGACAGACACGCGGAAAGACATTGTAATATACTAATAGGGTCCCAATTCGCTTTTAACGGAATCCTAAAAACATTAAAATTATTAACCTACTAATTACTACAAGTTGGATCATTAAAAGATTTTTAGATCCATCTCGAATTCGAATATTAATTAAATTGTTTAATAGTAGCAAGAGGCAAGTGAGTGCTCTTCTCTCTAGCAAACTAATCTATACCATTTGATAAAAACCTTATTATATCTATTACAATAAATTTCTCAGTTTTTGCTCAGAGCAAAGGCCAGATTCCAATCCTCCCTCTCTTCAATTAACATTAAGAAGAAAGGAGCTAAGAGTCCAAATAATAGCATTTTTATCCCCTTTTCACGCCGTTACAAGGAAGATTTATTACCACTTCGAGATTCGTGTTCAAATATTCCAAAGCAGTTCTAATTTTGTTTTTAAAGTTTAATCAGAATAATTAGAAGTTTATTACAATCCAATAAAAATCCTCTTCGCCGCCTTCCTACCGTTACAGTCTATCTCTGTCTATTTTAATCATTTAAATTACTTATTCAATATCCAAAATTGATGTTGGCAAAAATGATCAATCAATGAAATTGTCTTTTTACGGGAATTGTAAATTTGAGCTGTTTGAATTTTAATGTCATCTCCAATCGTAAATAGAATAGTACAGGCAAATAACAGAGAGACAAACTCCTTCTAAATAGTGATTAATTTATCAAACAAAATCGAACATTCCATTGGAGAAATTAATCAAATATTGTTGAAATATTTCAAAAAATCCAAGTGATGTTACATAACCTACGAGTATCTTCTCTCAAGCAACTTAATTAAACTTGTCAAAGGTGTTCAAGCTAGAAGGGCGCTCAGACAAAAAACTGGACAACAAAAAATAATAATTTGGATTCTTGAACAAAACAAACATAAACGAAATGTCTAGTTTGTCTAAAATGTTGACTACCAGGTTTTACCTTCTCGTAACAGCTCTCAAATAATATCTACAAATTACAATGAATACGAGCTCAGCCTTCGTCGAGTAAAGACGTAACTTGACCTCTCTGATGAGATAATACATACAGGAGAAGCTAATATAAAGCGTGCAATAAATAAATTTCATTCTGTTAAATACCGCAAAATTTTCTCTATAAAAATAATTAAGACTAAAAAGTAAAAAATTAAATTATATTTAAAAAAAACTGAAAAACATGCTTCTAAAAAGTACAAAATAATGTAGCTAATACTTAATAAAAAACGTGGGGCACTTTGTCGAAATTAATTAAAAGTACATGTTTCTGCGGCTCACACGTTTTGATTAAGTATTACCTACATTATTTAGTATTTTTAGAAGCATGTTTTTTAGTTTTTTTTTAAATATAATTTATTTTACTAAAGAGATCATTACCCTATATCACATTATAAAATAAACTGCAATGGATCGTTGCTAAACTTTATCCAAATTCATTTGAAATATTAATATATTTTGCTGGCTTGGTGTGTACTGGATATATTAATTATTTATCCTTTAACAATAAAAAATAATATGTTTATTCCTTTATTATTAATCAGATATCTCTAGGGTCTGACCTTTCATGGAATGACTATATCTCAACCACTGCTAAAGCTGCGGCCGCAAGTTTGGTCTCCTATTTAGGTCTAGACGCTGTTATACTCCCAGTCAACTTCTTATACTGTATAAGGCTCAAATTCGTCCCTGTCTCGAATATGGCTCTCATCTGTGGAGGGGTGCATCCAAGCATTCTCTTGCTACACTGGATGCAATTCAGAAGTGAGCAATTAAACTAATAGGAGACCCGGCTCTAACCAACTCACTCTACTCCCTGACTCACGGAAGAACCGTTTCTGCCCTTTCCCTGTACTACAGATACTTTCACGGTGTCTGTTCAGTTGAGCTGAAATCAATTATCCCCCCTAATGCCTTCTTTTCGAGAAACACGCGGTTTTCTAACGCTAACTCAAACTTGAGTTGTTTACCAAAAAAGAATTTAGTCTTTTTAATTTTAAGTCGATTCTTCCACGTTTTCAGTAGAGGTTGCCATTAATAGTCAAAACATCAAAAATGGAATGCAATAAGGTTATTCCTCTAGTATTAGATAAGAATCGATCGTTATTTTTTATTTTAAGCCGATTCCTCCATGTCTTCAGCAATGGTTACCAATAATAATCGAAGCGTCAAAAATCTAATGTAAAATTGTTATTCCTCGAGTATTATATGAGAATCGATGGCTATTTTTGATTTTAAGTCGATTCCTCCATGTCTACAGCAATGGTTACTAATAATAACCGAAATGTCAAAAATCCAATATAGAATGGTTATTCCTCAAGTACTAGATGAGAATCAATCGCTATTTTTGATTTTATGTCGATTCCTCTATGTCCTCAGCAATGGTTACCAATAAAAACCGAAACGTCAATAATCCAATATAGAATGGTTATTCCTCAAGTACTAACTAGATGAGAATCAATCGCTATTTTTGATTTTAAATCGATTCCTCTATGTCTTCAGCAATGGTTATCAATAAAAACCGAAACGTCAAAATTCCAATATAGAATGGTTATTCCTCAAGTACTAGATGAGAATCAATCGATATTTTTGATTTTAAGTCGATTCCTCTATGTCTTCAGCAATGGTTACCAATAAAAACCGAAACGTCAAAAATCCAATATAGAATGGTTATTCCTCAAGTACTAGATGAGAATCAATCGCTATTTTTTATTTTAAATCGATTCCTCTATCTCTTCAGCAATGGTTACCAATAAAAACCGAAACGTCAAAATTCCAATATAGAATGGTTATTCCTCAAGTACTAGATGAGAATCAATCGCTATTTTTGGTTTTAAGTCGATTCCTCTATAAAGGTAACGGATAAGAAAAGAACGCAGTTGCTATGGTTACTTATAAACTTTCCTCCCAAATTTTTAGCATTTCACAGAGAAAAGCCTATCCACTCTTACTTAGTTAGGTTAAATGAGTCCTATATTAAACAGATAAAATGAATAAATTTTAAAGAATTTAAAAATCTTACTTTAGAGTAAAGTACTTTAAAATATAATTTTACTAAAAACTTTATTTAATCTTTTTTGTCGGCCCCAAGGTACTTAATTAGGATATTAAATTTCATCAAAATTGGTTAAGTCATTTTAAAGATATTTAGAAAAAACTAAAAAAGTACTGAAATAAATAATGTTGTATAATACTAATGTTTGTGGGCCGATATGTACCAAAAACTAATCAGCGCTTCATTTTGTTAAACTAATGGTAGGTTTTCAATTTCAATTCAATCAGTGCAACGGTCTGGAAAAAATCGTGGACGAAAAAAACGATAACATACATACATCCATCCATCCATCCATCCGCACGCACTTCCAAAAAAAATGGCACTTTTTGGCCTCTCGACGAGATTCCAGGTAATTTTTGGCAAAACCGCCACGTGCTAAAATTCAATCTCATTGAATACTTCAATTTGTGACCTTAATTGAGTCCATGGGTTCCGTAGTCTTTACCTGAGGACCCTTTGAAGTCGCGCTTGCCGCGCGACCGATTACAATACTTTCTCTCATGCTTCGCATTGGATAAAGTAAAAATATTTTTTATATTAGATCAAATAAAACATCAACCATTCCTACAATAATTAATCGATTAAAGTGTTAATATGATTTTTGGGGGGTAGAGGACGAAAGGAATATATAATCTAAATTTTAATATTAGTTGAATTAAAAAGATTTCACTGTCGATGGTAACAGAATTGTTTTTATTTAGGTTAAAAATAAAATAAAATGAGAGAAGTCTTCTGTTTTTTAAATAAAATAATTTTTAATTATTTCTAGAGACTATAGTTTCGAAGGCATTGCCTTCATCATCAGTCTATCACAAATATTTCAAATTAATTACAGATAAATTTATACATAGAAAATTTTGAAAAATATTACTTTAGAGTTTTTCATGTGTATAAATCTTAATTTGTAACTAATTTGAAACTTTGTGATAGACTGTGTGAAGGCAATACCTTCAAGACTAATCTCTAGAAATAATTAGATATTAAATTTCAACAGAAGACTCTCGTTATTTTATTTTTAACCTAAAAAAAAAAAAAAAACTAAATTTTAAGTTTCCCGTATAGCACAGAGACAAAATAAAACCCAAATGCAACTTTTTTGATTGGTTAAATTATAGCCATTATATAGTTTTATTTAGGTTGAATTACGGTTTCAAAACGGTAGTTATGTCTCGTTGTTTTCTGTTTTGCAACTGTGTTGTATTATCGTTAAATTATAGTCGCAAAGATTATAAAGCAACCGTTACAAAAAGGTTGTCGCCAACATTTTTGTCACCGATTTGCAACTGTTTATTTATAATTTTATATTTCTTTGATTTGATTAATATAATGAATAATTACACAATTCTTTAATAATATACAATAATCAACATTATATATACAGGGTGATTCACGATCGATGGCACGTTGGACGTTTATGGAAAACGGAAGGCAGGATTTTTCTGAAAATTTGGCACCTTACATTTTCTTACCTGTTCTATCGATCTAAAATATTTTCAGCATTGCGACGTTTCGGCTTCCATCGAAAAGTCGTAGCAACTTTATTTTTTTAAATGGAACACCCCGTATATTAACACGTTTTTGGAACCACCCTTATATTAAAATACTTTTTTCTTAATATTGTCCTATACCTATCTCTATTGGTTTTTGAGATAAAAAATAATTTGTGTTATATATGGTGCAAAACATGGCCCTAATTAAACTTAAATAAATTAGTGCTCTCAATTCATGAAAAGTTGATATTTTGGTGGTAGTTTAGACACATCCGAAGTATTTAATTTACGCCGAGAAATCGACCCCATATTATACAGGGCGTGTTAAGATTACTATTATTTCTGTTATTCATAAAAGGGGTCAAAAGTTAGTTTTTTCAAGTGAGATCCACCGTATATTATTCAATAAATTGAAAGTCGAAGAAAAATGCTTTAAGACGATAAATCATGTCCCTATACATAAAATATCACATTTTCTTAATAAAGCCACTTTTTCGTTAAAAATTTATTTTTTAATGAATTTAATTCTAACTAACCTTGGAAATATCAAGCTTATGACAGTTTGTTGACTATTTATAAGTAACTTATAGAGAGTTTATTGACGGTGTTCACAAAAATGTCCCAAAATGACCGCAAATATTGATTATTCAAACGAAGTTCTTATGAAATTATTCATTTTGTACTAACTTGATGTTTTATGTATAGGGACATGATATATCGTCTTAAAGCATTTTTCTTCGACTTTCAATTTATTGGATAATATACGGGGGTCTCATTTGAAAAAACGAACTTTTGGCCCCTTTTATGAATAACGGAAATAATAGTAATCCTAGCATGCCCTGTATAATATGGAGTCGATTTCTAGGCGTAAATTAAATATTTCAGGTGTGTCTAAACTCCCATCAAAATATAAACTTTTCATGAATTGAGAGCACTAAATTATTTGAGTTTAATTAGGGCCACGTTTTGGACTATATTTAACACAAATTATTTTTTATCTCAAAAACCGATAGAGATAGGTATAGGACAATATTAACAAAAAAGTATTTTAATAAAAGGGCGGTTCTAAATACGTGTTAATATACGGGGTGTTTCATTTAAAAAAATAAAGTTGCTACGACTTTTCGATGGAAGCCGAAACGTCGCAATGCTGAAAATATTTTAAATCGATAGAACAAGTAAGAAAATGTAAGGTGCTAAATTTTTAGAAAAATCCTACATTCCGTTTTCCATAAACGTCTAACGTGCCATCGACCGTGAATCACCCTGTATATATAATGTTGATTATTGTTCTTTATTAAAGAAATGTGTAATTATTCATTATATTAATCAAATCAAACAAATATAAAATTATAAATAAACAGTTGCAAATCGGTGACAAAAATGTTGGCGACAACCTTTTTGTAACGGTTGCTTTATAATCTTTGCGACTATAATTTAATGATAATACAACACAGTTGTAAAACGGAAAAAACGAGACATAACTACCGTTTTGAAACCGTAATTCAACCTAAATAAAACTATATAATGACTATAATTCAACCAATCAAAAAAGTTGCATTTGGGTTTTATTTTGGTCTCTGTGCTATACGGGTTGTATCGTATTTAGTTTACCGTCTACACTGTTCGGACAGACGGACAGTCAGATAAATATTGTAGCAAAGCTAATAAGGATCTCGTTTTACTTTTTTAACCGACTTCAAAAAAGGAGGAGGTTCTCAAATCGACTGAATTTTTTTTTGTGTCTGTTACCTGATATCTTCGCCAAATGTGAACCGATTTTGATGATTTTTTTGCTTTGGGTTCAGTATAGTTTCCGATTGTTCCCGTTTTTTTTCATTGACTTCAAAAAATAAAATGCAACAAATAAAATAATAAGAACTCAAAAATAAAATAAAAATGCACTAAATGGTATAAAATAATTATCTAATTTAGTTACAACTAAACGACAAAATATTTACATGAAATCATTTTTTGAAGTCGGTGCTATACAAACTATATAAGCGAGCGTACCGGCCAAACGTACTAAGTAAGATCCCTCGAGTTCGATTCATAAAATGTGTATTTTTGACACCGACTTCAAAAAGTGATTTCATGTTAATATTTCGTCGTTTAGTTGTAACCAAATTAGATAATTATTTTATACCTTTTAGTGCATTTTATTTGATTTTTGAGTTCTTATTAATTTATTTGTTGCATTTAATTATTTTGAAGTCGGTTTTATTTTTTTTAAATGAAACAAAAATGCAAAAAATACATTATTTCCAACAAAGTTATTTTCCCAACCACCAAAGCGTATCAGATGAAATATGAGTACGAGAAATGTTGAAAAAATGTATAGTGATCAGAAATACCTATATTAAATTAAAAATAATATATTATTTTATATATGCGAAATCGCTCTCGTAATATAAATTATGAAATATGATAACCCGAAAATAATTATTAATATAATTTTTTTTGTATTTTAATTTTAATACCCTCAACTGTTTAATATTGATTTCATTTTCATCAGTATGTAAAACTTTTTAATTTTTAATAAATATCTATTTTCATTTTATGTTTCCTCTAATTTCAATTTATTTGAATGCAAAAATTCATTAATGAAATGAAATATTTATTAAATGAATTGTTCATATTTAATCCCTCGGAGGGGAGCTGGATTCAAAATTGAATAGTAGTGTCGTGTGCAGGATGAATGGAAATGATGCCGGTCGGGGTGCATCGAATTAAAAGGCATTTTTCGACCTCACTCGAGTCAATTAGAATCTTGGTTTGCATGCTGAGTAGATGTATCATCTCGTCTCGTTTCGTCCTTGATAAACTTGTGCCTGTATCATCCACCCAAGATTTCTATTTCGTCTGTCTGGAAGATTCAATCCTATAGAAAGGAAAATTTCAGCCGTTGATAAGGCCCCGGAGTAGTCGCCAAACATACATATAATTATTATTAAAAATACTACTGGGGGACCAAAGTTATAAATCTACTCATTTTTTAACCGACTTCAAAAAAGGAGGAGGTTCTCTATTCGACTGAATTTTTTTTTTTTTTGTGCCTATGTTACCTCATATCACCGCCAATTTTGAACCCATTTTGAAAAAAAATAGCATTGGGTTCAGTCTACCTTCCGATTGGTCCCATTTTTTTTTTTCATACGTATTAGACTTTTATTGTTAGGTTTGTTCAGGCCTAACTTCTTTGTTTATGAACCGATTTCGATGATTCTTTTTTTATTGTAAAGGGGGTATCTTAGGAATGATGCCATATTAATTTGGTCAAGTTCTGATGATATGATCACTATTAATAACATCACTAAAAAGAGAAAAATAAAAATAATTTTTAAGAAAAAAATAAAACCCACTACAAAAAAATTAAATGCAACAAATAAAATACACTAAAAGGTATAAAATAATTATTAACTTATTTACTTACAACTAAACTACGAAATATTAACATGTAATTACTTTTTGTAGTCGGTGCCAAACAAACTATACCTATACCTATACCGAGCGTACCCACCAAACGTACTATGTAAGATCCGTCGAGTGCGATTCGTAAAAGGTATATGTTTGACACCGACTTCAAAAAGTAATTTCATGTTAATATTTCGTAGTTTAGTTGTAACTAAATAAGTTAATAATTATTTTATACATTTTAGTGTATTTTATTTGTTGCATTTAATTTTTTTGAAGTCCGTTTTATTTTTTTCTTAAATTTTTTTATTTTTCTTATTTATTTATTAATAAATAAATTAATTAATTAATTTTTGGTGTACAGTAACACCTCGTTAACGTTAGGGATGTGCTCCTCGAGAACGTTACGTTAACCAAATCAACGTTAACGGAGGAAGAGCAGCAACAGTTCGTTTTTGCAATTCGTCCCTGTCTCGAATATGGCTCTCATCTGTGGAGAGGGGCCTCCAAGATTTCTCTTGCCACACTGGATGCAATTCAGAAAAAAATTTCAGCCATGTAGAGGTTTCCATTACAAAGTTACAGAGGCGTCAAAATGGCCTGAGTTGTTTCCTGCCTGTAACGGGTAGTCTGGCAGTGCACACATCCCCGCTCGAATAGAACTTGGCTGGGGCACTGCCGTGCCCCCAGATATAGGTACAGACACAGGGACAAATGCCCTTTAGTAGTATGTGATAAAGAGAGATGAGGTCTATGGTAAAGTTATGTGGATGACCAGATCAGTTTATTTTATGATTATGACAAAAAATTCCAAAATAGGATATTATCCATTTAGTAGCTATTGAATTTTGGCGTTCTGACCATATCAACATCGGATCGAATTCTATATTGATTTTTAAAAACTATAGGAGCTAAATTTTTCGCGATTTCATATCTCCTCGAGAGATACACCCTCTCTCTCTTTCTCCTATCCTTTCTTGTAAAATCTCTCCATGAATAAACACGCTACATACTTAATTGATACATATCTTTTATTTATTTTATACTATTTTTTAAAACATATTGACAGAACCACGAATTAAAAATTTATGTATAAAACTAAAGATTTGAGCGTCTTTTTTTTGAAAATAGTTGGAATGTTTTTAAAAAATCAGCTCGATTTAAAAACCAATGTATATTAAGAGAGAAAGAATTTAATTTTTAGGACAAAATCTAGGATTTTAGTAGAAATATTTTTATATTGCGATATCAGAGGAGATTCATGCCCTCAGAAGTTGAACCTGAGAACTAACGAGCTTTTCGGACAGTTAGCTCAACCCTCGAGACAAAAACCTCACTCTGACACGCAATATTTTATAAAAACGAAAAAAAATTTTTTACTCAATTCTTCTATAACGGAAAATAAAAAATTTAGCTTAAAATGAAAAAAAAATTCCATAGACCTCCTTTTATCTAAATATAAAACTAAATATTTGAGCATCTTCTAAAAATTTATGTTTTAAAAAACAAATCTTTTGCAATTTTTGTTCAATGGAACTTAATCATATTGGCTTCTAAACATCTAATTGGTTAATAATTTTTTACAGTAATTGGTTTGAGAACTAATTTTTTTATTCTAAATTACAAACAACAACTAAAAATTAAATTAAGCAATTTGCAGAATAACAATTATTTTTTCCGGAAAAAAACATTCTAAAAATAATATTAATTGCGGAAATTAAGATTTTAATGAACAAACAGCCGGAAAGGGCATGGATTTTCTGTATTTTAATTGATATAAAGGTATTCTCTGATTCCTGTTTGTCTATATCCGAAAATAATTCACCCGGAGCTGAGAGCAATTCGTCACCAAGAGATTGCCACTTAGCGGAGATGATGAAAATACGGATATTTCCCCTAGTAAAAGATTATTAATGTTAAGCAGAGGAAATTAAGGCACACATCCTCTACACCTAAGAGCCTCATACAAACGAAATTAGAATCAGGTATTTGGAATGATGAGGATGGCAGACAGACAGCTAATTGAAAGTAGAGATACATGCTGGGGTTCATAGTCAAATATATTCCAAATCAGTGTTTACTATCCCTGAATTGTAAAGGTGACTAATGGGAAATTTTACTAAACATTAAAATAGTTAAAATTAAGGGATTAATAAAATTATAAAAAAATAAATCAAAGATCCTTATTAGGTATGTTTATTTATATGTCAAAAGAGCTATACAAACATTTTGTTTACTCTTTTAAGGTGGATACACACTATAAAAAATAGACCCTTTTCTTTTTCTTCTTCGAGTTTTATACTCAATTCCGAACTTAGGAGGGCATCCTCTCTATAGTTTCATGGGAAAATTGTTCCTTTGGTGAGTTTACCATTGTCTTCTCATCCTAGATTTATTGAAACGCCTTGCATTTTTGGCAGAGATGAAAATTGTTTTGATTGAAACGAGATTCGATCCTGATCAAGCTCGATTTTTGAAGTTTGAAGTGTGAAGAAAACAATAACGGCACCTAGAACATATTACCGTTTTTATTTTAAAAAATAAAAAAATGACATGACGTCAGAAATCAGCTTGAACTGTTTTTGTTGATATAAACAAAGATAATCTCAAA
Source organism: Forficula auricularia (assembly GCA_024734495.1). Taxonomy (NCBI): domain Eukaryota; kingdom Metazoa; phylum Arthropoda; class Insecta; order Dermaptera; family Forficulidae; genus Forficula; species Forficula auricularia. The sequence goes on from JALMQS010000058.1 coordinate 3,759,159, forward strand.
AAAAGGCTAAAAATGGTGTTTTTCCGAACATGGGAATATATTATTAAAAACTAATTAAAATGAAGTGTTTTGATTTAGTAAGAAAATTATTTATATACATTTTGGAATTAGAGAACAATGTTCAAGCTTTGGTCAATCTGACCTTTGATGTCACGTTATAAATATGATTTCGGGTATAAAATTGTTATTTTTCATTATTTTTTGTAACAAGAAGAATGTCAGTTGAATATTCATAATAGGTAATTATACTATCAATTAATATCCTTATCATGTATACACTCCCTAGACTGGTTTGATTCAACCACCTACCTCCATGTCCTCCAATCAACTCTATGCGATGCCAACCTTTCACTTCTTTAAACATCCCACAACTTATATCATCAGGGGAATACGCAAATCTGTGTCTACTTCTTTACTTTTCCCTTCGCTCTAAGAAATATTTCTTAGCAAGTATTATATATTAAGATGCGCCCTATCATTCGGCTCTTCTCTTTTTCAGATTTTTACAGTGTTCCCTTTTCTTTAATTTTCTCCAAAAGTTTCTTGTTTGTAATTCCATAATCTTTCCTTTTTCTTATTTCTCCTATATTATGATGACACTTTGAAGGCTTTCGGTCCCTTTCTCTCCGCCTCTCCAATCGTCCAGTTTTCACATCCGTACATGGCGATGCTTCATACATATGTCTTCAGCAACATTTTTATATTTGCAAAACTGATCGAGGAAGATCATATTAATTTTTCTTAATAATTAAAGCCTCTTTTACTTACTTCTTACTTCCTTCCTGTGCCCGAACAACATTTCCAATGTTTTAGCCTCCTCTATACTGCCTAGCCATTTTGTCCTATCCCGTGCCATAGAGTTCCAATTTCCTTGAGCACCCAACTCTTCAAGATCTCTGGCTATATTGTCCATCCATCTTTGCAGTGGTCTACCTGGTGGTCTTCTTCCTATCGGTTTTGCTTCGGAAATCTTGCTGATAGCTCGATCCCCCTTTTAGGTTGAGATAATCTCACACTCCTGTCTCCTTTATCCTTTTTTTGTAAAAATTAAAAATCTGGTCTTGCTCCTATTTATTTTCATTTTGATTCCATCTACTATAATTTGGTTGATTCCGTTCAAAGCATCCTCTAATTTGTTCTTAATTTATTAGTGAAATTTTAAAATTTAAATTTTTATCCAAATAGACCTTATTTTTATTAGTAGCTCTTTCTTTTGCAATGGACGGACGATATGGGATGAGTCTGGACGAGAAGAGATATCAATGTTTTGAAATTTCTATTTTAGGTCACTTGAGCGATTCTTTTCATAAAAGTAGTAAGTCATGTGAAGGATTGTGTGTGTGTTGTGGGGGAGTCCCAGAATATGGCGTGAACTTGAAATCCAAAGAGGATAAAATGTCAAAAGCTATTCATTTTAAATTTTCGAGGTTGTTTGAACATCTTTGCCAATGAATGAAAAGAGAATGATAATTTATGGTTTTTGATAACGGAACTCCGTCGAGGGGAAGGAAGATTCTTCGCCGGTCCGGGAAACAGCAGCGCACGTGAGCTATGACCTCTCCAGTGAGCAACCCCCATTGGATAAATGAATCCCCCTCTTGCGTCCCCCGCACCCTCACACACGCCCTGTCTCTTTCCTGTCCCTAACGAGCCATTTAGAAATATTCTACTTAACTGGGGGATAATTCTAATTACTCTACAGATAATTCGTTTGCATTTTAACCCAAAATTCCACAGAATAAATTTTTTTATCCCTATTAATTTGTTCCATGATGAGAACTACACGACAATTACCGCAATGGAATCTTTTTATATAAATCAACGAAGTTCTAATAGTAAATGAGAAAAAGACGAGAATTCAACTACACGCTCATTATCGAACTAAAAGAGAAAAGATAAATTAGAATAGTATATCGTGGAAATAAATCATTTATTCAATTTTATTGATTTCAGTACAAACAAGGCTAACCTTTATTAATAGTACTTGTAATACCAGAGCCTGCTCAGACGTTAGTTTTTCAGGCCACATTCCAATTCCTAGGCAAATTTATCTACAAAAGTCAGACATCTGCACCTGTCTCGAATATGTCTTGCATCTTTGGAGAGGGGCATCCGCACATTCTCTTGCCACTTTGGATTCAGATTGACTCGCTGATCCATCAGTGAATGGTTCCCGCTCTTTCCCTATTTTTTTATAGATACCTAATATCACAAAATGTGCTCACTTCGTTTATTCTGATGACTTCTAAAAATTGCAACACTCTACCCGCATTTGTCTTTCCCGATTCATTGGAATTTCTTTCTTTTATTCTTATTCTTCTTTTCACGAAGCAAGGTTCCAGCCCAGAGTAAAGGGGCCCTACTTTTTGGAGCATTCTTGCATCAATATCATTAAAAAACAAAAATCAACATTTTCCCAAAAATTTTGATTCGCAGAGTCCAGACATCCATTCAAAGTCGAAGTAAAGCAGTTTCAGGACATTTCATTCACCAATAAATGTATCTCAGTGATTTATATAGCTACTGGAACATTCTTCTTTCTTTAAAAACTTGGATGCATGGACACATTCGTCTTCATCATTCCCTCAAAAATATCTTGTTTTAGATGATGCAAGAGTCTCTCATATAGGATAGGATGTTGCATTTTCTGGATGATTTTTTGTTAAATAATCCGTTTGAAATAAAAAAATAGACAAATAAATCACAATTGATTTGGGAATCGAACGTGTTATTGAGGGACCTATATTTGTGCTCGGTGTGAACATAGGTTTTCAGAAATAAGCCGCGTGTGACTTCTCCATCAGCGTCTATGAGTCCAAAAACATTTTGCATTCTTCATTAAAATAAGTAGGTTTCAAGATAAATGTCAGGAATAAATAATATAATTGCTCTCTTAATTCTTCACTTTCATTGATAAAGTAAAAATTAAAATTGGAGGAAAAAATAAAATTTCTATATACTCTGTACGTTGTTGGCAAAAAACTGAAATTTTGTACAATTTTTAATAGATTAAATTTTCCTTTATAGAAGTAAGCTAGTTTCGGTTTTTTATAACATTTTTTCTCAGCATAAGTCAGATCGTTCATTGAAATAGGTGTCTTTGAAGCCTGGTGGCTAAACAAAAAGAGCTGTTTTACGAATTTGAAGCTTTTTGGTAGGTTTTTATTAGTTCTTTTTTTGTCTCATTTGGGGAGGAGGGTTTGTTAACTATTCTTTCCATTTAGAGATAGCAAAAGCAAGAATTGGTTTTGAAATCAGGCTTGAATAAGGAAATCTACGCCGACGATAGAACTCTGAACGGCAAACCCTCACTCCCGAATAATCAAATCAATGTTGCCTCCTCAATCACTCTCGACCTAGACAAACTGAATAAATGGGGCTCCCAAAATTTAGTTAACTTTAATGCAAACAAGACTCAATGTTGTCTAATTTCTAGGCGCGATAATAAAAATTTCCCTGATATTCACTTTGATTCGAATACCCTGAAAATGTGTGACAGCCTATCCATGTTGGGCGTCTCTGTCGCATCTGACCTGTCTTGGAATGAACACATCTCCTCTGTGGCGAAATCTGCAGCAAGGAAGATTGGCTACTTATTTAGGTCCAAACGATTTTACAAGCCCCCACACCTTCTCACCATCTGCAAGGCCCAAATCCGCCCCTGTCTCGAATACGGCTCTCATCTATGGAGAGAAGCCTCTAAATATTCTCTTGCTACCCTAGATGCAATTCAGAAACGAGCATTCAGGCTAATTGACGATTCTACCCTCACCGACTCCCTCGACTCGCTAGCTCATCGAAGAAATGTCACTGCCCTTTCCCTTTTCTATAGATACTATCACGGCAGGTGCTCTGATGAGATAAAATCAATAATTCCCCCAAAGCATGCTTTGCACGTAGCACGCGTTTTACCGACTCCCAACACTCTTTCGCGGTCAAATTAGAAAAGTGCCGGACCACTTCATTCGCCAATACATATATCCCCATGACTTCAAGGAATTGGAACTCTCTCCCAGCACTTATAATCTTCAAACCTTCAAAACCCGAGTGCATAAACACCTACGTCTACACCCTCTCACTTAATCAACTTTCCCTTCTCTTCGGTAATGCAAGGGTCTTTCGAGATCCAAGGGGCTGCATCTTTACTGGTGCACCCCTTCTTGCATTCGATTGCATTAAAAAAAAAATCTCTGCGTTGCTAAGGTAAATATTTTGTTTATTTTTAAAATAATTTTTTTAGATAATATGGTTGAAAGGGGTAGTCAATCCAGGGCTAGGACTAGAAGTATAGGTGTTGAAACCAGTGGTGGTTTTTATTATGAGGATGATTCAGATGTTTATTTAGATTACATATAAGGATTTAGGGAAGATTGGTATTAATTTAAGTTCAGTTTGTTCAAGTTTGAGTTGTTTGCCATAAAAGAATTTAGTCTTTTTGATTTTAAGTCGATTCTTCCACGTTTTCAGTAGAGGTTGCCATTAATAGTCAAAACATCAAAAATGGAATTCAATAAGGTTATTCCTCTAGTATTAGATAAGAATTGATCGTTATTTTTGATTTTAAGCCGTTTCCTCCATGTCTTCAGCAATGGTTACCAATAATAATCGAAGCGTCAAAAATCTAATGTATAATTGTTATTCCTCGAGTATTAGATGAGAATCGATGGCTATTTTTGATTTTAAGTCCATTCCTCCTTGTCTTCAGCAATGGTTACTAATAATAACCGAAACGTCAAAAATCCAATGTAGAATGGTTATTCCTCGACTATTAAATGAGAATCGATCATTATTTTTGAATTAAAGTCAACATGAACTGCAAATTGTAAGTGATATCTGATTAATAATAAAGGAATAAACATATTATTTTTTTATTGTTAAAGGATAAATAATTAATATATCCAGTACACACCAAGCCAGCAAAACATATTAATATTTCAAATGAATTTGGATAAAGTTTAGCAACGATCGTTGCAGTTTATTTTTTAATGACTTAGGTTCTGCATCTATGGATGAACCCACTGGTCAAGAATTCTAATGAGATTAATATACACATATATTTTCTGTTTCTTATATGTAAACACAAATAATAAAATTTCAATTCATACTGTGACATATACTATATTATACTGAAAAAAAAAATATACTATATACTATATTTTTTTCTACATATGCAAATTAATACAAATGAGAATAATAATTATAAAACTACTTACATATTTTGACAAAAATTGTCCATTGTCATTATAAAGATTAACTAGTTTATTACATTATAAAGCTTATAATGAAATTGTTTTATTTAGTGAGAAGCACAAATCAGCAATCAGTAGGTACTATTTTTAAATTAATTTTTAATTTTATCTTGAAAACTAAAATTGATGTTTTTCGAGAGGGTGGTAGAGTTGAAATTAGAAGAACAAAAGTGTATTTATTAAATCTCAAATAGCTGTCCTCCATACAGCTGTTGCCAATAAAAAATTAAAAATAATAAATTAAATAAATTTTTAAATATTTACTTTTTAGTTATGAATAAGGTCGGGTGGCATCTGCTAGACTCCAGTGATGGAAATTTACAAATAACCTCTTCCTTTTAGCACTGAAATATTCTAACTTCTTTTTGATAATTTCTAAATAATTGTATTTAGTTTATAGAGAGGTAGATAAAAGCACTAGTCAGCAAGTCAATTTTTTTAAAAACAGTGCACAAAAGAAATGCCCCTGGTATCTCTGAGACACCGCGCGCACCACTCAAGGGTTAAATTAATAAAGACATGTATATACAACGAGCTGCTCCAGGCGTGCCTTCGGCACGCCATCTACAGCTCGTCTCTCCGAGCAGGTGGTCCTGGCGGGCGGCGTCTCGCCATGTGATTATTAGGTTTCCAAAATTCATTTAAAAAAGCTCCATTCCCAAAAAAGTATGTTTTTATTTTTAATTATAAAACCTGGCAAAAAATTAACTTTTTCATTAAATTTATCACGTAGAATTTTAACATTTTATTGTAGTTTAATAGATAGAAGACGCTTTATATTTAGATATTTGCAAATAAATAACTCTCAGTTTTCTAAAGAGTAAATGTACAAAAAAGCTAAAAATTTCTATATTTTGCCCCCACCCCCTTTCGCCCCCATACCCCAATTTTGATAGTTGATTTTTACAGGAATAGTTTCTTAAAGTAATAAAGAATAACTCTACAAAATTTGATCAAGATAGGAGGGAGTTTTAATTTTTGCCCCCACTCACATTTTGGATAGTTGGGAGTCGAATTTCAAAAAATCCTGATATTATTATTTAGATATTTGTATTTAGAATTTTATTAAGTAAAAATCAAGTAGATATCTTACCGTTCTTAATTGAAAATGCATAATTAGTGTAAACACATTGCAAAGATATTTTGCCCCTTTTGACATCTTTAGGAGTCGGATTTCAAAAAATCCTGAAATTTGTTTTTAGATATTTTAATTTAGTATTTTTATAAGTAAAAAGCAATTAGATATTTTATTCGTCCTTAAGAGATATCGCATAATCAGTGAAAACACACTATGCCCCCTTTGACCCCCTTAAGGGTCGAATTTCAAAAAAATCCTTTCTTAGTGAGCCCCTATGTCATAGATGTAATATCCTCTCCAAATTTCATGTTTCTATGGCCAGTGGTTCTGCCTGTTTTGATGATGAGTGAGTGAGTGAAGTGTATCGGGCAAAGAATTTTTTATATATAGATAGGAGACAAAGCGGGCGGAATTATAAGGCAAGTCTGTAAACGGTTTGAGCCAGATAGTTGAAAACTTGTACAAATGTGTGGCTTTTTAATATACTAGTACCCATGTGGCAAGACTGAGACTAAACCGACATGAGCGTATCGGTCCAATGTCGAACTGTTACCAATTATGAGACAAACTAATTAATAAATAAAAGATAATTGAAAAAAATTAAAAAAAACTTTTTTATTGAGATTTTCATCTATCAATAATTACTTTAATTAAGAAGATCAATTAAGAAGAAATTTGTCGAGGTCCAGACATAGCCCAATCGTTTTCTCATCCTCAAAACTTGTTAATAGAGTTGGTTTCATCAAAATCGGTAGAGACGTTTTCAAAATAGAACTAAGATACAAACAAATAAATATATAAACAATTTTTGCTCGTTTAATAAGAGTAGATATGTATCCTGAATCTTAGCTCATTAACTAGAACTGTTTAAGATCTACCTATGTAACTATTTCATTTTATATAGAGCTTGTAAAGCTATTGATTCCGAAATCTAATCAGTTCTTTAAAATAAAAATACAAGCAAACATTACTGAAACGAACTTTCTACGAGTTTCTGTTTTCGGTGCTATTATGAGTATTTTATTATATATTTTTTTAAATTACTTTTCTCCATATTTTTCATTCTTTTAACACGAATCAGAAAATTAAATATCAAAAAATATATATTATTTTCAAGTATCAGCTAAAACACTAAATTGCTAAAATATAGTAAAGGTACTATAAAATACTCTACTGGTCGAACAAGTTGTGTATAATCTAATGGAATTTCAATAACAAAGGATTGTTTTTTTTTTAAGTTACTTTATTTCGCAGTTAATCCTACCAATAATTTATTTATTTATTTCCTGTTTTCTAATCTCAAAATGCAAATTTTATATACACCATCAGAGAGAGATATTGAAGGTAGGTGAAGGAAAAGGAATAAAAGAAATCCATTGGGAATAAATTCTTAAAATAAAAAAAATCCACCTATTATGGAAAAATGAAAAAATTTTAATTAGTCAGCCTTCTATCGGCTTTCGAGTTAAATTGACTTTTAAAAGATTCCTTGATTGAAATATCTATCTAAGGATTAATTTTAATTAAAAAATATTTAAAAAAAATACAAACGGTGAGAGAGAGACTCAAGGGAGGAAATGAGTGAGACAGGCAGCCAGACATATAGAGGATGAGATATTTATAAGCTCATTCGAAAAAAGTCTATTTTATTAGATGATGAATTATTTATTATACTCATGAAGGGAAGATGACTGCCGGCCCCAACCAATTTGCATTCTTCATATTTCTCTCCTATCGCTTTTGCAGAATTCCTCTTGTGATAAAATTAGAGATTTCATGACGAGATTCTCTTGCATTAGCTTGGCGCATCTATTTATGTACCTATAAAAGAGAAAATACATAAAATTTACATATATATAAGTATACCTAAATATATTGATCTATTTTGATTTTGGTTCACGAATTGTTGTCCAGACAAAGAACTTATATATTTAGCCCTCTGCAGCTTGACCCTCCGAACTGTTTCCCCTGGCGGGCAGCGTCTCGGGACGGCCAAAAGTTTGTATGAAATAAAATTTTTGTTTAACTGTATTTTAAATAAATATATTTAATTAAATCAAACTCTAATTTAAAGATATTTAAATTTGTATCTATTTTGGGGATTTCGTTGTCGACAATAGAAAAAAAAATTTCCTCCTAAGAGTGATGTGTAAACCCCTAGAAAGGCCAAAATATAGGAAAAACCCCAAAAAATGATATGCAAAATGTAAGGTATTTCAAGATAGATAGATAGATGTGGAATTTAAAAGAACATTGTTGTAAATATGGACATGGGTAGGTAGTATTTATTGATCAATGCTCAAATAATTGTAAAAAAAAAAAAAAATAATAATAATGTCAATTTTAATTCGGAAATAAAAACATTTTGTTAAAAAAAAAGATATGAAATACACCCAGGCCTAAATCACTGAACGAATCGAAACCATATTCACACCGATGATATTTATTTGGTGCTTCCAGGTGGTGCTATATTTTGGGCCAAATCGGAGCAAAAAATACTGATGTATCTATCTCGCCCGCAGCTCCACCCTATTAGGGCCAAAAATGCGCATAAACCATCCGGAGCACCAAACGAACATATTGTGGTTTACAAGCAGCTAAAAATAGATTTTAATATTGTAGTTTGAAAAAAATGAAATTTATGTTGAGTTATTCCAAATTTAGGCTTTAATGAGTTAAAAATTTAATTTCAGAAAAAATTAATATATATAAAATTTAGAAATTTTAAGTTTTTATCTTATTTAGTTTACGAGCAATAATGATCTGAGAGATGTAGAAACGGACATCCAAATAGACATTGTATCAACACTAATATAAGACCCTCATTAACTTTTAAAGGAACCCCTAAAAAAAGATAATCAGAAAAGAAAAATATTTGGTAAATTTTAATCACTATTTTGACAAAGACAAAAAAGATTCTATTTTGATTAAATGTTGGAGATTGTTTCTTCAGTTCAATTTTGTCTACAGTAGTGTTTTTCAACCTTTATCATGACGCGACCCCCTTAGTATGACAAAAAATATCGCGACCCCCTACCCCCCGCTGTTTGAAACCTGTATTTTATGTTACAAATATCAAATTCTTACAACATTTTTATTAATTTTTACCATATAATTAGGTATCGGCTAAATATACAATTAACAGACATATTTTTCTTCGATTCGTTTATCGACTCAGACTTTTATTGGAGAAGTGGGGTCTGATATAAACATCAAAGCATAAATACCTGGTATGGAAATTGTCTTGAAGAATTTGAAAGAAGAATTGTGTCATTATTTCTCGATTCAAGAACTATCAGAGAACACTGGGCAAAAGTGGGTCATAAATCGGTTTTTAATTTTAAATATAGCTATAGATGAGGCAAGTTTGGGAACCAAACTAAAAGAACATCTGCTGGAATTATTTGCCAATGGAATGTTGCATTTAGAATTCAAGTCTGTCAATTTGGATACTCTTTTGGTTAAAAAGAAAAATCAGAATACCCAGAATTAACCACAGAAGCTTTAAAGTGTTTAATTCCATTTGCCACTTCTTACTTGTGTGAGTTGACGTTTTCGCCAATGGCCCAAATAAAAAGTAACTACAGAAATCATCTAAATTTAGAAAACGATTTAATTCTATTGAAGGAGACAATAAAAGAGTGTGTCTTCTGCTGGAATTATAAATTTTATTTATTTATAACGAGACACACTCTTTTATTGTCTCCTTCAATATATAAAAATTCTGCTACTCTCGGCAAAAGCTTTCAATTTGATTTAATTCTATGTGTAGCAAAAACGGATCCACGATGGGAGAAATTAGTTAACGAAAAACATGCGGAAACTTCCCATCAATGCTAATGTGACTCATATCTATTTTAGGTAGATTTCGAAGAAATGTACCTATTGCCCTCACTCTACATGGTGCGACTTCCGGAAAAGTTCTGCAGGGCCGCAACGTTCAATAAAATTTGGCACAAAATTTAGTCTTGATGTAAACTGAACTGATTAGTTTTTGGTGACTTTAGCCCCAAGAGGGTGGAAATGGTGGGGGTTGAAATCTTAAAATTCATAACAACGTTAATATGAATTAAAAAAGTAGTTGTAGGGAAATAAAGACAATAGCTTATGCAAATAATTTTTTATTTTTTGCCAACGTTTCGACGACTTTGTTGAATTCCTCAGGGCTCAAACAAATTAACTTCTTTGCATATTTGTCATTTTATTAATATTCATTCTTAGCAAACACATAAGGCCATTCATTACACAGATTTAAAAAATTATTTGCATAAGCTATTGTCCTTATTCCCCTACAACTACTTATTAATTTAATCGATGGACATAAATAATCAAAAAATAAATAAATAATAATATGTATGATATATTATATAAATGTTTGGTTGCAAATAGCTAAATTCTACTAATTAATCTCTACGACTTGTGTCTGAAAAGTTTTTGATAGGAGCCGTCTCAAAGGGGGATAGAGCCCCTTCGAAATCTACGTTTTCCTACGGCCTGCCGCAGGGATTTTTTTATTCTTGTTGATTTGTGTTAACCTAAAAATGTCCTTTAATTAACATTTTATTAATAAAAATATATTTTTAAACTTTGTTTTTTTCTTTTTTACTGAGGCGACCCCTTATAGAGACTTCACGACCCCCAGGGGGTCGCGACCCGCAGGTTGAAAAACACTGGTCTAGAGTAACTAATTCAATTACCCTACATTATTCACCAAAAAATTAAATGCCACCTACTTATTTATTAATTAGCAAATATATAATAATAATAGAAACTTTATGTAGACATACACTCATTTTTCGCTTTTAGGAAGTGTTAGCTACTAAAGCTAACTTATAATTGTCTTTTTTATCAAAACCTTGGTACATTTTGCCTTTTTCACTGTTTGATGTTAGCGCAGGTTTCAATAAATTGAAGCACACAACAAAACAAAAATAATATTTTCGTAACATGACAATAATAAAGTTTTGAGAATTTTCAAGATTAATAATTTAAAGACAAGACTTTGAAATATAATATTAAATTAAATTATTTAACTTTGAATTTGACAAAACATTATTTTTGGCATTTTACAAAGCCTGCCTTGCTAAAAATAAAAGAGGGTCAAGTCTAATAACTTCAACAAAAAGTAATAAAAAGCTCTTCTGATTCTTTAGAAGTGAACAAAATGGGGGTGGTACTTTTTAGAAACTGGGGGGAGTCATGAAGCTAGGGGAGGGCACACTTGCTCTATTCAGTATTAATAAAGAAAATAAAAATAAATAAATAAATAAATTTGCTTGTTGAGGTTTTGGTAGACAGGTTGATGAACTAGAAGTCAATTTTCTTCGTAGTGGACAGCATTTTTGGTGAAATGAAAAAAATTTGTTCATGTAATTTATAAAATAATTGTTTATACCAAACAAAAGTAAATAAAAGAATTTTCTTAAGCCATGTGGGAAATAAAGCCTAAAATTCCCCTGGTGCAACTCATTATGTTCTAAACCTGAAAGAATTCTTCACTTCGATAATACTTAATTAAATTTATTCTTTTCAGAAAAAAATCTTATATTTTTAATGAAATGCTCAATATTCTCTAGAGATATTTCGCAACAAGTGATTCCCACTGAATATCAATCTTGAATCTGTTTTGAAAGTTCTGTTTTCTCGACCAGTTGATGGAAATTTTCCACTTGACTCCTTCAGGTGGCTCAGCTGTCCCCTTCACTCAGATGTCTCGGATCGATCCGATCCCCGAATTAATATTTACATATAACTGCGACCAACTAACTTGGCAGGAATTTATTTAAGAACCAGAAGTATGATACTTTATTCTACTAGTGATAAAATCGATAATTCGGTAATATTAGATTCACTTAAATAGAATAACTAAAGTATTGTACTGGCATCTCCTGAAATGGACATTTTTAAGATTTCTAATAAATTAAAAGTGCGACATTTCGGCGAAAATATGGTAGACGTTGGGTAGTCTCCAATTCTCCTCAAAATTCCAAAAAGGCTATCACCCATCGAGATTAAATCATTCAGTCACGTCAGTTGGAGTATTAAATTGTCTAAAAAACTATTTTTTATTTTTTATTTATTATTTTTTTTTGGGGGAAAAGTTATTTTCAAACATGACTTTTGCTGTCTATGAGTCTTATGAACGAAATCGAAGGCTCTTTTTTTAACTGCAATATAGTACACTAAGTACGTAAGTAGTTATGCATGATTTTGTTCGATATCCAGAAGTTGTTTGCTAATGAAAATTAAGGTTCCTAAAAAAAGTTCAATATATGTAACATGAAGTTCAATATATATTCGACTCTTATTTTCAAAGTGAAGAACCAAGGGGCCATTCATAAGATACGTTCGCAATCGGGGGGGTTATTGTTGGCAAATTTCTACCGGCTAAAACTCAGCTCCTATCTAACTCTAATAACACTTTACTGATGTGCTGCCTAAATAAGGTTTTGTTCCCGGTGACAATAAATAAATTAAAAAAAAAAAATAGATAATCATGTGAAATATGCAAACTAAATATCCCATTTTTTTTTACAAAATTTTATAATTAGTTTTTGAACAATTGTAGCTAATTCGCTAATTAGATGAAATTGGAATAATAATTTGTATAGGTACCACGTTTTTTTCAAGTTTCAGATTTACGACTTAAATGGGTCGCAGCCCAAAAATTCAGAAAATCAGAAAAATATCAAATTTTTATTGAAAGACCTAGCTAATAAGCGGAAATTCGACTAGGAGTTTGTGAAAGGCTCTATTTCTGTGCCAACTTATGTTAAGTATCGAAATCATAGCTATGCCATTCGCAGAGAAAAAAAAATGCAAAATTATCATAATTTACAGAAAGCTTATTGAGTCTTTGAAAAGGTTGATTTAATTTTGATATAAATGAGGGATATATGAAAGTCATGTAGGAAAGAGGTGGCATGAAAGGGACATTTTTGCTATGGAGGCTCTAGCAATTAAATAATATAACATTTTAAAGAGGTAAAATAGAATTAAAACTTCAATTTATTGGCTATCGAAATAAAATACAATAAAACACATTCAATTGTTATTAGTAATATATTTTCGCATTTAAAAAAAATGTGTATTTTGTCCCTTTCAAAAATGGGTTGTATTGAAAGGGACACGATCATTTATGAAAGGGACAGCGTAAACTTTGCTACACACATACTAAATATTAGGAAGCACGTATATAATTAACTGTCTTTAGTTTAAAATCACATCTTTGAAAGTAATTAATAGCATATTGGTCTTAAATTTCTCATCTTAATAGATAATTAACATGGAAATAAACATTTACCTTCATATAATTAAAAAAACAAAACAATCATAGTTCTTTTAATAGTAATAATTCTGTTTTAAAATAATTGTTTTTTCTATTTGGTAAAGAGTAATGAAAAGATGAAATTTAATATCCTATTTAAGTACCTTGAGGACCACAAAAATGTTAAATAAAGTTTTTAGTAAAATTATATATTAAGTACTTTTACTCTAGAGTAAGATAGTACATTTTTAAAATTTTTAAATTCTTAAAAATTTATTCATTTGATGGTTTTAATTTAGCTCATTTAACCTAACTTAAGGAAGAATGGATAGGCTTTCTCTGTGAAATGCTAAAAATTTGGGAGGACATTTTCTAAGTAACCATAGCAACTGCGTTGTTTTCTTATCCGTTACCTTTGCTGAAGACATAGAGAAATCGACTTTAAACCATAAATAGCGATTGATTCTCATCTAGTACTTGAGGAATAACCATTTTATATTGGATTTTTGACGTTTTGGTTTTTATTGGTAAATATTGCTGAGGACATAGAGGAATCGACATAAAATCAAAAATAGCGATTGATTCTCATCTAGTACTGCATATCGTTGCTAAACTTTATCCAAATTCATTTTGAAATACTAATATGTTTATTCCTTTATTATTAATCAGATATCACTTGCAATTTGCAGTTCATGTTGACTTTAATTCAAAAATAATGATTGATTCTCATTTAATAGTCGAGGAATAACCATTCTACATTGGATTTTTGACACTTCGATTATTGTTGGTAACCATTGCTTAAGAAATGGAGGAATCGGCTTAAAAATAAAAAATAACGATCGATTCTTATCTAATACTAGAGGAATAATCCTTATTGCATTCTATTTTTGATGTTTTGAATAATAATGGCAACCTCTACTGAAAACGTGGAAGAATCGACTTAAAATCAAAAAGACTAAATTCTTTTTTGGTAAACAACTCTAGATTACCAATAATAACCTAAATGTCAAAAATCGAATGTAGAATGGTTATTCCTCGACTGTTAAATGAGAATAGATCATTATTTTTGAATTAAAGTCAACATGAACTGCAAATTGCAAGTGATATCTGATTAATAATAAAAGGAATAAACATATTAGTATTTCAAATGAATTTGGATAAAGTTTAGCAACGATATGCAGTTTATTTTTCTCGTATCCGCATGTATATCACCAATTATAAACAACCCTAAACTGTTTAATTAACAGTTTACAGTACTGGAAAAACGTTTCTAAAGAGCCAAAAAAAAAATAATTTGGTACACAATTACAAACACATGCACGTCACCGGCATCCTTGAATTGATAGAAGTGTGAAGTAAAATGTCAATGTCTGTACTTTGGGGTAGCCACAGTACAAAAATAATTTCGTTCCGAGACGACCTTTATTTAGCGAGTTATTTGAATTATCCCTTTCAATACGTGTCCCTTCCATGCCACCTCTCCACTTCTCAGTGGCGGCTCTAGAATTTCATTTTGGTGGGATCATGTATCTTGGAGCTGCCTCCCCCTGAAAATTTTAAAATTATAGGCTTCAAAAGTAGATTTTATTAGAGGCGATTTTTATCGTCTGAAAAATTAAAAAAAAAAAAAACATAAAAAGACCGCATGAAGAAGGGAAAAGAGACATGGTTACCTATTATATGTATAATATATAAAAATTTTTAAGAAAAAAATAAAAACCGACTTCAAAAAATTAAGTGCAACAAATATAAAAATACACTAAAAGGTATAAAATAATTATTATCTTATTTAGTTACAACTAAACGACGAAATATTAACACGAAATTACTTTTTAAAGTCGGTGCCAAACAAACTATACCTATAAGCGAGCGTACCCGCCAAACGTACTAAGTAAGATCCGTCGAGTGCGATTCATAAAAGGTATATGTTTGGCACCAACTTCAAAAAGTAATTTCGTGTTAATATTTCGTCGTTTAGTTGTAACTAAATAAGATAATAATTATTTTATACCTTTTAGTGTATTTTTATATTTGTTACTTAATTTTTGAAGTCGTTTTTTATTTTTTCTTAAAAATTTTTATTTTTCTCTTTTTAGTGATGTTATTAATAGTGATTATATCATCAGAACTTGACCAAATTAATATGACACCATCCCTAAGACACCCCCTTTCCGGATAAAAAAAGAACCATCGAAATCGGTTCATAAACAAAGAGGTTAGGTCTAAACAAACCTAAACAAACCTAATAAAAAAGGTCTAATACCTATGAAAAAAAATCGAAAAAAAAATGGGACCAATCGGAAGCTAGACTGGACCCAATGCAAAAAAAATTTTCAAAATCGGTTGACAATTGGCGGAGATATGAGGTAACATAGGCACAAAAAAAAAAAAAAAAAAAAAAAAAAATTCAATCGAATAGAGAACCTCCTCCTTTTTTGAAGTCGGTTAAAAATATACTTCGACGATAGATCCCTAATTGAGTTCTTCATATTTATATTGTAAGCTTATAATAAAAATAGTCATGTATAATGTATATTACTTTACCATACGGGTATGGTCAAGTATTGTAATCGTGCATGAAAAAGTGGTTTTTTCCTTCTTTTTATCATTACCACTCATTATCACCAGATATTATCACTCAGAATGTTAGGACTCCTTAGAATTTCGTTAATAGTTAATTTTCATTTTTTTTTTTTTTAATAACGAATCCTATGTGAAAAAATTATATCGGTTTAAAGATCCGCTTTTATTAATTAAATTTATATAATATTATTTCTTTTTTAGGATTTCTTTTTGTTTTACCCATAATCTGGCTAACTATCCACCCATCTTTTAGGGTGGCAACCACGGGGTCTAATTGTTGGAGTTTAGATAAAAAAACCTTGCTTCAATAGTCTATCATAGCTCAGTTCCATTCAAGTGCGAGTCGAACTCACATTTATATCTTTCAAAATATTAACAGATACTAAATTCCTTCTTATTTGCCGTTGATAAGATGAGTGAACTCGTGACATATATTAGTTGAGTTTCTCGAAAATATTAGAAGAAAATCACCATCAATGGTTTTACATTTTTTTCCTTTGAACATTGAGCCAGAACAATTCTATATAACTACTAAATTTATCTATATATAAAAATAAAAGTTAATAAATATTATATGAATTTTTTTTTTACTTATGGAAAGTGGTGTAGGTTTTAGGTGAAACATGATGTTAGTTAATAGAGTAAAGGGTGTGTGGTTTCACAGTGAATGAAATAAAACTCAAAGAGGTTTATACAAACTCAATATATTTCGGATTATTAGTCCATATCAGTCCGTATCAGTGATTAACTTGTAAACTCCTGATGATGGACTAATAATCCGAAATATATTGAGTTTGTATAAACCTCTTTGAGTTTTATTTCATTCACTGTGAACTATACACCCTTTACTCTATTAATTATATGAAATAATCATTTACTATGAGTTAAGATTTATAGGACACTTTATTCACATTAAAAATTAAAAAAAGAGGTAAATTTTTTCAATATATATATATATATTTCGGGCTCTAAACCAATCTTCAGGAAAATACAGAAGTTAAAATAAAATTACTCTTTATTTTTTTCAATTTTAAATGTGAAACAAGTGACCTAGATTTTAATTTTTAACCCCCCATTCTCACTCCACTCCCCTTAATTTTGGATCGTTATGCACCAAAATCTAATTAGTTCTTAATCTCAATCCACCAAAACTACGTGTGAACTTTGGTTTTGATATTCCCACTAGTTTTTTACCTAGCTCGTCGTCAAAATTTGGTAACGCGTGTATATATAAAGATAACAGACAAAACAATTATTATCTCGAAAAATATAATTTTTTCGATGTCCATTTATTAGGGCTTTTTTGTAGACCGAAATGCCAATAGTTTCGCTCAATTTTTTACTTTACCATAGAGGGTATGGTCAAGTATTGTAATCGTGCATGAAAAAAGTCTTTTTTTTTCCTTCTTTTTTTCAAAATATTTCAAAAACGGCTGAAACTATTTTGATTAAACAAATTGAGCGAAACCATGCCATTTCGGCCAAATTTTGTATACATAATCAGTGGGACCCCAGAAGTCTAAAAATGCAAAAACTAAGCGCCCAAAATGGGGGGGAGGGGTAAGGTCAAAAAATGAAAATCTAGGCTCTTTTACCAAACTCACCCAAATTTTGTATACATAATCATTGGGACCTCAGAAGACTAAAAATACAAAAACTAACCGCCCGAAATGGGTGGAGGGTCAAAAAATGAAAATCTAGGCTCTTGTACCAAACTCACCAAAATTTTGTATACATAATCAGTGGGATGCCAGAAGTCTAAAAATGCCAAAACTAAGCGCCCAAAATTGTATGTGGGGGGGGGGGGGGGGGATATGGTCAAAAAATGAAAATCTAGGCTCTTGTACCAAACCATGGCATTTCGCTCTACAAAAAAGCTCTAATAAGTGAACATCGAAAAAATTATATTTTTCGAGATAATAATTGTTTTGTCAAAATGTCTGTTAGTCTGGTTGTCTGGTTGTCTGTTAGTTAGTTAGTCTGTGCGTTACCAAATATTTTGGACGAGCTAGCTCAAAAACTAGTGTGAATATAGAAACAAAATTACACACGTAGTTTTGGTCCATTGAGATTAAGATCTGATTAGATTTTTGGTGAATATCGACCCAAAATCAAGGGGGTGGAGGGGGTTAAAAATTAAAAATCTAGGCCGTTTGAGCAAACTCAACCAAATTTCGTTATACATAATCAGTGGACCCCCAGAAGTCTAAAAATACAAAAACTAGCCACCTAAAATGGGGGTGGGAGTGTTGGGTCAAAAAATGAAAATCTTGGCCATTTACCAAACACAACCAAATTTTGTATACATAATCAGTGGGACCCCTAGAAGTATAAAAATGCAAAAACTAACCCCCCTATCCTTAGGGGGCTACATGATTATAAATAATTTTAGGGGCCAGGTTGTATGGTAATGTCAAGTTGATGGCTACATCAGAACACGTTTTTTTTTAATGTTAGTTTTATTCAGCAATAAATATATATACTGAACACGATCTTGGACCAATCCACCTCAAGATCGTGCAGTTCTGCGTGGTTTAGAACCCGCACAGATCAAGAGATGAAATTGGTCTTGTGTTTTTTCACTTGCCCTTAATAGATGGTAAAATAAATTTGGAAGCGGGGGTGTCTGAGCCGTCCAAGTGAGCTTCCAAATTAGAGTTAAAACGGACTGGTTTATCTTTCTGTTGACGCTTCGAGGTTCCCTATTTATTAACTTTTATTTTTATATATAGATAAATTTAGTAGTTATATAGAATTGTTCTGGCTCAATGTTCAAAGGAAAAAATTGTAAAACCATTGATGGTGATTTTATTCTAATATTTGCGACAAACTCAACTAATATATATCACGAGTTCACTCATCTTATCAACGGCAAATAAAAAGGAATTTACTATCTCTTAATATTTTGAAAGATATAAGTGTGAGTCCGACTCGCACTTGAATGGAACTGAGCTATGAGAGACTATTGAAGCAAGGTTTTTTATCTAAACTCCAACAATTAGACCTCGTGGTTTCCACCCTAAAAGATGGGTAGCATCCTCGATTATATATTTATGAAAATACTCAAAATGTTTGAAATTTTAGGGATGCGCCGCATCCTTAGCATCCATGGACCACGAGCCAATGATATATATATATATTAAATGTTCTGGACAAGCTGATATTTGATATATTGACGATCAATAAAAAAGTGAGAGCTCAGCCATAGAAAAAATTGTCCCTTGATACAATCAATGCTCAACAAAAAGAAAAAGAAAAAACACAATAGCATCCTCGATTATAGCCAGAATGGATGAACAAAAGGAACATTCAATTGATTCAATATTTTCGTCGAATGTAACCTTTCACTCGACTTGAGAGATTATTATTATCAATTATTCTCATCTCAAGAAAGTAATGATTTTTGATCAATGAATCCAGGTCATTTTAATATATAAGTTCAAAATGCATTAGCAGAGGTAAGATTTTAAAGGAATAGATAATAAAGAGATTGACAACTACTGAATCCGTGGGGATAGGGATGATTTTTATTATAATTATTTTATTTTTCATTATCTCTATTTTTGGCACATTGCATTCACTTTTGAGGGGCCTAATTTCAGAAATCTTCTATATTCAAAATTATAAAAGTTATTTTTATTCGGAAACTCTAAGTTATAGTATCTCGATGCCCTTAAGAGTTTAGAAGAATAAAACGAAGTTTTATGGGTTTCAGACTCAAAACTAACATGAAAACTCAAAGGTCGGTGTATGTGTGTGTGTATGTGTTCTGCTCCAGTTCAGCATCAATAAATCAGAGAGCAACAAAATTTAAACTCAAGCTAGGTATTAGTCCGTGATCAAAATCAACATACCATACACCTTGTACCCCATTACATGAAGGTTAGTTACACCAAAAAATTCTAGGACCCCTTTTTACTTTTTAAAAGAACCCTAATAAATGAGTTATATAACCAGTTTTAGTTAGACATAAATGCCTTTTACTTTATCCAATGCGAAGCATGGGTAAAGTATTGTAATCGCTCTCGCGCCAAGCGGGACTTCAAAGGGTCCTCAGGTAAAGACTACGGAACCCATGGACTCAATTAATGTCTCAAATTGTAGTATTCAATTAGGTTGAATTTTAGCACGTGACGATTTTGCCAAAAGTTACCAGGGATCTCGTCGAGAGGCCAAAAAGTGCCATTTTCTTTGGAAGTGCGTGGGGATGGATGTATGTTATGGTTTTTTCGTCCACGATTTTTTCCACACCTTTGCACCGATTGAAATAAAATTGAAAACCTACCATTAGTTTAACAAAATGAAGCGCTGATTAGTTTTTGGTGCATATCGGCCCACAAACATTAGTACTTTATTTCAGTACTTTTTAGTTTTTTCTAAATATCTTGAAAATGAATTAACCAATTTTGATGAAATTTAATATCCTAATTAAGTATCTTGGGGACAACAAAAAAGGTTAAATAAAGTTTTTAGTAAAAGTATATTTTAAAGTACTTTACTCTAGAATAATATAGTAATACATTGGATAAAGTTTAGCAACGATCCGTTGCAGTTTATTTTTTATTATAACACAATCAAAGATCTACAATAGCCTCATAATTGTCAAAAAATAAATATAAAATAAATATATTTATATAAATAAGCCAATAATGAATAAATGGACTTATATGAAATAAAACGGCTCATATTATATAGCGAGACTAATAGGGTTTCGGTCTACGTTTGTATCGAATAAAATACAGGCCTTTCAAAACGAACGTGTCGACCACCATAAGTTTTACCATCAAGATAATCGAGTACTAACGAGAATAGAAGAGTAATTCAGATGGCCGTCAGGATGAGAGTGAACGTGGGAATGACATCAAAGTGATTATTAAACAGTATTAGATGGAATTCCCAATGTCCTTTGTTTTCTAATTAAATTTAATGGAGTTTCTGGTAATGATTGTTTCAAATCGAGAATTGAAAGGAAAAATCCACACTTGACACCATTCTACTATATTCGAGGTGTTTATCAAAGCAGTGTGCTGTCTTGGAAAATCGGTTGCGAGAACTTCGATTTGGAGGGCGCTTTTCTTTAACTACTTTTAGCAATTTTTTACTCTATCTTTAAAAGTAAGTGACATTAGGAATGAAAGGGTGGGAGGTTCTTTTCAGGATTGAGAGTTTAGAAGAGGGAGCGACAATAAGGTCATGGACAAAATGGCCCGATTTCAGAGACGTGGTAGTTAAAAGGTGGCGCCAGTATTTTAGGCACTTTTCTTCCAATTGCGAATTGAATATTTTTTCTTTGCGATGGTTGATAAAATAAAAAGGAGAAAAAAGAAAAACGAAGGGACCCAACTGAGAGATTGTGAGCTAATTTTTTGCCACTCTTCACCCTTTAAAAATTACCATGTAGATGCCGACACTTTTCCACCCTTATCTATCTATAATATAGATATATTATATATATATATATATGTCTAATTTATAAAAATTCAAACCCAGATAATTTTTCAACTATTGTTAGTCCATGGGTGGCTTAATCATTAGCACTATGCCAAATGAAAGTTAAATAAAAGTATTTTTTACCACAATTTAAAAATGTGATGTGGCCATCTCATGACTTTACCACACACCTGCTCCCCACATGTATTTAAATTTAATTACCCAATAGTTTCACGGAGTAGTAAAAGTAGCTGTCCAAAAATTTGATCTAAATCGGACAATGGTTCCGAATTTTAAGAAACCTCCATCGCTCTAATTTTTAGGTCTAATTTCAAACAAAATCTTATTAGCTTTTAATACATTTATATATAATATGTAAATATGAAAATTTGGTTTAGTTTGTGATCTCAAACGTACACGGAAAATTTGGTAACACACTCACCATATTAAGAGGCCGGTTAGAAGGTCGCAAAGTAAATGCTTTTGACCAGGCTAACACAGGGTATGGCAAATGGATGGATTGGGATGGCCAATCACATGCCAGCGACTGACAGTGCCTGGCATCTGATTGGCCATCCCAGTCCCTCCATTTACCATCTACACCTGTGTTAGTGATAAAGAATTTACTCTTGCGACATACAATCCGGCCCTTAGGAAACGTACCCAAATTCCGTGACCCATTTTTGACAATTTTTTACCCCCTCCTTCCCCTCGGTGATCGCCCGTAGTATCTCAAGACCCCCTCCTTCTAGTTTTCATGTAGTAATCCATAAACATGGTTTTAAATCATTTTTTACAAACAGAAAGTTAAAAAAAATTAATTTGGCTCATATTTGTCTTTATTAATACGGCGCTTGCCGCGTGATGCCAAGAGTAATTTGAATATAGCTCGAAAAAGCTCGAGATTTCCCTAGAGGATATTGACTACGTGACGAAGACCTAAGCCCCCCCCCTGTGACCAAGTGTGGTATTCGAAGACCCCCTCCCCTGAACGGTCACGTAATTTGGGTACGTTCTCTAACCAGTTAACAGATATTTTGACGAAACTTCTCGGAGACCGTAGAGAGCACATACTAGTTAGTACATTATTCATATTTCCCCACAACCTAACAGCGAAAATAATTCCTAATCACTCATCAGGCATACTTTTTTACTTTCATTATATTTAATTTGCACGATTCTCTCCATAATTTTTTTCGCAATCCAGCTGATATAAAAATCTTTTTTATCCTCCAATCAATTTATTTTAATCATTCTCTTATTCTAATTGTTAGTCTTCTCTTGGTTATGTGCATTTCTGACCTCGACATTTATCGACCATATGCGAATGACCATAGCTGAACCTTTCCAGCCCTTAACTTAAGTCATTTCTTGTCAAAAAACTCAAAGCCAAACAATATATCCCACTTTCATTTTAGATATTAAATTTAATATAAATATTATATAAGACAAATATTATCTCCCAATTAACATTTTATTCTCCCCGAAGCAAAGTGAGTACCTATGAAAATACTCTTGACGTTTTAATATTTGAGCGGATATATATATGTATATCACGTGATCAGTGACTTAATCATGACGTCATCAAGAGACTTTTGTTTGTGACGAATGGACCACGCACAAGAAAATAGAGATCTTTCGGGTATTTTCGCCATAATACCTACCATTTGAAAATTACCTTGCAAGTACCAACCCTGTTTTACTCTTATCTATACATCTATTAATAAAAATTCAAGGCTAGATTATTTTTCGCTGTTGTGAGTTACTGGGAGGCTTATTCATTAGAACCAGGGCAAATGAAAGAGAAAAAAATACGGATGATAAATAACAATGGCGGATACGGCACTATAATAAAAGATCCCCTCGTGCTAGAAAAATCTTTTTATATGGAAATTTACAAAATGACAAATTTAATATCTCGATTTTAAAACAAAACCATTTTAATAATAGTCTTTAGAAATGATCATTAATCAAATAAGCGACTGCATTGAATTACTAATCTTGTAAGTAGAAAATGGTTTTGAAGGAAAAAATCTATAGAGAAAGTGAATAATTGAACCGAAGCTTCTTTAGTCCTCTTCTACATGAGCAGCATCATTTTATGTAAATGTTTTATAACAGAGGCGTGTGAAAGTTTTAAAAAGCGTAAGGCAAAATATCCATGGAATGCATTGCTTCTTTGTTCATTTATTAGAGACCATGGTATTAAAATTCATTACATAATTATCATAGATATATCTGCTAATTACACTGAGTTTTACTCGCATCTGAGATTTGATAAATTTATGAGGATGTTTATGTAATGATAATTTAGCGTATTTTTTTTCAAAACACACTACCTTCGGCCATACGTCGCCGGAGTTTCACTTTATAGGGCAGTTTCAGCGCCTATGACCTCGGAAAATATCGTTTTAAATTTATAAGGCAAATAAGAAAGAATTTTATATCTTGAGTATTATGCAAGATACAAGTTACGGACCTCTGGCTATGCAGTCCGACTCACAACATTATTTTATTTACTTTATGAGATTTTTACAATGATATCTTGACAACCTAGATAAAAATTATTTTTAATTTTAAACCTCACGAAAAATTCGTCGCCAGGACACCAGCACGGAGGTCCGATCTTCGAGGGCGCGCCGAAGACACGCACAAAAAAGCTCGTAATAAATAAGCTTGACGTGTTCTGGATGTGGCCATCCACTTGACTTTACCATACAAGCTAGCCCCTCACTTATATTTAATATTTAATAAAATTATTTAAAGTTATGTAGGGAGGGGTTAGTTTTTGCATTTTTAGACTTTTGGGGCCCACTGATTATGTATACAAAATTTGGTTGAGTTTGGTACAAGAGAATATAATTTCATTTTTTGACCCCCCCCCACCATTTAGTGCGGTTAGTTTTTGCATTTTTTAGACTTCTGGGGCCCAATGATTATGTATACAAAATTTGATTGAGTTTGGTAGAAGGGCAAGATTTTCATTTTTTGACCCTAAACCCCCTCCCCCAATTTTGGGCGGTTAGTTTTTGCATCTTTAGACTTCTAAATTTGGTTGAGTTTGCTCAAATGTTCTAGATTTTTAATTTTTAACCCCCCCTCCACCCCCCCTTAATTTTGGATCGATATGCACCAAAATCTAATCAGTTCTTAATCTCAATGGACCAAAACTTCGTGTGAAATTTGGTTTCGATATTTACACTAGTTTGTGAGCTTAGCTCATCAACAAAAATTTAGTAACACACAGACTAACTGACAACCAGACAACCAGACTAACAGACATTTTGACAAAACAATTATTATCTCGAAAAATATAATTTTTTCGATGTTCACTTATCAGGGTTTTTTCGAAGAGCAAAATGCCATGGTTTCGCCTCAATTTTTTTAATCAAAAATATTTTCAGCCGTTTTCGAGATATTTTGAAAAAAAGAAGAATAAAAACCACTTTTTTCATGCACGATTACAATACTTGATCATACCCTGTATGGTAAAGTCAAAAGTCGTATCACATCGTATGAAAACAACCAGAAAGAGCGCGAATACAATGATCTCTCTCTTCTTTATTTATTGTATAAAAATGTAAATTGTAATTGGGATAATTCCCGTATATTGAATAAAATAAAATAAAATATATATGTGTATATATATATATATATATATATGTATGTTTATTTGCACCAAGCAGAGGACAACCTCTTTGTTTCTCTTTATGATAGGTTTAATAGTTTTAGGTAATTAAGTATGCCAAGAGCAGGTGTTGCAGCTCAGACAGAGAAATTACACAACTCTACAAAAAAAATTTCCTGCCCTAAAGTTTATTTCATGATTTTTCTATTCATTGTGCATCAATATAAAGGAAAAGTACCTATATTCCTTATAAAGTTTGCTTTTGTAGTGGTTATAATATACAATAAACGACGAAAAAGAGCCATTTTGACCTATTTTCGAGACTCATTAGATATTAAACAGCAATATTTGAAATAAAAATCTTTTGTTGACGTAATAGAAAACAGCTTCCTCTTTGATTTTCAAATTACCACTTGTTTGTAACTCAATTATAACTCGAGTTATAACTAAAAAAGTAAGACCATATCCTTTTACATATGTTTATTATCGTTTATAATCAAGTAGTTTTATCGGTCTCGCGGCAAGCGCGACTTCATTTAGATATAACTCGAGTTCTAATTGAGCTAAAACAAGTGCGTAATTTGAAAATGAAAGAGGAAGCTGTTTTCTATTACTTCAACTAAAATATTGTGATCTCAAATATTGCTGTTTAATATCTAATGGAACTCGAAAATATGTCAAAATGGCCTTTTTCGTCGTTTTGACTCATTATATCTCCAAACAAGAGCTAATCGCTAATTTTTATGATGATTTTTGAATTCAGCAGGTGGAAATACATAAGAATCAGCTATTTTTGAACCCGAGGCATTTTCAATGTTAGGCAATGTTATCCATTCATTTAGCATTTATAATTGACGCCGTTTTTCATTTATTCCAGAATCAGAACAATCCCTCAAAAAACCTACTCTAGAAAATCAAGAGAAGTCAACTTACTAAATCCGAGTGAGCTGTAAGTTATAAGTATCTCTATTATGGCAGAAGGGTTGCATGACAATTCTTTCGTAATTTCTATAGGAATAGAAACTTTAGATGATTAACTTTTAAAAGATCGCAGATAATGCAGCTCAAATATAAGAGAAGGTTTGATGTATACATTAAAAATTACACGTTTCAAAGTCAGCTTTCTAAATCAAACCGTTCGTATTTAAACGTTTTTAAATTATTTGCAGCATCATGGCATCACTGAAAAAAGAGACAGGAAGTAAAAATCCCTGATGAAGGAGAGACTGTTTCAAAAAACTGTAAGAAGAAAACCTTCCAATAACATTCTTTTATTGAAATACTCTTTTGATTTATGTCTCTGACTGCGCTTCCATTCAATCCTCCAGCAATAAATTTGAAAATAATAATAAAAATAAATAAATAAATAAAAATTTAAACTAATTTCTTGATTTAATTTATCAATTTCTTCAAAGCAGTGATTTTTACAAACCTGCAAAAGAGTAATATTCTTATGAGCTGAATGTATTCACGCTGAATTCGTAGAATGCAAAAGACGTGTCGAGACTAGGAATGGTCTTTAAGTCTAGTCTGATAGGAAGACTACACCAAAGATAGCTCCACATTACGAGATCCTAGATCCACAGGCACAGAAATCCACTGCAGTCCTTGAAGTCTCCCTTAGCCAACTCCATCTACCTCGCACAGTGCCGCTGGTTCTCTAGACTTATGTGAGTTCTCGCTACCGTTGCATGCAATCTCATGGATGATGGCGATTGATATTGAATTGAATTTCCCCCCCCCCCCCCTCCAGTTGGTCAATACGAGGAGCCCTTTGATAGGTCCAATGCCGAAATTCGCGGATGAACATCTATGCAAACTTGAACTATATAAGCGTATCAGAAACGGCCTTGGGATACAGGTAATCGGACCTCAAGTTTATTTCATACTAGAATAGTATTCTGATTGGCATACATCTGAGAATTCCTTCATTAGCAGGATCGTTGTCAATTGAATAACTGGAAGCAACCTGCTCCAGACTCATCGACTCGAATCAACCACAGGTATGCATGGGATTTGGGTTCAAATTATAATGGTATATTTGATCCCTCGAAGCGGTTGGAGTCGATCTGAAATTGAAGTTCTGCTAAAACTACCTGGATTTGTGGCAGTCTTTCAAATAGGATATACTCTATCAAACTCTGACATCTCAAGTCGAAAGTATCAGTAGGTCTCCTTAAAAATCACCTAATCTAGGCATCTCAATCAATGAAATTTATATTTGTTTTATGCAGACAATGCAAACTTGAAATGGCGCAATTTAGTGCAAAATAAAAAGTAGTGTCAAAAGAACGTTCTTTTCATGAATTGAATTTCTGTCCAGGTTTCAGTGAATTTAAGTTATCAAAAGATTCAATTGAATCAAGTCTTTTAGTAAACAAATCTAAGCTGGTTATACTTCGTAAAAAGAAAATAAACTATTTTGACCATACACATGACTTAACCATACACTTCCCCCCCTCTATCTTTTAAATGTAATATTTAATAAAATAATATATAATATTTATAAGATTGGATCTGAGAATTTTATTTATATTAATTCATTTATTTATCTTCTGAGGATCTTAATTCTCTTTGAGAATAGGTGTTGATTTATTTTGTTTCGAAAAAATAATAACATGGTTATATTCCTTTCATTTATTTTTATTTTATTGTTATATCAGGACGTTTCCGACATCTACAGTTATGTCATCATCAGTCTAAAAATAAAACCATCCCTTCATTATTTCCAATATATATAACTTTACAAACAACACAACAGACATCACCCCTTTTTTACATTTTTTTACATTTTTTACATTTTTCTTACATCAAAAAGCATCAAACATACATTGAAACAATCTTAAATTTAGTTGAATCCAATCAAATCACATCCTGTATCATATGAATACATATTCTTCTTCTTCTTCTACTGCCATAACCCGAAACGGGTGTCGGCTCCTCTCCACATATACATCCGTGCTGAGTGTGTTTAGTTGTTTTACACAGATATACGGGACCTACTTTTTAACGCCGGTTCCGAATGGCTAATTTGGAGAGGTTACTAGGCAATTATACGGGTGAGTTTTTTACTTTACCATACAGGGTATGGTCAAGTATTGTAATCGTTCATGAAAAAAGTGTTTTTTTTTTCCTTTTTTTTCGAAATATCTAAAAAACAGCTGAAACTATGTTGATTAAAAAAATTGAGCGAAACCATGGCATTTCGGTCTACAAAAAGCTCTTGTAAGAGAACATCGAAAAAATTATATTTTTCGAGATAATAATTGTTTTGTCAAAATGTCTGTTAGTTAGTTAGTCTGTGAGTATACCAAATTTGTGGACGAGCTAGCTCAAAAACTAGTGTGAATATCGAAACCAAATTACACACGTAGTTTTGGTCCATTGAGATTAAGAGCTGATTAGATTTTGGTGCATATGGACCCAAAATTAAGAGGGTTCGAAGGGGGTTAAAAATTAAAAATCTAGGTCGTTTGAGCAAACTCAACCAAATTTTGTATACATAATCAGTGGACCCCCAGAAGTCTAAAAATGCAAAATCTAAGGGCCAAAATGGGGGGTCAAAAATTAAAAATCTTGGCCATTTACCAAACTCAACCAAATTTTGTATACATAATCAGTGGACCCCAGGAAGTCTAAAAATGCAAAATCTAACCGCCCAAAATGGGGGGGGGTGGACGGTCAAAAAATAAAAATCTTGGCCATTTATCAAACTCAACCAAATTTTATATACATAATCAGTGTGCCCCTAGGAGTCTAAAAATGCAAAAACTAACCTCCCTCCCTACATGATTATAAATAATTTTATTAAATATTAATGTAAGTGAGGGGCCAGGTTGTATGGTAAAGTCAAGTGGATGGCCACATCAGAATACGTCAGCTTATTTTATCTTGAGACAAGTCTTATAACTCAAAAACAATGCATTATATGGAAAAAAGTTTCAAATAAAAGTTTGTTTATATTGAGGGGGAAACTAAACAACGGCATTGTTTGTCGACGTAGAACAAGCTTTCAAGGGCATTTCAATGTCAAGTTCTGTTTTTTAAATGGAACCGTATATTTTTCTATACGTCTACTTAATCTACAAAAAAAACTGTACAACTTTAATAAGAACTATTTTTTATACGACATCAAATAAACAAAATACATCAAATCAATTAGATTTCAAAAAAATTCCTAATAATTATTTTTAACAATTATTTAACTTAATTATCAAATAACAATGATTAAATAATTAATTATTAAATAAATAATTTAATAATAATTAATAATTTAATAATTCGCAGAGTGTATTGCAAGTCTTCTGGATGAATTCCAGTTCCAATTTCGTTATTTTGGCCTGTTTCAGTTTCTTCGTAGCCTTTACATTTCCTGTTTTTTACAACACAATAAAATGAAGCTTGTGAGGGTGTATTCCTATCAGGAAAACACTCGGCATCCATTTCAATGGCAGTCCCTAACACTTCTACCACATTCACCGCATAAATTAAGACCATTTTAATTCTGTCTTCAACAAAAAAATGCTCCATTTTTATTATGATAATACAATATAACTATCTACTAGATTGGCAAAATTGAAAATAAACTTTTTTAAAAACAGGAATTTTAAATAGTTCTATTAAGTAGAAAATTATCTTTAAAATCTGAGTATAACGAAATTTTAATATCATTATAAACACTTATTTTCATTGTTGTGACTTATCGATTTAATGATTATTTATTTAATAATTAATTATTTAATCATTATTATTTGATAATTAAGTTAAATAATTGTTAAAAATAATTATTAAGATTTTTTTTGAGATCCAATTGATTCATGTATTTTGTTTATTTGATGTCGTATAAAAAATAGTTCTCATGAAAGTTGTTCAGTTTTTTTTTTTTTGTAGATTAA
Source organism: Forficula auricularia (assembly GCA_024734495.1). NCBI lineage: Eukaryota > Metazoa > Arthropoda > Insecta > Dermaptera > Forficulidae > Forficula > Forficula auricularia. Next base: position 3,789,289 of record JALMQS010000058.1, read on the forward strand.
GTAGACGTATAAAAAATAGTTAATATGTCACCAAATTTGGTGTATGCTTTAACTCAAAAAACTAGTAAGAATATCAAAACGAAATTTCACACGTATATTCTGTATTTTTGAGATTAAGACCTGATTAAAATTTGGTTGAAATCGAACTAAAAATTAAGGGGTGAGGGGGGGTTTAAAAATTAAAATTACAAAATTTTCAAACTGAAAGAACCAAGAAAAAAGAAAATATACTATAAAATGAACCTATAATAAAAAAAAGAAAGTTATTATTTTTTCGGGTGCCAAAATTGTGGGTGGGTGGGTGGGGGGGGGTTGAAAAAATAGAACTATGAATATAAGCCCTAGACTATTTGATCGATTTATACGAAATTTCGCGTATGGACGCTATACCTCTATACGACATCATGAAAATGACTCTCTATATGTGAAATTGATAGTGACCAGAAAAGGGGGGTTGGCCAGTAATTTAAAATAATGAAATTTTCAAACGAAACTCGAAGAAAGCTGATATTTCTAATAGACTAGTCTCATAATTAAAAGGAGATATTATTAATAGCTAATGGACTAAAAAAATTAAAAAGGGGGGGGGTCTTTACTTTTTCTTCTTTAGGTGCCGTCTCCGTTCCGAAGGATGGCAATCATTAAGGCGATTTTTACTTTTGAGACCGCAGATCTAAATAGTTGGTGGTTACTACAACCAAACCATTTTCTCAGGTTTCCAAACCATGATTTTCGACTCCTCTCCCTCTATATGGATCTTTTTCCTATAATCTTTCCTTGCATAATATTTTGCAGTATTTGATATTTCTCCCCTCTCATGATATGTCCCATAAATAAAAATTTTCTTCCCTTAATTGTCAGAATCACCTGCTTCTCCTTCCTCAAACAGACCTCATCACCTCCACGTTAGTCACTCTTTCCATCCATGAGATCCTCAGCATTCTTCTATATATTCACATCTCGAATGCTCCAGTCTCCTTGCATCGGCTTCCTCAGTGTCCAGGCCTCCATCCCGTAGTATAGCACTGATAGGACATAGCATCTCATCATTCGTGTCTTTAGTTCAATGTTCAGGTCTCGGCAGCAGAAAAGTTTCTTCATTTTTACAAATGTACTTCTCGCCCGTTCAATTCTGATTCGTATTTCTTGGGAGCTGTCATTGTTTTCATTAATGGTTGTGCCCAGGTATTTGTATTCTCTCACCCTTTCAACAGGTTGGTTTTTTACATAAATCCCACAGTTATTTTGAGTTTTTTTTAGATATTAACATATATTTTGTTTTACCAATATTCAGTGATAGTCCATATTCTTCACTTACTTGACAATTTTATTAATTAACGTTTGTAGGTCTTCAGGTGTTCCTGCTAAAAGAACCGTATCATTGGCATACCTTAAACTCTAAAATATGTTTATTTGGATCAAGCAGAATTTACCACTGCTCGAACCCCTAAAAAACTTAGTAAATTGGATTGTATCTAACTTTCTGAGATTTGGCTCGTGATCCGGGCTTCTTTCCTTCTACTCTATTTTTTTCACGATGGAGGGTCCATCCGATACAGGCCTTTAGGGGATGCACCTTCTGGTGTATCTCCTTCTCACATCAATATCATTAAAAAAAGGGCTAGAAGGGGTACAGCAACCTTTTGGTTGAAATTGGAACATCGAAAGTTTCACATTTACATGAAAGATTTTTCGATTTTTTTTTATTTTCTCAAAAAAAGGGACTGACGATTTTGTTTAAAATTGGTGTAACTTATCAAGTGTCATAAGTTATTAGTCGTGTATAGATTTTAATCCGATTGAAATAAAGGAAGGGAGTCTAAATTAGGAGTGTCTAAATATTTTAATCATTCATATATCGTCTTCGGTAAGTCGCAGAGCCTTGAAATTTGAAACTTAAGCCATTTAGAGGCAAAAAGTTACCGTGCATGGCTCCTTGCTCCAGGGACTTTTTTATATATGACATAATAATTGTTTTATAATTCATTTGTTTTGTTTACAATATTTTATTGCACGAACGAATAAAAAAAGAATAGACATACATACAGACACACATTAATTTTTATATATAAAATTATTATATTTTGACCAAGATAAGAACTGCGCCCGTACGGCCTAGATGGTTCCCGGGGCGAAGAGACGGGAAAAGCTAGATAATAAATAAATTTGGAATAATTTAATAAAAAAAAGCTTATAGAAAGTCTTAAACAAGTTTTTTATTCTTTTCCCCAATTTATTTTAACATACTCATTTATTTTTTCAGACCCCAACATTTGCAAAGAACGGTGGGAGTCGATTCGCAAGAATTTTCTTTCTCATCGGAAGCGAACAAACGCGGGCCAGCCCATTACACACTCAACAAATAGGAGATATGGAGATGAATTAGCATTTCTGAAACCTCATTGCTATTTTGAAAGAATTATTGATAATCCGAAGGAAGATTTCAGCTCAAATGAAGAACATCACACAAACAAGGATCAGGATCATGAATCAAACAGAAATAAAACTTCATTTTTGGATATAAATTTTGGTGAAAATGCTTGCTCAAACGATAAAATAAACTTGTTGGAGGACTTGTTTTTCCATTCACTAAGAATGGAGATGGAAATATTTGAATATGGTGATAGAATTTTGGCTAAAAAGCGAATTCTTGGGGTAATTTATGATATTAAAGAAAAATACAGGAATAATCTTGCTACAAGCCAGGACGATTATTCATCGGTTTATTTTCAATCTTCCAATCAAGAAGAAAAGTCACAAAATCTACTAGGCAATTCTTTCGCAACTATTTACAAGAGACGTCCAACATTTTCTTCAGAATCTTCTTAATCAAACCCTCGATAATCTTCTCCATCACCAAAAGACCAGTTGCCCTCTCATTTTCTTTTCCTTCGAATGTGAAAATTACTCTATTTCGCAGAAATAAATTATGATGGGGATAATATTTTTATATTTTATGTCTGTTTTTGATTGCATGTGTTATTTTAATGTTAGTTCCTGGAATATATTTATTTTTAAAAACAACATATTTTTAACTAAAGCATTAACACTTTTAAAGAGCTAAAGAAATCTTTCAGATGGACTAATTCGCAAGTTTTTTCAGAAACCAAAACGTTGTGATTAAACTACAAAATTTTTACAGGTTTTTTTAATTTCACTGTGGGTGATCCAACCAGAAAATTGTTCATTTATTCAATCTGATCGACAAAGCATCAACAAGAAGAATTCAGGAGCCGTCCATAAAATACATATTCAACAAGGGAGAGGGTACATAGCCTAACGGTACAATCATGCAATAAGAGTAGAGAAGAGAAGGGATCAGAGCAAACCTGACGTCACATTGATACATCAATTTTATTTTTATTCTTTTAACAATCCTAATTTTATTTTTCACTCAAACTCCTATTCAATTTTCATTTTTCCTTGTTGAGTGAGATTAACTTTTATAGCTATATCAAACAAACAACAATCGTTACTTGTATTTTTTGTTAATAAAAATACAATATAAGTATAATCATTTTATTATATTTATTCGTTGAAGAATATCTATAGTAAATATAAAATATATTAGATTATCTGATCTTACTCAAGCTTGAGTTGTTTATCAAAAAAAATTTAGTCTTTTTGATTTTAAGTCGATTCTTCCACGTTTTCAGTAGAGTTTGCCATATAATAGTCAAAACATCCAAAATGGAATGCAATAAGGTTATTCCTCTAGTATTAGATAATAATTGATGTTTATTTTTGATTTTAACTCGATTCCTTCATGTGCTCTTCAGCTACCAATAATAATCGAAGAGTCAAAAATCGAATGTATAATTATTATTCCTCAAGTACTAGATGAGAATCAATTGCTATTTTTGATTTTAACTCGATTTCTCTATGTCTTCAGCAATGGTTACCAATCAAAACCGAAACGTCAAAAATCCAATATAGAATGGTTATTCCTCAAGAATTAAATGAGAATCAATCGCTATTTTTGATTTTAACTCGATTCCTATATGTCTTCAACAAAGGTAACGGATAAGAAAACAACGCAGTTGCTATGGTTGCTTATAAAATTTCCTCCCCAATTTTTAGCATTTCATAGAGAGAAGCCTATCCATTCTTACTTAAGCAAGTTTAAATGAGCTGGACGCGCAAAAGCGGTCCTATGAAATGGCCGAGGTACTCTGGCTGATTAGTAGTTTGACTCTTAATTACTATCTCTATGACACCAGTCATATAATCCAAAAACAATGCCAATTAATATTTATTTTTTCCATTATTAATAATTAGTTGTTAATAAACAAATAAACAAGCAACATCGAAACGACCCACGTTGAACCTTTCCATATATTTTACTAGAGTTAATCTCATCCCTGAGGGCTGGAAATCAGTTTACAAGTTACCATGTGATTAGACAATTAATTGTGTCCAGCTTCCACGAAGATTTCGCCTAGGAATTTCGTCCAAGTGGTGATTCATCGGATAGCGCACAAGGCGCTACCAAAAGGAACAATTATTTGCTAATATCTTCTTGCCAAAGGATTTCTACCAGCAAGCAGTGACCGCCCGTCTAGGAGTCCTGCACATGCTTAAAGGTCAACGATTTTCTTTTCCTAACACATCAACATTTCGTTTCGAATCCACTCCCACTCACGCTATTTCTATTAAATTCAGTATTGTTTTGATATATGTACTTTTACTAGCGAAACCACTGCCAAGGGAACGGATTGAAAAAAGGCGCCGCGACTCGGAAAAGTTTTAAAAATAATTTACTAAATAAAACTAGTTACAGATAGAAAAATAATAATATATTATATTACAAATTCAGTCAACAGGCTTCACCCAGCCATTGATACTTAATTATAAATCCTACATAAGTTTTCACTTCTGTCGTGTAGTCTTGAGCATACACCCCAATTTTTGGATTAATTTCGAAATCTGAAAAAGAGGTTTAAGCGAAGATAGTGAAGGAACACAATTCTGGTTTTGTATCTATATATATTTATATAAATAACAAAAAATGTAGGCCTTTTATAACCAATTTTACATAGAGGGCATAAGAATTTTAGAAAGAGTTAGTGGGGGCATGACACATAAAAGGTTGGGAAACAGTGATCTAAACACAAACATAATTATTATAAATCATGGGTGATAATGATTTTTCTCCACGTTTTAGAAATGTCTAAACATAGTAATGTTCAAAAAACAATTCAAACATAGCATTAAATTATTCGTTAGAGACTAGAGTTTCCAAGGTTTGACCTTCATCATTAGACTTTTTAATTAGAAATATTTTATCTGTTATTTCTTATGGCTTAATTAACGGCCTGGAAATAGAAAATTCGTTTTGTTTTTATAGCAAGCTAGCTACATAAGCGATCGTAGCTGGCTGGCAGCTGATGTCTTTAAGCAAACAAACCCTGAACTATAATTTTTCGTCTAATATGGTTGTCTAAATACAGGCGTTGCTATCAAGTGCTGCCATCTACTAATTTTAGCGGCCAAATTGGTAAATAATTAGAAATGGGAATCATTTCTATTATGATATTTCTCAAGAAATCTTACATATATCATTAAAACAAATCAGATCTTAAATATAAGATACGGTCCACTAGTGGAATAATAGAGACCAAACCTCCGAAACGGTTTAAATAAAAATTTTAGAGAAAAGGTGAATTTTTTAACGTCTTTAATTTTGATTAGTTGGAAAACAGCGAAGCATTTGGGCTAGAAAGCTGAAAATCGCAGTGGATTTCAAACTTTTGAATTAAATCTTTTCAATTAATGTCACCAGCTTACTATTACAACAGGTTAGTTTTTCGCAGACAGGGTCATTTTAGTGATTTTTTCTACTTTACAACATTTTCTTTGAGATCTCTAATAAAATGTGTGTTTTTACGAGGTGTCGTCTCTTTGGGGGATACTGTGAGCCAATTCTAGCACCGGTACACATGGGGATTCTCGGGTAATTGCAAACCAAAATTTTAAAATGAAACGTAGAATGATTATTCCTCTAGTATTAGATCAAATGAAATAAAATTATATGTAATCCATGAAAATTACTAAAAAGTGCTTGGATAGAATGATCTTTCTTCCTTTATAGCAGCTAAGGCAAGGATTCCAAATACAAGTTCAAACCTGTTTTAGATTAGTAGAAGTTAATTTCTTAATTTCTATTATTCTAGGAACGGCCTTTTGACTATTGCACTTAGACTAAATGGATACTCCTTATTATAATATATAGAGAGAACATTCAATTAATTAAAGAATGTTGAAAAATAATTTAACTCGATATATTTTTATAAGAGTTCAAATTGCTAATAGAAGTATACTTTAAATTTCTAAAAAAATCACAAGTGGTTGTCATCTACTAGATCCGAGAAGGAATGTATAATTTTTGTATATATATATATATAAGTTGCTTTCAACCCCTCGGAAAGTTTCACTTTTCCGCCAATTTATTTTGAATTCTTTCGCTATAGTTAATGGATGGTTTGTGGGTTTTATATATATATATAAAGAAATGGAAAAATATAGAATATAGGGGAAGATATCAAGGGTTGTTAACCTTTAGGTGAGTCTAGGTGTCCTATGGCGTTGCCGCGATGAATTTTCGACCACAACTAAAGCGAAAATGCCAGATTAAAAGAATCCCGTTATTCGATTAGATTACCAAGCTGGCCAAATTTCTCCAAATTACTGTATATTCAATGGAAAAGCACTTTTTAAGCGATTTTATTATTTTATTATAATAAAATTAAAAAATTAAAAAAAAAGTATTTAAATATTCATGGGGCCACGAACCCTTTTTACTTTATCCAATGCGAAGCATCGGAGAAAGTATTGGAATCGCTCTCGCGGCAAGCGCGACTTCAAAAGAGTCCTCAGGTAAAGACTACGGAACCCATAGACTCAATTAAGGTCACAAATTGAAGTATTCAATGAGATTGAATTTTAGCACGTGACGGTTTTGCCAAAAATTACCTGGAATCTCGCCGAGAGGCCAAAAAGTGCCATTTTTTTTGGAAGTGCGTGGATGTATGTATGTATGTGTGTGTGTTATCGTTTTTTTCGTCCACGATTTTTTCCACACCTTTGCGCTGATTGAAATGAAATTGAAAACCTACCATTAGTTTAACAAAATGAAGCGCTGATTAGTTTTTGGTACATATCGGTCCACAAACATTAGTACTTTATTTCAGTACTTTTTTAGTTTTTTCTAAATATCTTGAAAATGACTTAACCAATTTTGATGAAATTTAATATCCTAATTAAGTACCTTGGGGACCACAAAAAAGGTTAAATTAAGTTTTTAGTAAAATTATATTTTAAAGTACTTTACTCAAGAACATATTAATATTTCAAATGAATTTGGATAAAGTTTAGCAATGATTCGTTGCAGTTTATTTTTTTTTAGATGGCGAAATTTTGAACACTCGATTTTTTTATTTTATTTTTTTCCTCCGAACCCAGTGAAACGTTAAATAGTTATTAGTTATTAGTTAATCAAGCAATTGAACATAAAATATATACTATATTAAAAAAAATTCTCTCTTAATTCAAATAATTAGGAAAGGCTTTTTGACTCTAGGTACGAAAATATTAAATCAAATTGAATGTCTAAATTTAATTATTTATCATTTATAATTATTAATTCACAGAGTAACGAGTCTTGAAACTTTTTACTAAAATGTTATTTGTTGTCATTCCAGAAAGGCAGACTCCAAGGAGACACCCAACATTAATATTTTGTCACAAAATTTCGAATTAGCCCGAACCAAAGGATATGTTAGGAAGGTGCCTATCTACGAGCCTAGAAATTAGACAACATTGTATCTTATTAAAATTAAAGCTATCTAAGTTGTGAGATCCCCAATTTTTAAGCCTGCTTAAATCTGAATTTATTGAGGAAACGATGTGTGCTCTATAGTTTTAAAAGGATTGAGTGTTATAGAGGGTACTTTTATCTTCGTATCCATGTATTGGATTGGAGGGCATTTCAAAAAGTCATTAATATAGATAATAAAGAGTGTGAGAGAAATGACAGAACCCAGAGGAACATTAGCATTAGGATAGAAGGTTGATATTCCGTCAACCTTATTACTACAGCTTGAAAGAAAGCATTCAAACGATTTCCAAAAGACTCGAGAGTAATACAAAGGCAAGAAAACTTTTGTGCCAGACCTGATAGAAAGCCTTTGAAATGTCTAAGGGCCAGTTGTATGTCGGTTCCTAAACTCTTTTTAACCGATGACAAAGGGTAAATCCTTAGAATTCACCTTGTGCCCGAAGGTGAATTCTAAGGATTTACCCTTTGTCAACGGTTAAAAAGAACTTACCAACCGATATACAACTGGCCCTAAGTCTTATCATGAAAGTCTCTTTACCAGTCTCTAACACTTTATTCCATAAGAGTTATATATGCTGGAATATCGCTGGTGGACCGAAATTGCCTGAAGCCGCATTTTCTATCATGGATTAGTTAATTAGATTCTAAATTCCAAGGAACTGGAACTCTCTCCCAGCCTCTATCTTTCCCGGCACCTATGATCTTCAAACCTTCAAAACCAGGGTGCATAGACACCTACGTCTACACCCTCTCACTTAAACAACTTTTCCCTTCTCTTCGGTAATGCAAGGGTCTTTCGAGATCCATAGGGGCTACATCTTTACTGGTGCACCCCTTCTTGCATTCGATTGCATTGAAAAAAAGAAGAATCTGCTATTTAATAATGAGCTTTTCCATGATTTTAGAAAGAACCGAAGTGATATCGGAGATGTCAGCATCTTCAAATAATAATTAGAATTAAGATGAATTACATTAAATTGAAAGTTTTTGGGCCGGGAGTAGCAGAATTTTTATATATTGAAGGAGACAATAAAAGAATGTGTCTTCAGCTGGAATTATAAATTTTATTTATTTATAACGAGACTATAGTTTCGAGGGCTTTATCCTCTTCATCAGTCTATTACAATGGATTCACAGGAATTAATTTATGAATTTATGATTATTATATTATATTATACTATAGTCTCGTTATAAATAAATAAAATTTATAATTCCAGCAGAAGACACACTCTTTATTGGCTCCTTCATCAACTTTCACTAAAAGATATAAATTTTCAATTCAACCAGTATATTATTTATAATTAATAGAGATTAAGTGGATATTGATTGATGAGGCAGTCCAAAAAAGAAGCATTTACACTATCTTTTTTGAAATTGACGTTTCGGAGGCTATTCCTCCTTCTTCAGGGTTTTTGAAAAGTCATGTGAAGGAAATCCAATGCGGCATTATTACATTATAATTCTGTTGAGAATGAAATACAAGATATTATTGTTACTGCCACTGAAAGAGGAGACAGAGGGGAATGCCGCATTGGATTTCCTTCACTGACTTTTCAAAACCCTGAAGAAGGAGGGAATAGCCTCCGAAACGTCGGTTTTATGAATAAAAAGATAGTGTAAATTATCTTCTTCTTTTTTGGACTACCTCATCAATATCCAACTTAATTCACTTATCAGTCCGTCTCCAAAAATTACTCCAATCTTAATTAATAGAGATTGTGGTGTTGGTGCAAGGTGAAACATCTTTAATATAGAAAAAGTAAATAAATATTATATGCAATATTCATTCACTAATCCTTAACTCATAGTAAATGAATATTGCATATAATATTTATTTACTTTTATCTTTAGTGTATTATTTTTGGAGAACTCAATTTTCATAGGCTTTACAGACAAACACGTTCTGCAATATTCTAGATCCAAACTAGATTCAATGTATATAATGTTTTTAGAAACACGCATTATTCATTTAATTTATAGTAAATGTGTCCATTTTCAATGAAAAAATGTTAAGCGTGGGAGCTATGCCATCTGTACAGGCCATACATTCCAGCTTGAATGGGGCCCTAAACTGGAAATCCATTCACTGCTAAACATATTAGAATAAAATTAAATACCTAATTCATAAAATAAATAGACATTTATTTAATTATCAATTTTAATTATCAATTATATAAATAAATATTTATAATTGGAATTTATTTTAAATACGCTCTAAATCAGAATTAAAACAAAAAATAAACCAGAATGTTTTTGATGACGAAAACATGCAAAAATAAAACCATGTGGTCAGGATCACACACAGTTGACTTATTTATTCAGGGTGCACTTTATTTAAGAACAGATAGCTTTATATATTTTATAATAACTTTAGATATTCTACGAATAAATAAAATGAATATACTTAGATTGTCTTTAAAAAAACAAAACAAAAAATTCAAACGTGTGCGGTCGGGGGACCTACGTCAGGAATAACGAAGTTCCTTGCGTTATTTTAAAAATATTAGAGTTAATAAAATACGGCCAAAAATTGTATCCCCTTTAAATAATTGTATAACTCCATTATTTTCTTGAATATATTAAATATTGAAAATTAAAGTGTGTATAAAATTACTATCTTTAGTTTATAAACTTGAGAATTATTTAAATAACGCTATATGAAATTAATATTATTTAAAAATTTTACATTATCTAATCAAAATAACTAGTTTACGATTAAAATGGAAATTTTTTATGGGTTTTTTTTTATTCAGGATTTTGGATTTATATATTTTTTTATTTCTGGCTTGGCCTTCGACTTTAGTTACAACATGAAATCACTATTTGAAATCGGTGCCAAACATATACATTTTATGAATCGCACTCGACGGATCGTACTTACTACTTTTGGCGGGTCATGAAGACAACATCGCGTAAGCTCGCTTGTATAGCTTGTATTTGTATTTTCTCTTTTTATTATATTAGTGATGTTAACAATAAGTGAGTGAGAGAACTTGGTGTGGTGTGGACGTGTGGCTCTTTGCTCCTGATTCCTTTCAATCCTCCTGTGGATATATTACGAAATCGATAGTAAGCTATATACCATCCTATAGATCTTGAGATGCTCTCTTGATTGAGACATCTCTGGAATCACTTGCTGCCAAGGTAAGAGCGATATCGCCTGATTTTACCTTATTTGAGAAAGAAAAATTTAATATTTTAAAACTCATATAATTAAAAGATCTGAGATTAATGGGGTCATAGACCTCATTAAAATAGAAAAATATAATTCGAACTAATGTAGGGTCAAAGGCTAATCGCTCTGCCTAGCAAATCCTTAATCTAACAAATTAACAAATACCTAGAAATTAAATGTTTACCAACATGTTTTGCTTCCCTATCTCACCAGTGGCCTGCGCCGGGCTGTTTGTTTGCGCCGGGGGATCTCACTCCTTCCCTTAAGGGGCTCCCATCTAGGGGGCATGTGGGTTGGTAACCACGAGGTCCCGAGCCGTACCTGGTATTTTTTCCACTTACTTGTACCAGATCTCTCTCTTTCATCTATCCTGTCAGGTCTCTCTTGACCAACTCTTGTTCTCTTCAGATCCCGACGCTATTAGAGGAATCGAGGGCTAGGGGTCTATTTCTATTTCTCTTCAACGATATATCGAGCTATCCCCCCTTCTTCTTCTTCTTTAAAAAAAGCTGCTGCCTTGTAGTTCTCGACGTTGGTTCGCCAAAGGCTAGGAGAAGACAACTCTAACTACAAAACACCTGGCCCTCCAGGTTGGGGGTTGATCGATGCGCCAACAACTCACCTGTGAAAATTGACATTTAAAGGGTTTTGGTCATTTTTGAAAAGCTCTAGAAAAAAAACGAGTGCATTCCCAGAACTACAACTTATACTGCAGGTAGTTATATAAGTATACAACACAGAAATAACTTATTATTAGTGAGTCTCTTTTTCTTCATAAAAATTTATGGATTTAAAAAGTAACGATTTATACATTTTTCCGAGTTTTTTCAGGAATAGTTTGACTGATTCTCTTTCATGATAGAAAAATTAAAATAATGTATACCTGAAGTTCATTTCATGGTGAATACACTGGTTTTTGAATTATTCTGCTATCTTTAAAAATAGCTTGGCAATTAAACTTTCCGCAAACCACGTTTTTCATTAAAATATGCCCAACCACCATTTTAAAATGGCTGCCAAAAAAAAACTATGGCATATAAATTTTTTTCAAGTACGGTTTTGTGACTGTCTACCTATAGGGAACTCATGATAAAAAAATCAGGAAAATATAAAATCATGAGCAACAAATTTTATTTATATTGGGCGATTTGAAATGGATTGACCCATAAAAGAAAAGAGTTTACTATATCAAAGGTGGTTGAACACAAATGATCCAGAAGACAGAAAAATATATACAAGATCCAGGGCGGAAGTAAAAAAACGGGTAAATGAAAAGAAAAATGAAATGTGGCTTAAAGCGTGTGAAGAGGTTGACAGATTTATTGGGACGGGTGGGAGGTCGAGAAAAGCTTGGAAAATAATATCAAGGACCAGGCAAAATTTGCAAGAAAATTGCAATTTATCATTAATTAAAATGAACGAATGGAGAGACCACTTCCAGATTTTACTACAAGAAAACAGAGAAAATTATAAACAACAAATTGAACTAGGACAAAGGGCGACAGAAGAAGTAGAGGAGGTAACGATTGAGGATATTCAAAAGGCTATGAAGAGTATGAAAAATAATAAAGCCCCTGGTCCAGGAGGCATACCAATTGAACTAATTAAACACAGCCCACAAGAAACTATTGAAATGCTATCAGAGATATTTAATGAATGTATAAATGGAACAGGTGAAATACCTTCGGAATGGACTCAAGCGTGGATCACGCCAATATACAAAAAGGAGATAGAAAAATATGTAACAACTATAGGGGTATAAGTGTAACGAGTACAATTGGTAGGCTGTATGGACGAATACTAAAGGAAAGAATAGAAAAGGAATGGAACGACATTGAAGAGCAGAGCGGCTTTAGAGCTGGAAGATCATGCACGGATAACATATTCTGTCTACGAAACCTCATTGAAAAACGACATGCAAGAAACCTAGAAACCCACCTCATTTTTGTTGATCTACAGAAAGCCTACGATAGTGTTCCAAGACAAAATATGATAAAAGTACTGGAGACAACAACAATCAATAGGCGCTATATCGACGCGGTTAAACATCTATATATAAAAAATAGATCAGCAGTTAAAATAAAGAATGAGATATCAGATGAGTTTCAAACAAATAAAGGTCTACTGCAAGGATGTTGTCTGTCTCCTACTCTATTTCGAATATATGTCTCATATGCCCTGCAAGAATGGACAAAAAAATGTGGATCAATGGGACTACAAGTTGACGAGTCGTACTTCTACACACTATTATTTGCGGATGAGCAAGTTGTTATTGCAGCAGATATAGATGACGTAAGCTACATGACCCGTAAACTGGAAGAGGAATATAATAGACGAGTCGCTCCAGGCGTGCCGAAGGCACGCCCTCTTACAGCCCGGCCCTGGCGGGCGGCGTCTCGAAATATGATTATTAGGTCTCCAAAATTCATTTAAAACAAAGCTCCAAATATTTAGATATTTGCAAATAAATAACTCTCAGTTTTCTAAAGAGTAAATGTACAAAAAAGCTAAAAATTTCAATATTTTGCCCCCTCCCCCCATTTTTGCCCCCATACAGTCAATTTTGATAGTTGATTTTCACAGGAATAGTTTCTTAATCGTAATAAAGAATAACTCTACAAAATTTGATCAAGATCGGAGAGAGTTTTAATTTTTGCCCCCACTCACATTTTGGATAGTTGAGGGGAGGGGAGTCGGATTACAAAAAATCTTGAAATTATTTTTTAGATATTTGCAAATAAATAATCCACAGTTTTCTAAAGAGTAAATGTACTAAAAAGCTAAAAATTTCTATAATTTGCCCCCCCCCCTTCGCCCCCATACAGTCAATTTTGATAGTTGATTTTTACAGGAATAGTTTCTTAAAGTAATAAAGAATAACTCTACAAAATTTGATCAAGATAGGAGAGAGTTTTAATTTTTGCCCCCACTCACATTTTGGATAGTTGGGAGTCAAATTTCAAAAAATCCTGAAATTTAATTTTAGATATTTGTATTTAGAATTTTATTAAGTAAAAATCAAGTAGATATCTTATCGTTCTTAATTGAAAATGCATAATTAGTGTAATCACATTGCAAAGATATTTTGCCCCTTTTGATCCCTTTAGGGGTCGAATTTCAAAAAATCCTGAAATTACTTTTTAGATATTTTAATTTAGTATTTTTATAAGTAAAAAGCAAGTAGATATTTTATCGTCCTTAAGAGATATCGCATAATCAGTGAAAACACAGTTTGCCTCATTTGACCCCCTTAGAGCTCGAATTTCGAAAAATCCTTTCTTAGTGAGCCCCTATGTCATAGATGTAATACCCTCTCCAAATTTCATGTTTCTATGTCCAGTGGTTCTGGCTGTTTTGATGATGAGTGAGTGAGTGAGTGAGTGTATCGGGCGAAGAATTTTATATATATAGATGGGGACTGGAAATAAACTTTTAAAAAACAGAATACCTGACGGTCGGGACAGAGGGGGAAAATCTGGATATCAATGGAAAAGTGATAAAAAACTGTAAGGAATTTAGATATTTGGGATCTGTCTTTAGCGAGGAGCCAAACTGTGAGAGGGATATTAAAAATAAAATCTGTCAAGGTCGAAGAGCTATTGGGCAACTGAATGGGGTCTGGTGGAGCAAAGGGATCCAACAGGACACAAAAAAATATATATATCGGTCCATAGTGGAAGGCATAGCCCTATACAATTCAGAAACATGGGACATGAATAAAAAAAACGAAAAGAAATTACAAGCGCTCGAAATGGATGCGATGAGAAGGAGTTGCAGAGTGTCGAGATTGGAGCATATCCCAAATACAACTATAAGGGACAAAATGAAAATGGAAAACGACATAATAGATAGAATAGAAAGGAAGAGATTAATATGGTATGGACACCTCAAAAGAATGCCGGAAGATAGGTGGCCTCATAAAATATGGACCTGGATGCCCACGGAAAGACGGAGGAGAAGAGGAAGACCGAGACGAACGTGGAAGCAGGGGGTAGATGAGGCAATGACCAGTAGGCAACTACAAGAGCAAGACATTCTGGATAGAGAGAATTGGCGTGTTGGATGCGGAAAACGGCGCATGCTGTAGAACAAACCGCTTTATTATTTATATGTTAACAATAACCTACAACTTTGCTTCTAACCGGATTTGACGTAGAGTTGATAGTTTAGCTTACAATGTATCCCACATTGTATAGGAAATTTATATAGAAAAACACAAGGACGTTAGCGAGATTCTTTTTTTGGAAATTTCCATTTAATTGTAGTATTTTCATAATTTTTTGCGTAAATCAATAGTAATTATTCAACTTGAAATTAAAGCCAGTAAAATCCAATTTTCCTTTATAATCTATATAATTTAAAATGTTTAAAAATAGTATCATAGAAATAGCAGTTAAAAATAAATCATAATTTGAACAGAACAGGGTTCAATAATCAGGAAAACAGAAAACAAGGAATACGTGGAATGCCACCCCCCATCACATACATAATTGGAGAAAGAGCAGTGAACCAATCAAAAGAGAAGAATCAAAACCACATGATATTGGGCGAAGCCCAGAGAGGGATGAAGGAGAAGGCATCTCATAAAAAAGTTGAGCGCAGAGCGGAGAACAATCTTATCTCACACATACATATCTTACCTTATCTTATATAAACATATCAATCTTATTATATCTCTTACTTACTCTCTACATATATATATATATACGAGTGCTGTGTGCCTTCGGCACGCCCTCGAAGCTCGGCCCTCCGGGCTGGTAGCCCTGGCGGGCAGCGTCTCGGTCCGAAAATTTTATTCCTCTTAAAAAACCACACTCCAAATGTATACCTGTAAACTCCCGAAAATACATAGTCTCTTAAAAGTTTCACCTCATTTTCGTCCTGACACAGCTACAGAAATGAGGCTCTAGATATGAATCTGGTAGTATTTTTTTCTATAATCTACAGCATTGTGATATTTTTTGTGTGGAAATATATAGATTTATTTAAATAAGTGTGATCGTGTGAGGAGGAGAATTATATTATATCATTTTTTTTAATTTGGGATCGATAATCGATATAAGGCTCCAAATATTTAAAAGAGATCAATCAGGTGTTGTTTGTATGACAGGCTGCTCCCTCCAGTATTGCCATGAGAAACTCGGGCATGCGTGTCTTAAGTCGTTCAATTTTGTAAAAATCAAAAAATAAGAATAACAAAATTTAGATTTTTAATAAATTATAAAAAAGTGGCAAATTTTTAAAAAATAAACAAATAATATATAAAATATAAATCAAATAAGATGTGATTAATTTCTTTTTCTGTGCGCAAAGAAAATCGAATTGAATATTTAATTTTTGAGTGGTGAGGGGGAGGGGAATAATTATCAATAAATTTAATGTTTCTTAATTTAAAATCAATTGGAGTCTTTCATTCCAAAATTCGAGTTTCAATTACAATTATATTTCAAATTTGCCGCAAAGACGGCATCAGCGCTCCCTGACGGCAGCATTACGTCAGCGTTGCGGCAAATTAATCTAGATAAATATATATATATATATATATATTTAAACCTATATATATATACAGCTTAATAATTATCTCGTCGATTCCTCCGATTATAAATCGATCGCTCCGTTGCACTCTTCATTAAACTTCAAGGTGGGTCCCGACTCACTCTAGTCATATGCTATCGTGGATCCGAAGAACGGATATCCTCGAAGGGCCTGACTAGTGACAAAGCGAGAACTATAAGGAGCGAGAACGAAAAAGAACTACGGAACCCGGGATCGAAACCGAAGAACAAACAGGAACAGCTCGACGACTCCACCTTGGCGTCGGCACCTAATTGCTACGGGACAGAGGACATACAGGCGACGACCTCGCACACGTAATATTCTCCTGCTTTCTCAATTGTTGCGAGCTGCAAACTCCACCTTTCCTATATAATTTTCATATTGATTCTGTGTTCTGTTCGAATATTAAATACCTATTTCGTAAATTCAAAAATTAAATTCCAATTGCTATCAAAATATTCTCTTTTATTATATCAATTCAATTCGTATTGATTTTTCTCTCTTTAATAAATTGAATTATATATATATATATATATATATATATATATATATTTAAAATTCTTCTATCATTCTTTCAGAGTTAAACCTTAAAAAGTAATTTATTTTCCTTAGTATTTAAATTCCACCACCCACCTTTCCCTATATCAATTCAAGCCCCTTATTATAATTAATTATTTTTTTACTCTTTTCATTTTTTTTTTATTTTTTTATTTCTTATTTTATTTCTTATATATAAATTTAAAGTAACGTCAAATTAAACATTCAAATAAAAATAAGTACAAATTTAAGATAAATAGATTTCCCACTGAATTACACCATCGCGAAGCAGATCAAAAATTAATAAAACCGTAAGTATTTCTTACCACAACAAAAAAAAGCTAACAAAAAACGGCACCTTCATCATAACAAACCCTATTAAAAGCTATTTGATAATTTCCATTAGTGAACCCGCCCCCCCCCCCCCCCCAGCTCCTCAAGCCCCCTTTTGCAGTCAAAATATCAAAATGTTCTATAGAAATAATTTTAGGTGAGAATACATCCAAATACGAAATTTCATAAGAATATCTTCAGTCTTTTTTATGCCAATTGCGAATTCAATTTGAATTTTTTGACCCCCCTCCCCCATTCGGATGGCAAGTTTTTGCATTTCTAATCTTCTGGGGCCTACAGATTATGTATACAACTTTTGGTTGAGTTCGGTTCGAAGCGCTAGAATTTTCACTTTTTGACCCTCCTCTCTTTTTGATTTTTTTGTGGGGGGAGGGGAATTTCTTTAAACAAAAGTTCTCAGAAATCACATCCTCTACAAATTTGCTTATAACAGAATTTTCCGTAGAGTTAATAGTATAGGTTTATTTTTATAATTTCCAATTAAATTGAATGTTTTTGTGCCAAGGGTAGCAGAATTTTTATAAATTGAAGGGGACAATATAAGGTTGTCTTCTGCTGGAATTATAAATTTTATTTATAACGACTTGTAAAAATGAACTTTCTGAAGGATTCAAATCACATCATACAGAATAAGCGAAAAAGAAAAAGTAAAAGAGCTTATTTCCCATTTCTCAATCTAAGGTGAGGCTACCATTTCATTCATGCATGAATGCAAAAAGATGTAGAAAAAAGTCTAAAACTCGAATATTCTATTCAAAAAAATTTCGAGAAAATAATAGGATAACAAAAACATTTTATAAAAAAATGAAGAAAAAAATATTTCTCAAAAAAATAAAATTCAAATAAGAATACCTGAGCTTATCCATTCAGAAGCTTTTATCGTTACATATAAATAAAATTTATAATTCCAGCAGAAGACACACTCTTTTATTGTTTTCTTTTATAATTTCCATTATTTGTCATAAGAATTGAAGAGTTCCGTTATTTTGTGATTGAACAAATCATCAGAACTTAATCAAATTATACATAGAACAAATCTTAAGGCACCCCTTTCCAATAAAAAAAATCATCGAAATCGTTCAACATGGTAAAAAGTTATCGCTGAACATACATAAAAAAAATAAAAAATAAAAAAAGATTCTGACGAATTGATAATCTCTTCATTTTTTTGAAGTCTGTTAAAATTAATCTGTTATGTATGCAATCTAGGGGCTCGGGAACCAAGTCCGATTCGAGGGGGCTTGTACTTTGTACTGACTGCACAGTCTACCCTTTTATTCGAGGCATTTTTGTGTCTCTAAAACTTCGCACTAGAAATCTGTGAATGGATGAAAATTTTTCTCTATACTAGTCCATTAGCTTGACTAAATTACGAAATTTCATATTTAAATTGCTTATACCGTCCAAGTTAGGACAAGTCAAAGATAAGCTTTTTTCGTCTCCTGACTGACTGCATCATTAAAGTTCTAGACTACTTCTGCTTATCCTAGAATGTGAAAAATTCTCATACTGGTAGAACTTGGAACATTAATAAAGGAAAAATGAGAAAAGATACTTTTCCTTCTTCATCAGTATCTTAAATGAAGGAGTGAAGATTATGGATTAAATTCTTCTAATAAAAATTCAACGACACTAGAATGCTAAAACGTGTCATGTTGGTAGAGTTGAGGAACTAATAAAGGTGAAATCATAAAACCGAAACATTACATTTTTTTAAGACCTAATATAAAGAGGGCTGAGTGCTTATAGGCCATATTTACAAAGATATTTGAAAGATGGTACAGTTTAGGCACAGTTTAATAAATGGAAAAACTAAACCTTTACCTTTTTAGAGAATTAAAATGAAGGGAGTGAAGATTAGTACACAAAATTCACAAAAAATTCGGTAGGGTAATATATTTTGTGGCACTAAGAATAAGGTAAAAATTGAAAAAACAGAAACTTTCTCATCATCTGCCCTTAATAAAAAAGAGTAAAGCTTGCAGGCTAAATTCTCATCTAAGCTTAAACGAGTGAAAGTCCACAGGAAAAACGTTTCTGTAAAAAGAAGCCAAGTTCGAGTAATAAAAACTGTTTACCAGAAATAGTAGTAAGATCTAAGTGTCGCTAAGTTCAACATGATCAATTTAGTAAATGAATCGAGAATATACTAACTTTAATTAAGTCGCATGTTTTTCATTTTACATGTTCATTTATATTTATGATTTCACATTTTTAGTTGAAATTATTTTATTCAAACTTAGCATTTACGCGTTGTAACGTATGTCTCGAATTAAGTTACCATATCATGAGATCATAAGTGGGAGGTGAAGGCCCTAAAAACAAAAGTAATAATAACATAATATCTAAATGCCAAGTTTTAGGAAAATAATTTCAACTAAAAATGTGATATTTTAAAGAGAATATAAAAATTAATTGTTTAATTAATGAATCAAGGCCTACGCTGCGAAAAATGAACGAGGAGAGGATTAAAAAAAAGAAATTCCATAATTCATATAGACAAGTGGGTATTAGTTTGGGTTCAGGGATCAGTAGCTTAGTGGATATAGGAGTTAAAACTCTTATGACAAAGCATTGCAGTACACATGCAAAGATCCCGGGTTCGAGCTCCCGGCTGATCCTTTTGTCTGTAATAAAATTAATCTTGTCTTCGTTCCCTAAATTTAAAATAAAAAATTAATTTTCACGAGCACATTACTGTTTAAACGTTTAAAGTATAACCATTAAACAATATATATTAAATCAACTGGTGTGGGTACCATACGACTTTCACTGACATTCACATTAGTTTCTCCCTTATTTGAATTCATCATAGCAATTTTCTTGAATCAAATTACTTCACTTTGGATTTCTCCCAAGCCGTTTTGAGAAAATTGGTAAAAAGACGAAATTGCAAAATACCAAAAAATCTTCAAGTAAACTTGTACTTCCAGTTCTTCGATTTCAGCCAAGATCTTGAGGTACTTCTTCTAGCCTCTAGTCTAGATAGCTTAAGTTTCAAATTTCAAAGCTCTGCGATTTTCCGTAGACGAGATATGAACGATTAAATATATTTATTTTGCGACACTCCTAATTTACACCCTCCTTCTTTATTTCAATCGGATTAAATTATTGGAAATTTTCCTAAAGAAATTGAAGTTGAGGAAATACTAAACAAAGATATATGTATTTGTCCTTTTAAAATTGCGAGGGCAGAAATATTAAATAGGATGATAAAATCAAATGATCAGACCTCTAACCTTGTCGCAAATAATTCCATAATAAAATAATAAGAATTCAAAAATAAAATAAAATGCATTAAAAGGTATAATATAACTATCTAATTTAGTTACAACTAAACGAGGAAATCCCCTTTTGAAGTCGGTGCCAAACATATACATTTTATGAATCGCACTAGAGCACTAGACGGATCTTCCTTAGTACGTTTGGCGGGTAATGAAAACAACATCGCGTAAGCTCGCTTATATAGTTTGTTTGGCACCGACTTCAAAAAGTGATTTCATGTAACAATTTTATCTGTTTAGTTGTAATTAAATTAGATAATTATTTTATAACTTTTAGTGCATTTTATTTTATTTTTGAGTTCTTATTAATTTAGTTGTTGCATTTAATTTTTTTGAAGTCGGTTTTTTTCTAAAAATTATTTTTATCTTTTCTTTTAGTGATGTTAATGAATATGATAATACCTTACATGCATCTCGTAAGAGAAAGATCTGGACGAAGGAAGTAGAAATTGATAATAAAATTCATTTCATAAATAGAGAAATTATCTCAAAACGTTAGAGGGTTTTAAGATTGTTTTTTTTATAAAAGATTTTATTTATTATAATTTCGATTATTTGCACATAGGAATTGGAGATTTCCATTATTTTGTCATTGATCATATCATTTTTGGATATTTTGTATTATTTATATCTTTATATTATAAAATAGATCGTCCTAGTGCAAGTGCGGATCTTTTCTAGGAAAATAGAAATTAACCGAATCTTCTAAGTGTGACCTTAAAAAAAAATTAACAATAATCAACTAGAACCTGTCTGGACTTGTATTTTTGGACATTGGAGCTTCTTCGATAGCAAGGGAGAATTCTTCTATCCGTGGGCTTTTCAAAAAATCATCAAAAGTAATCAATTTCAATGTACATTTATTCAGTTGCGCAACCAGAATTAATACACACGCACACATATATATATATATATATATACCGGGTGAGTTTTTTATCTTGAGACAGTCTTATAACTCAAAAACAATGCATTATATGAAAGTTTATATGAAAGTTTCAAATAAAGTTTATTTATATGAGGGGGAAAAATTAAACTACGCTATTGTTTGTCGACGCTAGAACAAGCTTTCATGGGTATTTCGAGGTCAACTTCTGTTTTTTAAATGGAAACCTATATGTTTCTGTACATATTCTGAATCTACAAAAGAAACTGAACAATTTTATTACAACTATTTTTTTATCCAACATCTAATAAACAAATGATTAAATCAATTACATCTCAAAAAAATTTCTAATAATTATTTTTAACAATTATTCAACTAAAAATAATGATCAAATATTTAATTATTAAATTATTAAATGTCGTATAAAAAAATAGTTCTAAAAAAGTTGTTCAGTTTTTTTGTAGATTCAGAATATATATAGAAACATATAGGTTTCCATTTAAAAAACAGAAGTTGACCTCGAAATACCCTTGAAAGCTTGTTCTAAGTCTAGAAACAATAGCATAGTTTAGTTTCCCCGCCGATATAAATAAACTTTTATTTGTAACTTTTTTCATATAATGCACTGTTAATCAGTAGAGATTGTGGTGTTGGTGCAAGGTGAAACATCTTTAATAAAGATAAGAGTAAATAAATATTTTATTTAATATGGATTTACTATGAGTTAAGTTAAGTATCCTTAACTCATAGTAAATCCATATTAAATAAAATATTTAATTTACTCTTATCTTTTTTAATGCACTGTTTTTGAGTAATAAGACTTAATAAAAGTATATATATTAGGGAGGCCCTTATTTTTGAAGTTGTAATTTTTGAGGGGTGCCGAGCGGAATTTTGTCTCGAATGGGGGGGATCAATCGAATCTATCTTGGGGTCTAAAGTTTCGAAAATATATAAAATGACCCCCAGGACATACGTACACACGGACCAATGGCCTCTGGAAACCACAATATCTGATTTTATGTTCTAAATCCAGTTTCAATTAATAAGGACATTGATTCCTTCCACCTAGAACTCCCAAAATGAAAGTAACTTTTTTTACCTCTTTTAGAGATAGTTTTTGCCTATAGGATAGGCAACCGGAATCGCAGGAGAAGAGAATGCGTAATTGTATATGCGTAAAGAAGGAATGACGGTGAGTGAAAGCCAGACAAGTTAGAAATTACTCATAAAGAAATATTATGTTTACTTAGAGAAATTTTTCCTAATATACATCCTTATGTTTATCTTTATTAAATAAAATAAAGATACATACTTATGCAGTTTGAATAATTTCTAAAATAGATTTACATTTTTTATTTGATTTCAATTAAAGTAAACGTTGTCCAAAGCCCAACCCGAATTTTATTGGATTTTTTTCAATTAAAATATACAATTAAATGAATTTAACTTTTAAGGACATCATAGATATTAGAGAAATATTTTTACATTGCATATCAGAGAGGTTCGTCCCCTTAGGAATCGAACCCAAGCGCTAACTAAGCTTGCCGGGCCACCAGCCAAACTCCTAAGACAAATCTCTCTCTGACATGCAACATATATAAGTATTATAGCTAAAGATTTTTCACTCCCTCAACTCAAAGAGAATAGTGAAATTCCTGCTAAACTCAAACAAGTTCTCAGTGCAGGGTCCCATGGACTGGAACTTTTTTGAGTTTAGCAGGAATTTTCGCTATTCTCTTGAGTTGAAGTGAAAAATCTTTAGCTATAATACTTATATATGTTGCATGTGAGAGAGAGATTTGTCTTAAGGTTTAGCTACTGGCCCGTAAGCTTAGTTAGCGCTTGGGTTCGATTCCTAGTAGAGAACTCTCTGATATGCAATGTAAAAATATTTCTCAATATCATGATGTCCTTAAAAGTTAAATTCATTTAATAATATTATATACTGGGTTGATTTTTGAAATAATTTACTCAAAAAAGGATACTTAAATCTTTGTTTTCACTGTAAAATATACAAGTTAAAATATATAAACATTCTTAAAATATACCTGTTAAATTTTAAGTAGTAAACATTCCATGCAAAGATGCTCATACGCAGAAAACAAATATACTATTTTATAACAAAAATTGAAGATGAAGGTCAAGCCTTTGAAACAATTTATTCTCTATCAAATTATTATACTTACATATCGGACATCGATTCCTTAAACCTAGAAACAGCCAGAGTCACACCTACCCCTAAAAAGGCATACACTCACAAATCTCCTAATTACAGGCCTATCTCGATCAACCTCTGTTCTTTCCAAATTAATGGAATTAGCTCGCGAAACCAATTACACGTCCCTTCATCACTTAGAAAACAATAAATTAATTCACGATAGGCAATATGGATTCAGACAAAATCGTTCCGCAGGCGACATCTTAACCTATGTCACCCACACCTTGAACAATACTCTAGAGGGCCGGAAAAGAAACCCTCGCTGTAGCCCTTGATATCTCCAAAGCTTTTGACCAGGTTTGGCACAAAATCTTCTTTGCCAAACCGCCAGCCTTTGGATTCACACCAACACTCTCGCAAATGGATAGAAAAGCTTTCTGACAAAAAACCGAAGCATAAAAGTTGCAGGTGGATGGAACATCATCTGAATCGTTCTCCACAAACTCTGGTGTTCCCCAAGGCTCTGTAATCTCCTCCACACTCTTCCTTATTTATAGAAACGACCTTATTGATCAAACGGCAAACCCCACTCATTGTTACGCCGACGATAGCACTCTACACGGCAAACCCTCTCTCCCGAATAATCGAATCAATATTGCCTCCTCAATTACTCTCGACCTAGACAAACTGAATAAATGGGGCTCTCAAAATTTAGTTAATTTAATTCAAATAAGTCTCAATGTTGTCTTATTTCTAGGCGCGAAAATAGAGATTTCCCTGATATTCACTTCGATTCGAATACCCTGAAAATGTGGACAGCCTATTCCATGTTGGGCGTCTCTGTCGCATCCTGACCTGTCTTGGAAAGAACACATCTCCTCTGTGGCGAAATCTGCAGCAAGGAAGATTGGCTTCTTATTCAGGTCCAAGCGATTTTACAAACCCCCACAACTTCTCACCATCTACAAGGCCCAAATCCGCCCCTGTCTCGAATACGGCTCTCATCTGTGGAGAGGAGCCTCAAAATACTCTCTTGCTACCCCTGATGCAATTCAGAAACGAGCCGTCAGGCTAATTGACGATTCTACCCTCACCGACTCCCTCGACTCGCTGGCTCATCGAAGAGATGTCTCCGCCCTTTCCCTTTTCTATATATACTATCACGGCAGGTGCTCTGATGAGATAAAATCAATAATTCCCTCCAAAGCATGCTTTGCACGCAGCACACGTTTTGCCGACTCCCAACACTCTTTCGCGGTCAATTAGAAAAGAGCCAGACCACTTCATTCGCGAATTCATATATCCCCATGACTTCAGGAACTGGAACTCTCTCCCAGCTCTCTATTCTTTCCCGAGTACCCTATGATCTTCAAACCTTCAAAACCAGGTGCAGCACCTACGTCTACACCCCTCTCACTTAATCAACTTTCCCTTCTCTTCAGTAATGCAAGGGTCTTTCGAGATCCATAGGGGCTACATCTTTACTGGTGCACCCCTTCTTGCATTCGATTGCATTAAAAAAAAAAAAAAAAAAAAAAAAAA